>JAGKQI010000016.1:0-425972 GCA_018806915.1 Phytophthora colocasiae | reverse complement strand
TGCACATGAAGATACGCCACCAGACCCGGTGGAAGGGCCTGGTTGACCAGGGCAAGACGGTGCGTGTGCACGGCGGCCTCGGAGCCAAGTTCGTGACGACGGGGGCGGGTCTTTCGGACGCGGAGCACCGGTTCGGCATCATGGCCCGCCTCAACCAAGTCGACACGAACGCCGTCCTCAAGCGCAAGCGGCTGCGGTCTAGCAAGACCTGCAGGGACCCGGCCTGCTCCTCGGCCGAGTCGCTGGCCCACGCTCTCAACCACTGCTCGTCCAACATGGACGCCATCCGCCAGCGCCACGACGACGCCTTGGAGCAGATCGGGTCCAAGATCCGCAGCGCACTTGAGCGCGCCAAGTCAACCACAGAGCTGCGTCTGAACCAGACGGTGCCTGAGTATACAGGCGCAGCTCTGCGGCCCGACATCGTCCTGCGGAACGTGACCGCCAAGAAGATGGTGATCGCCGACTTGGCAGTCACGTTCGAGGATCACGTGGCCGGCGCCCGCCACTCCTCGCTGCAACTCAGCCACGACTACAAGACACTCAAGTACCAACCTATCGTGGCCGAGTTGCGGGTGCAGGGGTGGCAGGTGCAGACCGCGGCGATTGTGTACGGGTCGCTGGGCTCCGTGCAGCCCAGCAACTTCAAGACGTACAACGAGAAGTTGAAGTTGCACAAGCGCGAGGCTCGACAACTGGACCTTCAGTTGTCGAGCCACTGCATCCGTGCCAGTCACCGCATCTGGGGCTGGCACTGCCGGCGCCACCGCGAAGGACAAAGAAGCGGCAACGCCTCGCGAGCACCGCGTGGGTCTGGGGGGACCCCGCGACGCGCATCGCAGGCAAGGGCACGGCGATAAGCTGGTCTTTTGACCGACAGGGCACTACCCAGGTAGGGAACCGCCCTTCAGAAACCCAGGAAGATACGAACACCCTCCCTTTATTGACATACATATTTTAGGCTACATTTCAGTTACGGAGAGGTTACTAACTGGTAAATACGAACACATACTCTGTTCTAATCAGTGTGAAAACTGGTTTTCTCCATTTTTGGAGTGCTTTTTCACGTTCATTTTTGGACGCCCCGTGCCGACCAGCTTGCTGGGCGTGGACGGGACGGTCTCCGAGGTCTTTCACCCACACCTCGTGAGGCCAACTACTGCATTTGACTCTTTCCTACAACTGTCCACCTGGACTTGTCCCTTTTTAGTGTCCACGTGGACTTCTTTTTGGTTAATTAGATCGCGCCATGCGTCTATTTTGGCCAATGAGAGACCGCTCGGCGTCCTCCGACTCGGAGGCGTCCACAGCCAGCCAATCGAGCCTCGCCAGCGACGGGTCATTCTATGACGCGCTCGATGACGTCGCCGATTTGGCGGCTGTTCGCGGAGCGGCATCGCGGGCCGGGCCCTCTGTCGCCCAAACGGGCACCCGGTCTGTGGCTTCAACGCCGCGTCGTTTCGCCGGCACTGCACCCGTCCACCGTCCCCCGGGCCCTCCCACTTCAGGGCCGGGGCCTCCTGTACTCGGCCTGAGTATGGGAGGATCCCTGCTCGCTCAGGCGACAGCTTCCGCCTCCGGCTTCGAAGCCGCCGCCTCCGCCGAGGCTGGCGCCGCCCAGGAGGGCGCCGCGAACGACGGCTCCTGTGGAGCCCCCAGGCCGCCTCCGGACCCCCAAGCGCGCCGTTCGGCTAGTAAAGACCCTCGCCTCTCCGCCGCTCGGCGCCGCCCTGCCTGCCTCCTGTGGTCGAATTTCACCCGGCAGGGCGGGCGGCATGCTGCCCGATTGGGTAGCGCCGCGAGACGGCCTCCACTCGGCCTCTCCGCCTCCGACGGCCGCCCAAGCGCGCCGTTCGGCTGCTCAAGACCCCGTGCCAGCCTCCCAGCCGCCTGTCGCCGCCCTGCCCGCCCCTACTGATGCAATTCTACCCGGCAGGGCGGGCGGCATGCTGTCCGACAGGCCAGCACCAGGGGCAGCGCTCGTAGCCGCTACGGCTCGCGCTCTAGCGGCCTCCACAGCGGCCGAGGAGGACCCCAGCGACAGCAGCGACGACAGCGACGGGCAAGACGACGCCGCCGCCGCTCCTGTGCCGCCCCAGGACCCCGCGAATGATGGCTACCCACCCGGCAGGGCGGCAGGAATGCTGCCCGCCGGTGGAGTAGCCATCATGACAGCAGACCGAGCTTCTGCGGCCGGCGCCGCCGCCAACCAGCACCGCCGTGCACCTGGCGATGACGGCGCCGCCTCGCCGGGCAAGACCGCCACCGCCACGCCCACCAAGGACCCCGCGAATGCCGTACGCCCACCCGGCAGGGCGGGCGGCATGCTCGCCGATGGTGACGCCTCTGCCTTGGCCGCCACCGCTCAAGTCTCCGCCGCAGCTGTGGCTGCTGCTGCTCATCGAGTCGCAGCAGCTGCACAAGCACCTCCTTCTGGACGCGCCGCCGTGGAGCACCACGCACGCGCTGAGCCGCCTCAAGACCAAGAAACTTCGGCTCGCGCGCGCGTGGAGCTTCAAGACAGCGACGCAACCAGCAGGAGTGGACGCTATACGCCCGGCGGAGACGAGGCCAAGACCGAGGACAGCGACGCAGTGGCAGCACAGCTCAAGACCGCTCAAGCAGCACCGGGACCAAGACCCCAGCACCACACGCCGAACATCGGCTCCCTGGACCCGGTGCTGGCAGTGTACGCGCACAACGCCTCTGCGTTCTCTTGCGCGTTGTGCACGCACACTGCCCGCGACCTCGCTGCCCTCACCAAGCACCGCCGCTCAGCACACCGCCGCATCCGCTTCGTGGATCACTTCCACAGCGGGTGCACGTGCGGCATCGGCTTCCGGTCGCGCGCGGCAGCCACGCGACATGCTCAAGCCTGTGCACACAGCACATTTACCGCCGTGACTACCGCGCGCGACCCGACCTCCAGTGTGCTTCGTGTCGACAGCGAGGAGGAGAGCCTTGTATCCTCCAGTCCTCTCCTCGCGGCAGCAGCTGCAGCAGCCGCATCAAGTGACACTACAGCTGCAGATGCTGCCACCCAGCAGAGCGCCGTGCCCACCGCCACTCCCGGGCTTCAGTACGCCCCCCACGTACTGGAGCCACCCTCGCCACCTCCAGAGCATCGAGTTTCCGGCAAACGCCGCCGCCTGAACCCGACGACCGACCATCAGCAGCAGCAACCGCTGGACCTGGACGTACTGATGCAGGCAGAAGAGGAGGAGCTGCTCGAGGACGTGGAGATGGAGGCGGAACCGACGGAGACGCACACCTCGACGACCACGACCACCACCACCGCCACGTCCAAGCCGACACGCTGGGGCCCGCACCCCAAGGCAGTGGCAGCTGCAGCCATCGCGCAGTTGGTTACTGGTGAGGCTGCAGCCGCACATACGCCGTCGCGGCGAGATCGACGACCGGTGCAACAGCACCAAGCATCCACCCGTTCGCGATGGGGTCCACGGCATCGAGCTGTAGGTGCTGCAGCGATCGCGTCGCTGGCCACCGGCCTACCGACCACGGCAGCCCCAGTATCTCGCCCGGACAAGCACGACGGAGGACGACGCCGCCTTCAGAGTCGGTGGGGACCCAAGGTGTGCATCCCCCGTGCTGCACGCCGCCCAGCATCGAGGTGGGGACCTCCACGCGCAGCAGGGGCCTTCGGCCAACTTCCTGCCAGCGCCTCCGGGGCCACGGGCCAACTTCCGGAGCCGATGGAGGCCACCACCCCGAACGCACAGGTCATGAACTCCGACACGGGGCAGCCACCAAGCAGCATGTGGACGCTACGCTTTGACGGTGCGTGCCGCCGCAACCCCGGGCCAGGTGGAGCTGGCGCAGCGCTTTTCGACCCGAGTGACACCGTGGTATGGACGTGCTCCCACTACCTCCCGAGCAGCCAAGAGACGAACAACACCGCCGAGTATACGGCACTGCTGCTCGGAGTGCAAAGTGCTCTTCACCACGGCGTCACTCGCTTGAGAGTCGAGGGAGACAGCAACCTGGTGCTCGCGCAGGTGCGAGGCACCTTCAGCTGCACGAATGCCAGATTGCGCCGCCTCCGCAACCGCGTGCGCTTTGGCTTACGTTCCCTGGAACAACACAAGCTCCAGCACATCGACCGCAAGGCCAACGCACACGCAGATCGCTTGGCCAACAAGGCACTGGACCAGCGACGTACCTCCTCGGAATGCGGCCCGCATGACCAGACCCCGACCGCCTGCTACCAGCCAACCACAGCCAGGACTCCGACACCGAGTGCAGACACACCTGCACCTGCTTACACTGCGGGAGACAGCTCAGGTGACGACGGTGACGGCGCCAGGAGGAGGAGGTCGAAGCCGAGATTGCCGCGCGTGACGGAGGTGAAACGTTCCCCACCCTACCTATTGGCCCAGGATCAGCTCCAGCGCGGCAACCTCGACTTCGTCTTCGCCAACTCAATGACGACGAACACGACGCCGCATCCGCCGCCTTGCAGGTGTTCGCCGAGACCATGGCGAGCAAGATTGTGGACGCTGACAGCTGGGCATCAGGTGAAGGATACATCGGCGCGATCCCGGACGGCATCCGCGAGGTGCTACGGCCGTATTCGTCTACGCCACCCGCCAACTCAGCACCGCGACCACGCCAGCGTCGCAACCGCCCACCTCGTGTGACGCGCAACCAGCGCGAGCACCGCCTAGACGAGGCCTTGGACGACTTGTCCACGGTGCAGCGAACAACGCCGACAGACCAACGCGCCGTGCGTAAGGCACGACGCCGCGTCGGCAGGGTGCGCACGTCGATGGCAACGCAGGAACTGCGTCAGGCCTTCGCCAAGGACGAAGCGAAGTGCGTGGAGAGGATTCTGAAGAGCGTGTTGGTGGAGACGGCGGGGGAGGAGCACCCAGAGACTTGCCCCATTCGCCGCGACGAACTTCACCGCCATTTCACCGGCACCAGCACGGCACCCGCACCGTTCCACTACGACGCAACGGAGGGCCAGGAATTTCGGGCGGCAATGGACAGCTTCCTGCCAGCCACCGCGGAGACCGACGCCTTCGAGGACGAGCTCACGGTGGATGACGTCCTCAAGGTGTTCAGCGACAGCGCCGCCGGCATCCGCAAGTGCCACGGTGTTGTCGCTCGCTTCCTCGCGTGGACCGGGTTGCGTGCGAACCCCGCCAAGTGTGCCAGCCTCGCAGTGACGACGAACGCCCGTGGCAACCCCGCCCGTGACGACACGATGCAACTGCAAATACATGGCGATGCCATCGCCACCCTCTCACTCCAGGAAAGCTACAGGTACCTGGGGGTGGGCGATGGCTTTGACCATGTGCGCCACCGACTCCAGCTTGAGCCCAAGATCCAGCAGATCAAGCGAGAGGCGGTGGCGCTGATGCAGTCAGGTCTGGCCGTGTGGCAGGTAGTCAAGGCACTCAAGACGTACGTCTACCCCAAGGTGGAGTACGCACTCCGACACCTGCGCCCGCTTCAGTCCCAACTCCAAGGCTTTGACCGAGCAGTGGCGCGAGGCCTGCGCCACCTACTACGCCTGCCCCAGTCCGCCACCAGCGAAATTCTCTACGCCCCGACGTCGGCGGGCGGCCTGGGGTTGCAGCCTCTGGTGGAGATGCACCAGGCGTTGCAGGTGGCGCACGCCTGGCAGCTGCTTCACTCCAAGGACCCTGCAGTCGTGGCCGTCGCGAAGGCGCAGGTGTGTCAGGTGGTGCGCAAACGCTACCGCCTGCAGGAGGAGCATTGGCGAGGACGCGACGACGAGCTCGTGCGGTCGTTCCTCAACTCCGAGCTCGCCGCCTCGCCCCACGCAGAGAGGCTGCGGCGCAACGGTGACATCGGGTCGTTGTGGACGGACGTGCAGCGCACGCTTTGCGTCCTCCACCTCGACCTGACAGTGTAAGCCGACCGCGACGGCCACGACGAGCTGGCACTTCGCGTGCCGCACCACACCAAGTGGCTTGACCACAAGACTGTGTTGCGGCACGTGAAGTTGCACATGAAGATACGCCACCAGACCCGGTGGAAGGGCCTGGTTGACCAGGGCAAGACGGTGCGTGTGCACGGCGGCCTCGGAGCCAAGTTCGTGACGACGGGGGCGGGTCTTTCGGACGCGGAGCACCGGTTCGGCATCATGGCCCGCCTCAACCAAGTCGACACGAACGCCGTCCTCAAGCGCAAGCGGCTGCGGTCTAGCAAGACCTGCAGGGACCCGACCTGCTCCTCGGCCGAGACGCTGGCCCACGCTCTCAACCACTGCTCGTCCAACATGGACGCCATCCGCCAGCGCCACGACGACGCCTTGGAGCAGATCGGGTCCAAGATCCGCAGCGCACTTGAGCGCGCCAAGTCAACCACAGAGCTGCGTCTGAACCAGACGGTGCCTGAGTATACAGGCGCAGCTCTGCGGCCCGACATCGTCCTGCGGAACGTGACTGCCAAGAAGATGGTGATCGCCGACTTGGCAATCACGTTCGAGGATCACGTGGCCGGCGCCCGCCACTCCTCGCTGCAACTCAGCCACGACTACAAGACACTCAAGTACCAACCTATCGTGGCCGAGTTGCGGGTGCAGGGGTGGCAGGTGCAGACCGCGGCGATTGTGTACGGGTCGCTGGGCTCCGTGCAGCCCAGCAACTTCAAGACGTACACCGAGAAGTTGAAGTTGCACAAGCGCGAGGCACGACAACTGGACCTTCAGTTGTCGAGCCACTGCATCCGTGCCAGCCACCGCATCTGGGGCTGGCACTGCCGGCGCCACCGCGAAGGACAAAGAAGCGGCAACGCCTCGCGAGCACCGCGTGGGTCTGGGGGGACCCCGCGACGCGCATCGCAGGCAAGGGCACGGCGATAAGCTGGTCTTTTGACCGACAGGGCACTACCCAGGTAGGGAACCGCCCTTCAGAAACCCAGGAAGATACGAACACCCTCCCTTTAGTGACATACATATTTTAGGCTACATTTCAGTTACGGAGAGGTTACTAACTGGTAAATACGAACACATACTCTGTTCTAATCAGTGTGAAAACTGGTATTCTCCATTTTTGGAGTGCTTTTTCACATTCATTTTTGGACGCCCCGTGCCGACCAGCTTGCTGGGCGTGGACGGGACGGTCTCCGAGGTCTTTCACCCACACCTCGTGAGGCCAACTACTGCATTTGATTTTTTCTATCTTTTTTTTCGGCCCTTCACCAACGCATCGACGCATGCGCTTCTGGTGGCCGGACTGGGAGCCCCGGGAGCGCTCTCCGTCTACCGACAGTGAGTGCTCCACGGCCAGCCACTCCAGCTTCGCCAGCGACGCGTCTTTTTATAGCGCGTCGTCTGGCGAGGCTGTACGAGACGGGGCAGTGGATCCGCTGGCGGATCCACTAGTGGGTCCACCAGCGGATCCACTAGGGCTAGGCCTTCACACTTTTGCCCCCCTTTTGAGCTCTCGCGAGCCCGAAACGGCGCCGCCGGAGGCTCCACGCGCGCCACCGCTGCTCAGCGACGGCGTGGAGCCCGGCGCTGAAATTTCAGCCAGGGGTGGGCGACCCTCTGGCGCTGCTGTCCCCCAAGCGGCATCGCGGGCCGGGCCCTCTGTCGCCCAAACGGGCACCCGGTCTGCGGCTTCAACGCCGCGTCGTTTCGGCGCCACTGCGCCCGTCTCCCGTCCCCCGGGCCCTCCCACTTCAGGGCCGGGGCATCCTGTACTCGGCCTGAGTATGGGAGGATCCCTGCTCGCTCAGGCGACAGGCCTCGCCTCCGGCTTCGAAGCCGCCGCCACGGCCGAGGCTGGCGCCCCCCACGAGGGCGCCGCGAACGACGGCTCCTGTGGAGCCCAAGACCGCCCGGACCTCCAAGCGCGCCGTTCGGCTTCCCAAGACCCCCGCCTCGCCTCTCCGCCGCCCAGCGCCGCCCTGCCTGCCTCCTGTGGTCGATTCTCACCCGGCAGGGCGGGCGGCATGCTGCCCGATTGGGTAGCACCGCGAGACGGCCTCCACTCGACCTCTCCGCCTCCGACGGCCGTCCAAGCGCGCCGTTCGGCTGACCAAGACCTGCTGCCAGCCCTCCCAGCTCCTGCCGCCGCCCCACCAGCCCTGCGTTTGATCGAAACACCCGGCAGGGCGGGCGGCATGCTGTCCGACAGGCCAGCACCAGGGGCAGCGCTCGTAGCCGCCACGGCTCGCGCTCTAGCGGCCTCCACCGCGACCAAGGACGGCCCCAGCGACAGCAGCGACGACGACGACGGGCAAGACCTCGACGCCGCCGCTCCTGTGCCGCCCCAAGACCCCGCGAATGATGGCTACCCACCCGGCAGGGCGGCAGGAATGCTGCCCGCCGGTGGAGTAGCCATGACGACTGCAGACCGAGCTCCTGCGGCCGGCGCCGCCGCCAACCAGCACCACCGTGCACCTGGCGATGACGCAGACGCCACGTCGGGCGAGACCGCCGCCGCCAAGACCTCCAAGGACCTCGCGAGTGTGTCGCCCATACCCGGCAGGGCGGGCGGCATGCTCGCCGACGGTGACGCCTCTGAGTTCGCCGCCACCGCCCAAGTCTCCGCCGCAGCTGTGGCTGCTGCTGCTCATCGAGTCGCAGCAGTCGCAGCTGCACAAGCACCTCCTTCTGGACGCGCCGCCGTGGAGCACCACGCACGCGCTGAGCCGCCTCAAGACCAAGAAACTTCGGCTCGCGCGCGCGTGGAGCTTCAAGACAGCGACGCAACCAGCAGGAGTGGACGCTATACGCCCGGCGGAGACGAGGCCAAGACCGAGGACAGCGACGCAGTGGCAGCACAGCTCAAGGCCGCTCAAGCAGCACCGGGACCAAGACCCCAGCACCACACGCCGAACATCGGCTCCCTGGACCCGGTGCTGGCAGTGTACGCGCACAACGCCTCTGCATTCTCTTGCGCGTTGTGCACGCACACTGCCCGCGACCTCGCTGCCCTCACCAAGCACCGCCACTCAGCACACCGCCGCATCCGCTTCGTGGATCACTTCCACAGCGGGTGTACGTGCGGCATCGGCTTCCGGTCGCGCGCGGCAGCCACGCGACATGCTCAAGCCTGTGCACACAGCACATTTACCGCCGTGACTACCGCGCGCGACCCGACCTCCAGTGTGCTTCGTGTCGACAGCGAGGAGGAGAGCCTTGTACCCTCCAGTCCTCTCCTCGCGGCAGCACCTGCAGCTGCAGCAGCCACATCAAGTGACACTACAGCTGCAGATGCTGCCACCCAGCAGAGCGCCGTGCCCACCGCCACTCCCGGGCTTCAGTACGCCCCCCACGTACTGGAGCCACCCTCGCCACCTCCAGAGCATCGAGTTTCCGGCAAACGCCGCCGCCTGAACCCGACGACCGACCATCAGCAGCAGCAACCGCTGGACCTGGACGTACTGATGCAGGCAGAAGAGGAGGAGCTGCTCGAGGACGTGGAGATGGAGGCGCACGCGGCGCCGACACCTCGACGACCTCAGCCACTACCGACGCCACGTCCAAGCCGACACGCTGGGGCCCGCACCCCAAGGCAGTGGCAGCTGCAGCCATCGCGCAGTTGGTTACTGGTGAGGCTGCAGCCGCACATACGCCGTCGCGGCGAGATCGACGACCGGTGCAACAGCACCAAGCATCCACCCGTTCGCGATGGGGTCCACGGCATCGAGCTGTAGGTGCTGCAGCGATCGCGTCGCTGGCCACCGGCCTACCGACCACGGCAGCCCCAGTATCTCGCCCGGACAAGCACGACGAAGGACGACGCCGCCTTCAGAGTCGCTGGGGACCCAAGGTGTGCATCCCCCGTGCTGCACGCCGCCCAGCATCGAGGTGGGGACCTCCACGCGCAGCAGGGGCCTTCGGCCAACTTCCTGCCAGCGCCTCCGGGGCCACGGGCCAACTTCCGGAGCCGATGGAGGCCACCACCCCGAACGCACAGGTCATGAACTCCGACACGGGGCAGCCACCAAGCAGCATGTGGACGCTACGCTTTGACGGTGCGTGCCGCCGCAGCCCCGGACCAGGTGGAGCTGGCGCAGCGCTTTTCGACCCGAGTGACACCGTGGTGTGGACATGCTCTCACTACCTCCCGAGCAGCCAAGAAACGAACAACACCGCCGAGTATACGGCACTGCTGCTCGGAGTGCAAAGTGCTCTTCACCACGGCGTCACTCGCTTGAGAGTCGAGGGAGACAGCAACCTGGTGCTCGCGCAGGTGCGAGGCACCTTCAGCTGCACGAATGCCAGATTGCGCCGCCTCCGCAACCGCGTGCGCTTTGGCCTACGTTCGCTGGAACAACACAAGCTCCAGCACATCGACCGAAAGGCCAACGCGCACGCAGATCGCCTGGCCAACAAGGCGCTGGATCAGCGACGTACCTCCTCGGAGTGCGGCCCGCATGACCAGACCCCGACCGCCTGCTACCAGCCAACCACAGCCAGGACGCCGACACCGAGTGCAGACACACCTGCACCTGCTTACACTGCGGGAGACAGCTCAGGTGACGACGGTGACGAGGCTCAACGGCGCCAGGAGGAGGAGGTCGAAGCCGAGATTGCCGCGCGTGACGGAGGTGAAACGTTCCCCACCCTACCTATTGGCCCAGGATCAGCTCCAGCGCGGCAACCTCGACTTCGTCTTCGCCAACTCAATGACGACGAGCACGACGCCGCATCCGCCGTCTTGCAGGTGTTCGCCGAGACCATGGCGAGCAAGATTGTGGACGCTGACAGCTGGGCATCAGGTGAAGGATACATCGGCGCGATCCCGGACGGCATCCGCGAGGTGCTACGGCCGTACTCGTCTACGCCGCCCGCCGACTCAGCACCGCGACCACGCCAGCGTCGCAACCGCCCACCTCGTGTGACGCGCAACCAGCGCGAGCACCGCCTAGACGAGGCCTTGGACGACTTGTCCACGGTGCAGCGAACAACGCCGACAGACCAACGCGCCGTGCGTAAGGCACGACGCCGCGTCGGCAGGGTGCGCACGTCGATGGCGACGCAGGAACTGCGTCAGGCCTTCGCCAAGGACGAAGCGAAGTGCGTGGAGAGGATTCTGAAGAGCGTGTTGGTGGAGACGGCAGGGGAGGAGCACCCAGAGACGTGCCCCATTGGCCGCGACGAACTTCACCGCCATTTCACCGGCACCAGCACGGCACCCGCACCGTTCCACTACGACGCAACGGAGGGCCAGGAATTTCGGGCGGCAATGGACAGCTTCCTGCCAGCCACCGCGGAGACCGACGCCTTCGAGGACGAGCTCACGGTGGATGACGTGGAGGATCAGCTCTCCAGTTCGGCCAAGGACTCCAGCCCCGGCCACGACGGCATCAGCTACGACATCTACCGCCGCTTTGCGGCACAGCTCGTACCGCTCCTCCACGCAGCGTTCCAGTTCTGCTGGCGGCATCGGCGTGTACC
Source organism: Phytophthora colocasiae (assembly GCA_018806915.1). Taxonomy (NCBI): domain Eukaryota; phylum Oomycota; class Peronosporomycetes; order Peronosporales; family Peronosporaceae; genus Phytophthora; species Phytophthora colocasiae. The sequence goes on along the minus strand of JAGKQI010000016.1, from coordinate 414,568 downwards.
CGCCCTCTGGAAGGTGGGCATCGTTCGCCTCATCCACAAGAAGGGTGACCCGATGCAGCCAGCCAACTGGCGGCCGATCTGCCTGCAGCCTACGATCTACAAGCTCTACAGCGGACTGCTGGCGCGTCGACTGTCGCGATGGCTGGAGCGCAACGGACGACTACCGATGGCACAGAAGGGCTTCCGAGCGTTCAATGGGTGCCACGAGCACAACTTCACGGCGACGTCGCTGCTGGACCAGACTCGACGGATGCACCGCAAGCTGTACCAAGTCTGGTACGACTTGCGCAACGCATTTGGCTCGCTGCCACAGCAGCTCATGTGGCGAGTGCTCCGCCACCTCGGCGTTGACAGAAGCTTCATCGCCCGCTGCCAAGACATCTACGACGGCTCGGCCTTCGTGGTTGGCAACGCCGCAGACGGACCGACGGACCCAGTACGACAGGAGGTGGGCGTCTACCAAGGCTGCCCCCTGAGCCCCCTCCTCTTCATCTCGGCGTTGGTGCCGCTCGTGCGGCGACTGGAGCAGCTCGACGGAGTGGGTGTGCCGCTGGCGGAGGGTGTACGACCATGCACCACCGCCTACGCGGATGACCTCAAGGTGTTCAGCGACAGCGCCGCCGGCATCCGCAAGTGCCACGGTGTTGTCGCTCGCTTCCTCGCGTGGACCGGGTTGCGTGCAAACCCCGCCAAGTGTGCCAGCCTCGCAGTGACGACGAACGCCCGCGGCAACCCCGTCCGTGACGACACGATGCAACTGCAAATACATGGCGATGCCATCGCCACCCTCTCACTCCAGGAAAGCTACAGGTACCTGGGGGTGGGCGATGGCTTCGACCATGTGCGCCACCGACTCCAGCTTGAGCCCAAGATCCAGCAGATCAAGCGAGAGGCGGTGGCGCTGATGCAGTCAGGTCTGGCCGTGTGGCAGGTAGTCAAGGCACTCAAGACGTACGTCTACCCCAAGGTGGAGTACGCACTCCGACACCTGCGCCCGCTTCAGTCCCAACTCCAAGGCTTTGACCGAGCAGTGGCGCGAGGCCTGCGCCACCTACTACGCCTGCCCCAGTCCGCCACCAGCGAAATTCTCTACGCCCCGACGTCGGCGGGCGGCCTGGGGTTGCAGCCTCTGGTGGAGATGCACCAGGCGTTGCAGGTGGCGCACGCCTGGCAGCTACTTCACTCCAAGGACCCTGCAGTCGTGGCCGTCGCGAAGGCGCAGGTGTGTCAGGTGGTGCGCAAACGCTACCGCCTGCAGGAGGAGCATTGGCGAGGACGCGACGACGAGCTCGTGCGGTCGTTCCTCAACTCCCAGCTCGCCGCCTCGCCCCACGCAGAGAGGTTGCGGCGCAACGGTGACATCGGGTCGTTGTGGACGGACGTGCAGCGCACGCTTTGCGTCCTCCACCTCGACCTGACCGTGCAAGCCGACCGCGACGGCCACGACGAGCTGGCACTTCGCGTGCCGCACCACACCAAGTGGCTTGACCACAAGACTGTGTTGCGGCACGTGAAGTTGCACATGAAGATACGCCACCAGACCCGGTGGAAGGGCCTGGTTGACCAAGGCAAGACGGTGCGTGTGCACGGCGGCCTCGGAGCCAAGTTCGTGACGACGGGGGCGGGTCTTTCGGACGCAGAGCACCGGTTCGGCATCATGGCCCGCCTCAACCAAGTCGACACGAACGCCGTCCTCAAGCGCAAGCGGCTGCGGTCTAGCAAGACCTGCAGGGACCCGACCTGCTCCTCGGCCGAGACGCTGGCCCACGCTCTCAACCACTGCTCGTCCAACATGGACGCCATCCGCCAGCGCCACGACGACGCCTTGGAGCAGATCGGGTCCAAGATCCGCGGCGCACTTGAGCGCGCCAAGTCAACCACAGAGCTGCGTCTGAACCAGACGGTGCCTGAGTATACAGGCGCAGCTCTGCGGCCCGACATCGTCCTGCGGAACGTGACTGCCAAGAAGATGGTGATCGCCGACTTGGCAATCACGTTCGAGGATCACGCGGCCGGCGCCCGCCACTCCTCGCTGCAACTCAGCCACGACTACAAGACACTCAAGTACCAACCTATCGTGGCCGAGTTGCGGGTGCAGGGGTGGCAGGTGCAGACCGCGGCGATTGTGTACGGGTCGCTGGGCTCCGTGCAGCCCAGCAACTTCAAGACGTACACCGAGAAGTTGAAGTTGCACAAGCGCGAGGCACGACAACTGGACCTTCAGTTGTCGAGCCACTGCATCCGTGCCAGCCACCGCATCTGGGGCTGGCACTGCCGGCGCCACCGCGAAGGACAAAGAAGCGGCAACGCCTCGCGAGCACCGCGTGGGTCTGGGGGGACCCCGCGACGCGCATCGCAGGCAAGGGCACGGCGATAAGCTGGTCTTTTGACCGACAGGGCACTACCCAGGTAGGGAACCGCCCTTCAGAAACCCAGGAAGATACGAACACCCTCCCTTTATTGACATACATATTTTAGGCTACATTTCAGTTACGGAGAGGTTACTAACTGGTAAATACGAACACATACTCTGTTCTAATCAGTGTGAAAACTGGTTTTCTCCATTTTTGGAGTGCTTTTTCACATTCATTTTTGGACGCCCCGTGCCGACCAGCTTGCTGGGCGTGGACGGGACGGTCTCCGAGGTCTTTCACCCACACCTCGTGAGGCCAACTACTGCATTTGATTTTTTTCTATCTTTTTTCGGCCCTTCACCAACGCATCGGCGCATGCGCTTCTGGTGGCCGGATTGGGAGCCCCGGGAGCGCTCTCCGTCTACCGACAGTGAGTGCTCCACGGCCAGCCACTCCAGCTTCGCCAGCGACGCGTCTTTTTATAGCGCGTCGTCTGGCGAGGCTGTACGAGACGGGGCAGTGGATCCGCTGGCGGATCCACTAGTGGGTCCACCAGCGGATCCACTAGGGCTAGGCCTTCACACTTTTGCCCCCGTTTTGAGCTCTCGCGAGCCCGAAACGGCGCCGCCGGAGGCTCCACGCGCGCCACCGCTGCTCAGCGACGGCGTGGAGCCCGGCGCTGAACTTTTGGCCAGGGGTGGGCGACCCTCTGGCGCTGCTGTCCCCCAAGCGGCATCGCGGGCCGGGCCCTCTGTTGCCCAAACGGGCACCCGGTCTGCGGCTTCAACGCCGCGTCGTTTCGGCGCCGCTGCGCCCGTCTCCCGTCCCCCGGGCCCTCCCACTTCAGGGCCGGGGCCTCCTATACTCGGCCTGAGTATGGGAGGATCCCTGCTCACTCAGGCGACAGGCCTCGCCTCCGGCTTCGAAGCCGCCGCCTCGGCCGAGGCTGGCGCCGCCCAGGAGGGCGCCGCGAACGACGGCTCCTGTGGAGCCCCAAGACCGCCTCCGGACCTCCAAGCGTGCCGTTCGGCTTCCCAAGACCCCCGCCTCGCCTCTCCGCCGCCCAGCGCCGCCCTGCCTGCCTCCTGTGGTCGATTCTCACCCGGCAGGGCGGGCGGCATGCTGCCCGATTGGGTAGCACCGCGAGACGGCCTCCACTCGGCCTCTCCGCCTCCGACGGCCGTCCAAGCGCGCCGTTCGGCTGCTCAAGACCCCGTGCCAGCCTCCCAGCCGCCTGTCGCCGCCCCACCAGCCCTGCGTTTGATCGAAACACCCGGCAGGGCGGGCGGCATGCTGTCCGACAGGCCAGCACCAGGAGCAGCGCTCGTAGCCGCCACGGCTCGCGCTCTGGCGGCCTCCACAGCGGCCGAGGAGGACCCCAGCAGCAGCAGCGACGACAGCGACGGGCAAGACGACGCCGCCGCCGCTCCTGCAGCCCCCGAAGACCCCACGAGTGATGGCTACCCACCCGGCAGGGCGGCAGGCATGCTGCCCGCCGGTGGAGTAGCCATGACGACTGCAGACCGCGCTCCTGCGGCCACTGCAGCCGCCAACCAGCACCACCGTGCACCCGGCGAGGTCGCAGACGCCACGTCGGGCGAGACCGCCGCCGCCAAGACCTCCAAGGACCTCGCGAGTGTGTCGTCCATACCCGGCAGGGCGGGCGGCATGCTTGCCGACGGTGACGCCTCTGAGTTCGCCGCCACCGCCCAAGTCTCCGCCGCAGCTGTGGCTGCTGCTGCTCATCGAGTCGCAGCAGTCGCAGCAGTCGCAGCTGCACAAGCACGTCCTTCTGGACGCGCCGCCGTGGAGCACCACGCACGCGCTGAGCCGCCTCAAGACCAAGAAACTTCGGCTCGCGCGCGCGTGGAGCTTCAAGACAGCGACGCAACCAGCAGGAGTGGACGCTATACGCCCGGCGGAGATGAGGCCAAGACCGAGGACAGCGACGCAGTGGCAGCACAGCTCAAGGCCGCCCAAGCAGCACCGGGACCAAGACCCCAGCACCACACGCCGAACATCGGCTCCCTGGACCCGGTGCTGGCAGTGTACGCGCACAACGCCTCTGCATTCTCTTGCGCGTTGTGCACGCACACTGCCCGCGACCTCGCTGCCCTCACCAAGCACCGCCACTCAGCACACCGCCGCATCCGCTTCGTGGATCACTTCCACAGCGGGTGTACGTGCGGCATCGGCTTCCGGTCGCGCGCGGCAGCCACGCGACATGCTCAAGCCTGTGCACACAGCACATTTACCGCCGTGACTACCGCGCGCGACCCGACCTCCAGTGTGCTTCGTGTCGACAGCGAGGAGGAGAGCCTTGTATCCTCCAGTCCTCTCCTCGCGGCAGCAGCTGCAGCAGCCGCATCAAGTGACACTACAGCTGCAGATGCTGCCACCCAGTAGAGCGCCGTGCCCACCGCCACTCCCGGGCTTCAGTACGCCCCCCACGTACTGGAGCCATCCTCGCCACCTCCAGAGCATCGAGTTGCAGGCAAACGCCGCCGCCTGAACCCGACGACCGCACCACCACCAGCAGCAACCGCTGGACCTGGACGAACTGATGCAGGCAGAAGAGGAGGAGCTGCTCGAGGACATGGAGATGGAAGTGAACCGACGGAGACGCACACCTCGACGACCTCAGCCACCACCGACGCCACGCCCAAGACGACACGCTGGGGCCCGCATCCCAAGGCAGTGGCAGCTGCAGCCATCGCGCAGTTGGTTACTGGTGAGGCTGCAGCCGCACATACGCCGTCGCGACGAGATCGACGACCGGTGCAACAGCACCAAGCATCCACCCGTTCGCGATGGGGTCCACGGCATCGAGCTGTAGGTGCTGCAGCGATCGCGTCGCTGGCCACCGGCCTACCGACCACGGCAGCCCCAGTATCTCGCCCGGACAAGCACGACGAAGAACGACGCCGCCTTCAGAGTCGCTGGGGACCCAAGGTGTGCATCCCCCGTGCTGCACGCCGCCCAGCATCGAGGTGGGGACCTCCACGCGCAGCAGGGGCCTTCGGCCAACTTCCTGCCAGCGCCTCCGGGGCCACGGGCCAACTTCCGGAGCCGGTGGAGGCCACCACCCCGAACGCACAGGTCATGCACTCCGACACTGGGCAGCCACCAAGCAGCATGTGGACGCTACGCTTTGACGGTGCGTGCCGCCGCAACCCAGGACCGGGTGGAGCTGGCGCAGCGCTTTTCGACCCGAGTGACACCGTGGTGTGGACATGCTCTCACTACCTCCCGAGCAGCCAAGAAACGAACAACACCGCCGAGTATACGGCACTGCTGCTCGGAGTGCAAAGTGCTCTTCACCACGGCGTCACTCGCTTGAGAGTCGAGGGAGACAGCAACCTGGTGCTCGCGCAGGTGCGAGGCACCTTCAGCTGCACGAATGCCAGATTGCGCCGCCTCCGCAACCGCGTGCGCTTTGGCCTACGTTCGCTGGAACAACACAAGCTCCAGCACATCGACCGAAAGGCCAACGCGCACGCAGATCGCCTGGCCAACAAGGCGCTGGATCAGCGACGTACCTCCTCGGAGTGCGGCCCGCATGACCAGACCCCGACCGCCTGCTACCAGCCAACCACAGCCAGGACGCCGACACCGAGTGCAGACACACCTGCACCTGCTTACACTGCGGGAGACAGCTCAGGTGACGACGGTGACGAGGCTCAACGGCGCCAGGAGGAGGAGGTCGAAGCCGAGATTGCCGCGCGTGACGGAGGTGAAACGTTCCCCACCCTACCTATTGGCCCAGGATCAGCTCCAGCGCGGCAACCTCGACTTCGTCTTCGCCAACTCAATGACGACGAGCACGACGCCGCATCCGCCGCCTTGCAGGTGTTCGCCGAGACCATGGCGAGCAAGATTGTGGACGCTGACAGCTGGGCACCAGGTGAAGGATACATCGGCGCGATCCCGGACGGCATCCGCGAGGTGCTACGGCCGTACTCGTCTACGCCGCCCGCCAACTCAGCACCGCGACCACGCCAGCGTCGCAACCGCCCACCTCGTGTGACGCGCAACCAGCGCGAGCACCGCCTAGACGAGGCCTTGGACGACTTGTCCACGGTGCAGCGAACAACGCCGACAGACCAACGCGCCGTGCGTAAGGCACGACGCCGCGTCGGCAGGGTGCGCACGTCGATGGCGACGCAGGAACTGCGTCAGGCCTTCGCCAAGGACGAAGCGAAGTGCGTGGAGAGGATTCTGAAGAGCGTGTTGGTGGAGACGGCAGGGGAGGAGCACCCAGAGACGTGCCCCATTGGCCGCGACGAACTTCACCGCCATTTCACCGGCACCAGCACGGCACCCGCACCGTTCCACTACGACGCAACGGAGGGCCAGGAATTTCGGGCGGCAATGGACAGCTTCCTGCCAGCCACCGCGGAGACCGACGCCTTCGAGGACGAGCTCACGGTGGATGACGTGGAGGATCAGCTCTCCAGTTCGGCCAAGGACTCCAGCCCCGGCCACGACGGCATCAGCTACGACATCTACCGCCGCTTTGCGGCACAGCTCGTACCGCTCCTCCACGCAGCGTTCCAGTTCTGCTGGCGGCATCGGCGTGTACCCGCCCTCTGGAAGGTGGGCATCGTTCGCCTCATCCACAAGAAGGGCGACCCGACGCAGCCAGCCAACTGGCGGCCGATCTGCCTGCAGCCCACGATCTACAAGCTCTACAGCGGACTGCTGGCGCGTCGACTGTCGCGATGGCTGGAGCGCAACGGACGACTACCGATGGCACAGAAGGGCTTCCGAGCGTTCAATGGGTGCCACGAGCACAACTTCACGGCGACGTCGCTGCTGGACCAGACTCGACGGATGCACCGCAAGCTGTACCAAGTCTGGTACGACTTGCGCAACGCATTTGGCTCGCTGCCACAGCAGCTCATGTGGCGAGTGCTCCGCCACCTCGGCGTTGACAGAAGCTTCATCGCCCGCTGCCAAGACATCTACGACGGCTCGGCCTTCGTGGTTGGCAACGCCGCAGACGGACCGACGGACCCAGTACGACAGGAGGTGGGCGTCTACCAAGGCTGCCCCCTGAGCCCCCTCCTCTTCATCTCGGCGTTGGTGCCGCTCGTGCGGCGACTGGAGCAGCTCGACGGAGTGGGTGTGCCGCTGGCGGAGGGTGTACGACCATGCACCACCGCCTACGCGGATGACCTCAAGGTGTTCAGCGACAGCGCCGCCGGCATCCGCAAGTGCCACGGTGTTGTCGCTCGCTTCCTCGCGTGGACCGGGTTGCGTGCAAACCCCGCCAAGTGTGCCAGCCTCGCAGTGACGACGAACGCCCGCGGCAACCCCGTCCGTGACGACACGATGCAACTGCAAATACATGGCGATGCCATCGCCACCCTCTCGCTCCAGGACAGCTACAGGTACCTGGGGTGGGCGATGGCTTCGACCATGTGCGCCACCGACTCCAGCTTGAGCCCAAGATCCAGCAGATCAAGCGAGAGGCGGTGGCGCTGATGCAGTCAGGTCTGGCCGTGTGGCAGGTAGTCAAGGCACTCAAGACGTACGTCTACCCCAAGGTGGAGTACGCACTCCGACACCTGCGCCCGCTCCAATCCCAACTCCAAGGCTTTGACCGAGCAGTGGCGCGAGGCCTGCGCCACCTACTACGCCTGCCCCAGTCCGCCACCAGCGAAATTCTCTACGCCCCGACGTCGGCGGGCGGCCTGGGGTTGCAGCCTCTGGTGGAGATGCACCAGGCGTTGCAGGTGGCGCACGCCTGGCAGCTACTTCACTCCAAGGACCCTGCAGTCGTGGCCGTCGCGAAGGCGCAGGTGTGTCAGGTGGTGCGCAAACGCTACCGCCTGCAGGAGGAGCATTGGCGAGGACGCGACGACGAGCTCGTGCGGTCGTTCCTCAACTCCCAGCTCGCCGCCTCGCCCCACGCAGAGAGGTTGCGGCGCAACGGTGACATCGGGTCGTTGTGGACGGACGTGCAGCGCACGCTTTGCGTCCTCCACCTCGACCTGACCGTGCAAGCCGACCGCGACGGCCACGACGAGCTGGCACTTCGCGTGCCGCACCACACCAAGTGGCTTGACCACAAGACTGTGTTGCGGCACGTGAAGTTGCACATGAAGATACGCCACCAGACCCGGTGGAAGGGCCTGGTTGACCAAGGCAAGACGGTGCGTGTGCACGGCGGCCTCGGAGCCAAGTTCGTGACGACGGGGGCGGGTCTTTCGGACGCAGAGCACCGGTTCGGCATCATGGCCCGCCTCAACCAAGTCGACACGAACGCCGTCCTCAAGCGCAAGCGGCTGCGGTCTAGCAAGACCTGCAGGGACCCGACCTGCTCCTCGGCCGAGACGCTGGCCCACGCTCTCAACCACTGCTCGTCCAACATGGACGCCATCCGCCAGCGCCACGACGACGCCTTGGAGCAGATCGGGTCCAAGATCCGCGGCGCACTTGAGCGCGCCAAGTCAACCACAGAGCTGCGTCTGAACCAGACGGTGCCTGAGTATACAGGCGCAGCTCTGCGGCCCGACATCGTCCTGCGGAACGTGACTGCCAAGAAGATGGTGATCGCCGACTTGGCAATCACGTTCGAGGATCACGCGGCCGGCGCCCGCCACTCCTCGCTGCAACTCAGCCACGACTACAAGACACTCAAGTACCAACCTATCGTGGCGGAGTTGCGGGTGCAGGGGTGGCAGGTGCAGACCGCGGCGATTGTGTACGGGTCACTGGGCTCCGTGCAGCCCAGCAACTTCAAGACGTACACCGAGAAGTTGAAGTTGCACAAGCGCGAGGCACGACAACTGGACCTTCAGTTGTCGAGCCACTGCATCCGTGCCAGCCACCGCATCTGGGGCTGGCACTGCCGGCGCCACCGCGAAGGACAAAGAAGCGGCAACGCCTCGCGAGCACCGCGTGGGTCTGGGGGGACCCCGCGACGCGCATCGCAGGCAAGGGCACGGCGATAAGCTGGTCTTTTGACCGACAGGGCACTACCCAGGTAGGGAACCGCCCTTCAGAAACCCAGGAAGATACGAACACCCTCCCTTTAGTGACATACATATTTTAGGCTACATTTCAGTTACGGAGAGGTTACTAACTGGTAAATACGAACACATACTCTGTTCTAATCAGTGTGAAAACTGGTTTTCTCCATTTTTGGAGTGCTTTTTCACATTCATTTTTGGACTTCCCGTGCCGACCAGCTTGCTGGGCGTGGACGGGACGGTCTCCGAGGTCTTTCACCCACACCTCGTGAGGCCAACTACTGCATTTGATTTTTTCTATCTTTTTTCGGCCCTTCACCAACGCATCGACGCATGCGCTTCTGGTGGCCGGACTGGGAGCCAGGAGCGCTCTCCGTCTACCGACAGTGAGTGCTCCACGGCCAGCCACTCCAGCTTCGCCAGCGACGCGTCTTTTTATAGCGCGTCGTCTGGCGAGGCTGTACGAGACGGGGCAGTGCATCCGCTGGCGGATCCACTAGTGGGTCCACCAGCGGATCCACTAGGGCTTGGCCTTAACACTTTTGCCCCCCTTTTGAGCTCTCGCGAGCCCGAAACGGCGCCGCCGGAGGCTCCACGCGCGCCACCGCTGCTCAGCGACGGCGTGGAGCCCGGCGCTGAAATTTCAGCCAGGGGTGGGCGACCCTCTGGCGCTGCTGTCCCCCAAGCGGCATCGCGGGCCGGGCCCTCTGTCGCCCAAACGGGCACCCGGTCTGCGGCTTCAACGCCGCGTCGTTTCGGCGCCGCTGCGCCCGTCTCCCGTCCCCCGGGCCCTCCCACTTCAGGGCCGGGGCATCCTGTACTCGGCCTGAGTATGGGAGGATCCCTGCTCGCTCAGGCGACAGGCCTCGCCTCCGGCTTCGAAGCCGCCGCCTCCGGACCTCCAAGCGTGCCGTTCGGCTTCCCAAGACCCCCGCCTCGCCTCTCCGCCGCCCAGCGCCGCCCTGCCTGCCTCCTGTGGTCGATTCTCACCCGGCAGGGCGGGCGGCATGCTGCCCGATTGGGTAGCACCGCGAGACGGCCTCCACTCGGCCTCTCCGCCTCCGACGGCCGTCCAAGCGCGCCGTTCGGCTGCTCAAGACCCCGTGCCAGCCTCCCAGCCGCCTGTCGCCGCCCCACCAGCCCTGCGTTTGATCGAAACACCCGGCAGGGCGGGCGGCATGCTGTCCGACAGGCCAGCACCAGGAGCAGCGCTCGTAGCCGCCACGGCTCGCGCTCTGGCGGCCTCCACAGCAGCCGAGGAGGACCCCAGCAGCAGAAGCGACGACAGCGACGGGTAAGACGACGCCGCCGCCGCTCCTGCAGGCCCCGAAGACCCCACGAGTGATGGCTACCCACCCGGCAGGGCGGCAGGCATGCTGCCCGCCGGTGGAGTAGCCATGACGACTGCAGACCGCGCTCCTGCGGCCGGCGCCGCCGCCAACCAGCACCACCGTGCACCTGGCGATGACGTCGCAGACGCCACGTCGGGCGAGACCGCCGCCGCCAAGACCTCCAAGGACCTCGCGAGTGTGTCGTCCATACCCGGCAGGGCGGGCGGCATGCTTGCCGACGGTGACGCCTCTGAGTTCGCCGCCACCGCCCAAGTCTCCGCCGCAGCTGTGGCTGCTGCTGCTCATCGAGTCGCAGCAGTCGCAGCAGTCGCAGCTGCACAAGCACGTCCTTCTGGACGCGCCGCCGTGGAGCACCACGCACGCGCTGAGCCGCCTCAAGACCAAGAAACTTCGGCTCGCGCGCGCGTGGAGCTTCAAGACAGCGACGCAACCAGCAGGAGTGGACGCTATACGCCCGGCGGAGATGAGGCCAAGACCGAGGACAGCGACGCAGTGGCAGCACAGCTCAAGGCCGCCCAAGCAGCACCGGGACCAAGACCCCAGCACCACACGCCGAACATCGGCTCCCTGGACCCGGTGCTGGCAGTGTACGCGCACAACGCCTCTGCATTCTCTTGCGCGTTGTGCACGCACACTGCCCGCGACCTCGCTGCCCTCACCAAGCACCGCCACTCAGCACACCGCCGCATCCGCTTCGTGGATCACTTCCACAGCGGGTGTACGTGCGGCATCGGCTTCCGGTCGCGCGCGGCAGCCACGCGACATGCTCAAGCCTGTGCACACAGCACATTTACCGCCGTGACTACCGCGCGCGACCCGACCTCCAGTGTGCTTCGTGTCGACAGCGAGGAGGAGAGCCTTGTACCCTCCGGTCCTCTCCTCGCGGCAGCACCTGCAGCTGCAGCAGCCGCATCAAGTAACACTACAGCTGCAGATGCTGCCACCCAGCAGAGCGCCGTGCCCACCGCCACTCCCGGGCTTCAGTACGCCCCCCACGTGCTGGAGCCACTCTCGCCACCTCCAGAGCATCGAGTTGCAGGCAAACGCCGCCGCCTGAACCCGACGGCCAAGCACCACCAGCAGCAGCAACCGCTGGACCTGGACGAACTGATGCAGGCAGAAGAGGAGGAGCTGCTCGAGGACATGGAGATGGAAGTGCACGCGGCGCCGACACCTCGACGACCTCAGCCACTACCGACGCCACGCCCAAGACGACACGCTGGGGCCCGCATCCCAAGGCAGTGGCAGCTGCAGCCATCGCGCAGTTGGTTACTGGTGAGGCTGCAGCTGCACATACGCCGTCGCGACGAGATCGACGACCGGTGCAACAGCACCAAGCATCCACCCGTTCGCGATGGGGTCCACGGCATCGAGCTGTAGGTGCTGCAGCGATCGCGTCGCTGGCCACCGGCCTACCGACCACGGCAGCCCCAGTATCTCGCCCGGACAAGCACGACGAAGAACGACGCCGCCTTCAGAGTCGCTGGGGACCCAAGGTGTGCATCCCCCGTGCTGCACGCCGCCCAGCATCGAGGTGGGGACCTCCACGCGCAGCAGGGGCCTTCGGCCAACTTCCTGCCAGCGCCTCCGGGGCCACGGGCCAACTTCCGGAGCCGGTGGAGGCCACCACCCCGAACGCACAGGTCATGCACTCCGACACTGGGCAGCCACCAAGCAGCATGTGGACGCTACGCTTTGACGGTGCGTGCCGCCGCAACCCAGGACCGGGTGGAGCTGGCGCAGCGCTTTTCGACCCGAGTGACACCGTGGTGTGGACATGCTCTCACTACCTCCCGAGCAGCCAAGAAACGAACAACACCGCCGAGTATACGGCACTGCTGCTCGGAGTGCAAAGTGCTCTTCACCACGGCGTCACTCGCTTGAGAGTCGAGGGAGACAGCAACCTGGTGCTCGCGCAGGTGCGAGGCACCTTCAGCTGCACGAATGCCAGATTGCGCCGCCTCCGCAACCGCGTGCGCTTTGGCCTACGTTCGCTGGAACAACACAAGCTCCAGCACATCGACCGAAAGGCCAACGCGCACGCAGATCGCCTGGCCAACAAGGCGCTGGATCAGCGACGTACCTCCTCGGAGTGCGGCCCGCATGACCAGACCCCGACCGCCTGCTACCAGCCAACCACAGCCAGGACGCCGACACCGAGTGCAGACACACCTGCACCTGCCTACACTGCGGGAGACAGCTCAGGTGACGACGGTGACGAGGCTCAACGGCGCCAGGAGGAGGAGGTCGAAGCCGAGATTGCCGCGCGTGACGGAGGTGAAACGTTCCCCACCCTACCTATTGGCCCAGGATCAGCTCCAGCGCGGCAACCTCGACTTCGTCTTCGCCAACTCAATGACGACGAGCACGACGCCGCATCCGCCGCCTTGCAGGTGTTCGCCGAGACCATGGCGAGCAAGATTGTGGACGCTGACAGCTGGGCACCAGGTGAAGGATACATCGGCGCGATCCCGGACGGCATCCGCGAGGTGCTACGGCCGTACTCGTCTACGCCGCCCGCCAACTCAGCACCGCGACCACGCCAGCGTCGCAACCGCCCACCTCGTGTGACGCGCAACCAGCGCGAGCACCGCCTCGACGAGGCCTTGGACGACTTGTCCACGGTGCAGCGAACAACGCCGACAGACCAACGCGCCGTGCGTAAGGCACGACGCCGCGTCGGCAGGGTGCGCACGTCGATGGCGACGCAGGAACTGCGTCAGGCCTTCGCCAAGGACGAAGCGAAGTGCGTGGAGAGGATTCTGAAGAGCGTGTTGGTGGAGACGGCGGGGGAGGAGCACCCAGAGACGTGCCCCATTGGCCGCGACGAACTTCACCGCCATTTCACCGGCACCAGTACGGCACCCGCACCGTTTCACTACGACGCAACGGAGGGCCAGGAATTTCGGGCGGCAATGGACAGCTTCCTGCCAGCCACCGCGGAGACCGACGCCTTCGAGGACGAGCTCACGGTGGATGACGTGGAGGATCAGCTCTCCAGTTCGGCCAAGGACTCCAGCCCCGGCCACGACGGCATCAGCTACGACATCTACCGCCGCTTTGCGGCACAGCTCGTACCGCTCCTCCACGCAGCGTTCCAGTTCTGCTGGCGGCATCGGCGTGTACCCGCCCTCTGGAAGGTGGGCATCGTTCGCCTCATCCACAAGAAGGGCGACCCGACGCAGCCAGCCAACTGGCGGCCGATCTGCCTGCAGCCCACGATCTACAAACTCTACAGCGGGCTGCTGGCGCGTCGACTGTCGCGATGGCTGGAGTGCAACGAACGACTACCGATGGCACAGAAGGGCTTCCGAGCGTTCAATGGGTGCCACGAGCACAACTTCACGGCGACGTCGCTGCTGGACCAGACTCGACGGATGCACCGCAAGCTGTACCAAGTCTGGTACGACTTGCGCAACGCATTTGGCTCGCTGCCACAGCAGCTCATGTGGCGAGTGCTCCGCCACCTCGGCGTTGACAGAAGCTTCATCGCCCGCTGCCAAGACATCTACGACGGCTCGGCCTTCGTGGTTGGCAACGCCGCAGACGGACCGACGGACCCAGTACGACAGGAGGTGGGCGTCTACCAAGGCTGCCCCCTGAGCCCCCTCCTCTTCATCTCGGCGCTGGTGCCGCTCGTGCGGCGACTGGAGCAGCTCGACGGAGTGGGTGTGCCGCTGGCGGAGGGTGTACGACCATGCACCACCGCCTACGCGGATGACCTCAAGGTGTTCAGCGACAGCGCCGCCGGCATCCGCAAGTGCCACGGTGTTGTCGCTCGCTTCCTCGCGTGGACCGGGTTGCGTGCAAACCCCGCCAAGTGTGCCAGCCTCGCAGTGACGACGAACGCCCGCGGCAACCCCGTCCGTGACGACACGATGCAACTGCAAATACATGGCGATGCCATCGCCACCCTCTCACTCCAGGAAAGCTACAGGTACCTGGGGGTGGGCGATGGCTTCGACCATGTGCGCCACCGACTCCAGCTTGAGCCCAAGATCCAGCAGATCAAGCGAGAGGCGGTGGCGCTGATGCAGTCAGGTCTGGCCGTGTGGCAGGTAGTCAAGGCACTCAAGACGTACGTCTACCCCAAGGTGGAGTACGCACTCCGACACCTGCGCCCGCTTCAGTCCCAACTCCAAGGCTTTGACCGAGCAGTGGCGCGAGGCCTGCGCCACCTACTACGCCTGCCCCAGTCCGCCACCAGCGAAATTCTCTACGCCCCGACGTCGGCGGGCGGCCTGGGGTTGCAGCCTCTGGTGGAGATGCACCAGGCGTTGCAGGTGGCGCACGCCTGGCAGCTACTTCACTCCAAGGACCCTGCAGTCGTGGCCGTCGCGAAGGCGCAGGTGTGTCAGGTGGTGCGCAAACGCTACCGCCTGCAGGAGGAGCATTGGCGAGGACGCGACGACGAGCTCGTGCGGTCGTTCCTCAACTCCCAGCTCGCCGCCTCGCCCCACGCAGAGAGGTTGCGGCGCAACGGTGACATCGGGTCGTTGTGGACGGACGTGCAGCGCACGCTTTGCGTCCTCCACCTCGACCTGACCGTGCAAGCCGACCGCGACGGCCACGACGAGCTGGCACTTCGCGTGCCGCACCACACCAAGTGGCTTGACCACAAGACTGTGTTGCGGCACGTGAAGTTGCACATGAAGATACGCCACCAGACCCGGTGGAAGGGCCTGGTTGACCAGGGCAAGACGGTGCGTGTGCACGGCGGCCTCGGAGCCAAGTTCGTGACGACGGGGGCGGGTCTTTCGGACGCGGAGCACCGGTTCGGCATCATGGCCCGCCTCAACCAAGTCGACACGAACGCCGTCCTCAAGCGCAAGCGGCTGCGGTCTAGCAAGACCTGCAGGGACCCGACCTGCTCCTCGGCCGAGACGCTGGCCCACGCTCTCAACCACTGCTCGTCCAACATGGACGCCATCCGCCAGCGCCACGACGACGCCTTGGAGCAGATCGGGTCCAAGATCCGCAGCGCACTTGAGCGCGCCAAGTCAACCACAGAGCTGCGTCTGAACCAGACGGTGCCTGAGTATACAGGCGCAGCTCTGCGGCCCGACATCGTCCTGCGGAACGTGACTGCCAAGAAGATGGTGATCGCCGACTTGGCAATCACGTTCGAGGATCACGCGGCCGGCGCCCGCCACTCCTCGCTGCAACTCAGCCACGACTACAAGACACTCAAGTACCAACCTATCGTGGCCGAGTTGCGGGTGCAGGGGTGGCAGGTGCAGACCGCGGCGATTGTGTACGGGTCACTGGGCTCCGTGCAGCCCAGCAACTTCAAGACGTACACCGAGAAGTTGAAGTTGCACAAGCGCGAGGCACGACAACTGGACCTTCAGTTGTCGAGCCACTGCATCCGTGCCAGCCACCGCATCTGGGGCTGGCACTGCCGGCGCCACCGCGAAGGACAAAGAAGCGGCAACGCCTCGCGAGCACCGCGTGGGTCTGGGGGGACCCCGCGACGCGCATCGCAGGCAAGGGCACGGCGATAAGCTGGTCTTTTGACCGACAGGGCACTACCCAGGTAGGGAACCGCCCTTCAGAAACCCAGGAAGATACGAACACCCTCCCTTTAGTGACATACATATTTTAGGCTACATTTCAGTTACGGAGAGGTTACTAACTGGTAAATACGAACACATACTCTGTTCTAATCAGTGTGAAAACTGGTTTTCTCCATTTTTGGAGTGCTTTTTCACATTCATTTTTGGACGCCCCGTGCCGACCAGCTTGCTGGGCGTGGACGGGACGGTCTCCGAGGTCTTTCACCCACACCTCGTGAGGCCAACTACTGCATTTGATTTTTTCTATCTTTTTTTTCGGCCCTTCACCAACGCATCGACGCATGCGCTTCTGGTGGCCGGACTGGGAGCCCCGGGAGCGCTCTCCGTCTACCGACAGTGAGTGCTCCACGGCCAGCCACTCCAGCTTCGCCAGCGACGCGTCTTTTTATAGCGCGTCGTCTGGCGAGGCTGTACGAGACGGGGCAGTGGATCCGCTGGCGGATCCACTAGGGCTAGGCCTTCACACTTTTGCCCCCGTTTTGAGCTCTCGCGAGCCCGAAACGGCGCCGCCGGAGGCTCCACGCGCGCCACCGCTGCTCAGCGACGGCGTGGAGCCCGGCGCTGAAATTTTGGCCAGGGGTGGGCAACCCTCTGGCGCCGCTGTCCCCCAAGCGGCATCGCGGGCCGGGCCCTCTGTCGCCCAAACGGGCACCCGGTCTGCGGCTTCAACGCCGCGTCGTTTCGGCGCCACTGCGCCCGTCTCCCGTCCCCCGGGCCCTCCCACTTCAGGGCCGGGGCATCCTGTACTCGGCCTGAGTATGGGAGGATCCCTGCTCGCTCAGGCGACAGGCCTCGCCTCCGGCTTCGAAGCCGCCGCCTCGGCCGAGGCTGGCGCCGCCCAGGAGGGCGCCGCGAACGACGGCTCCTGTGGAGCCCCAAGACCGCCCCCGGACCCCCAAGCGCGCCGTTCGGCTTCTCAAGACCCCCGCCTCGCCTCTCCGCCGCTCGGCGCCGCCCTGCCTGCCTCCTGTGGTCGAATCTCACCCGGCAGGGCGGGCGGCATGCTGCCCGATTGGGTAGCGCCGCGAGACGGCCTCCACTCGGCCTCTCCGCCTCCGACGGCCGTCCAAGCGCGCCGTTCGGCTGCTCAAGACCCCGTGCCAGCCTCCCAGCCGCCTGTCGCCGCCCCACCAGCCCTGCGTTTGATCGAAACACCCGGCAGGGCGGGCGGCATGCTGTCCGACAGGCCAGCACCAGGAGCAGCGCTCGTAGCCGCCACGGCTCGCGCTCTGGCGGCCTCCACCGCGACCAAGGACGGACCCAGCGACAGAAGCGACGACAGCGACGGGCAAGACGACGCCGCCGCCGCTCCTGCAGCCCCCGAAGACCCCACGAGTGATGGCTACCCACCCGGCAGGGCGGCAGGCATGCTGCCCGCCGGTGGAGTAGCCATGACGACTGCAGACCGCGCTCCTGCGGCCACTGCAGCCGCCAACCAGCACCACCGTGCACCCGGCGAGGTCGCAGACGCCACGTCGGGCGAGACCGCCGCCGCCAAGACCTCCAAGGACCTCGCGAGTGTGTCGTCCATACCCGGCAGGGCGGGCGGCATGCTTGCCGACGGTGACGCCTCTGAGTTCGCCGCCACCGCCCAAGTCTCCGCCGCAGCTGTGGCTGCTGCTGCTCATCGAGTCGCAGCAGTCGCAGCAGTCGCAGCTGCACAAGCACGTCCTTCTGGACGCGCCGCCGTGGAGCACCACGCACGCGCTGAGCCGCCTCAAGACCAAGAAACTTCGG
This sequence comes from Phytophthora colocasiae, assembly GCA_018806915.1. NCBI lineage: Eukaryota > Oomycota > Peronosporomycetes > Peronosporales > Peronosporaceae > Phytophthora > Phytophthora colocasiae. Next base: position 396,572 of record JAGKQI010000016.1, on the reverse strand, counting down.
CTCGCGCGCGCGTGGAGCTTCAAGACAGCGACGCAACCAGCAGGAGTGGACGCTATACGCCCGGCGGAGACGAGGCCAAGACCGAGGACAGCGACGCAGTGGCAGCACAGCTCAAGACCGCTCAAGCAGCACCGGGACCAAGACCCCAGCACCACACGCCGAACATCGGCTCCCTGGACCCGGTGCTGGCAGTGTACGCGCACAACGCCTCTGCATTCTCTTGCGCGTTGTGCACGCACACTGCCCGCGACCTCGCTGCCCTCACCAAGCACCGCCACTCAGCACACCGCCGCATCCGCTTCGTGGATCACTTCCACAGCGGGTGCACGTGCGGCATCGGCTTCCGGTCGCGCGCGGCAGCCACGCGACATGCTCAAGCCTGTGCACACAGCACATTTACCGCCGTGACTACCGCGCGCGACCCGACCTCCAGTGTGCTTCGTGTCGACAGCGAGGAGGAGAGCCTTGTACCCTCCGGTCCTCTCCTCGCGGCAGCACCTGCAGCTGCAGCAGCCGCATCAAGTAACACTACAGCTGCAGATGCTGCCACCCAGCAGAGCGCCGTGCCCACCGCCACTCCCGGGCTTCAGTACGCCCCCCACGTGCTGGAGCCACTCTCGCCACCTCCAGAGCATCGAGTTGCAGGCAAACGCCGCCGCCTGAACCCGACGTCCGACCATCAGCAGCAGCAACCGCTGGACCTGGACGTACTGATGCAGGCAGAAGAGGAGGAGCTGCTCGAGGACGTGGAGATGGAGGCGCACGCGGCGCCGACACCTCGACGACCTCGACCACCACCGACGCCACGCCCAAGACGACACGCTGGGGCCCGCATCCCAAGGCAGTGGCAGCTGCAGCCATCGCGCAGTTGGTTACTGGTGAGGCTGCAGCTGCACATACGCCGTCGCGGCGAGATCGACGACCGGTGCAACAGCACCAAGCATCCACCCGTTCGCGATGGGGTCCACGGCATCGAGCTGTAGGTGCTGCAGCGATCGCGTCGCTGGCCACCGGCCTACCGACCACGGCAGCCCCAGTATCTCGCCCGGACAAGCACGACGAAGGACGACGCCGCCTTCAGAGTCGCTGGGGACCCAAGGTGTGCATCCCCCGTGCTGCACGCCGCCCAGCATCGAGGTGGGGACCTCCACGCGCAGCAGGGGCCTTCGGCCAACTTCCTGCCAGCGCCTCCGGGGCCACGGGCCAACTTCCGGAGCCGATGGAGGCCACCACCCCGAACGCACAGGTCATGAACTCCGACACGGGGCAGCCACCAAGCAGCATGTGGACGCTACGCTTTGACGGTGCGTGCCGCCGCAACCCAGGACCGGGTGGAGCTGGCGCAGCGCTTTTCGACCCGAGTGACACCGTGGTGTGGACATGCTCTCACTACCTCCCGAGCAGCCAAGAAACGAACAACACCGCCGAGTATACGGCACTGCTGCTCGGAGTGCAAAGTGCTCTTCACCACGGCGTCACTCGCTTGAGAGTCGAGGGAGACAGCAACCTGGTGCTCGCGCAGGTGCGAGGCACCTTCAGCTGCACGAATGCCAGATTGCGCCGCCTCCGCCAACGCGCACGCAGATCGCTTGGCCAACAAGGCACTGGACCAGCGGCGTACCTCCTCGGAGTGCGGCCCGCATGACCAGACCCCGACCGCCTGCTACCAGCCAACCACAGCCAGGACGCCGACACCGAGTGCAGACACACCTGCACCTGCTTACACTGCGGGAGACAGCTCAGGTGACGACGGTGACGAGGATCAACGGCGCCAGGAGGAGGAGGTCGAAGCCGAGATTGCCGCGCGTGACGGAGGTGAAACTTTCCCCACCCTACCTATTGGCCCAGGATCAGCTCCAGCGCGGCAACCTCGACTTCGTCTTCGCCAACTCAATGACGACGAACACGACGCCGCATCCGCCGCCTTGCAGGTGTTCGCCGAGACCATGGCGAGCAAGATTGTGGACGCTGACAGCTGGGCATCAGGTGAAGGATACATCGGCGCGATCCCGGACGGCATCCGCGAGGTGCTACGGCCGTACTCGGCTACGCCGCCCGCCAACTCAGCACCGCGACCACACCAGCGTCGCAACCGCCCACCTCGTGTGACGCGCAACCAGCGCGAGCACCGCCTAGACGAGGCCTTGGACGACTTGTCCACGGTGCAGCGAACAACGCCGACAGACCAACGCGCCGTGCGTAAGGCACGACGCCGCGTCGGCCGGGTGCGCACGTCGATGGCGACGCAGGAACTGCGTCAGGCCTTCGCCAAGGACGAAGCGAAGTGCGTGGAGAGGATTCTGAAGAGCGTGCTGGTGGAGACGGCGGGGGAGGAGCACCCAGAGACGTGCCCCATTGGCCGCGACGAACTTCACCGCCATTTCACCGGCACCAGCACGGCACCCGCACCGTTTCACTACGACGCAACGGAGGGCCAGGAATTTCGGGCGGCAATGGACAGCTTCTTGCCAGCCACAGCGGGGACCGACGCCTTCGAGGACGAGCTCACGGTGGATGACGTGGAGGATCAGCTCTCCAGTTCGGCCAAGGACTCCAGCCCCGGCCACGACGGCATCAGCTACGCCATCTACCGCCGCTTTGCGGCACAGCTCGTACCGCTCCTCCACGCAGCGTTCCAGTTCTGCTGGCGGCATCGGCGTGTACCCGCCCTCTGGAAGGTGGGCATCGTTCGCCTCATCCACAAGAAGGGCGACCCGACGCAGCCAGCCAACTGGCGGCCGATCTGCCTGCAGCCCACGATCTACAAACTCTACAGCGGGCTGCTGGCGCGTCGACTGTCGCGATGGCTGGAGTGCAACGAACGACTACCGATGGCACAGAAGGGCTTCCGAGCGTTCAATGGGTGCCACGAGCACAACTTCACGGCGACGTCGCTGCTGGACCAGACTCGACGGATGCACCGCAAGCTGTACCAAGTCTGGTACGACTTGCGCAACGCATTTGGCTCGCTGCCACAGCAGCTCATGTGGCGAGTGCTCCGCCACCTCGGCGTTGACAGAAACTTCATCGCCCGCTGCCAAGACATCTACGACGGCTCGGCCTTCGTGGTTGGCAACGCCGCAGACGGACCGACGGACCCAGTACGACAGGAGGTGGGCGTCTACCAAGGCTGCCCCCTGAGCCCCCTCCTCTTCATCTCGGCGTTGGTGCCGCTCGTGCGGCGACTGGAGCAGCTCGACGGAGTGGGTGTGCCGCTGGCGGAGGGTGTACGACCATGCACCACCGCCTACGCGGATGACCTCAAGGTGTTCAGCGACAGCGCCGCCGGCATCCGCAAGTGCCACGGTGTTGTCGCTCGCTTCCTCGCGTGGACCGGGTTGCGTGCGAACCCCGCCAAGTGTGCCAGCCTCGCAGTGACGACGAACGCCCGCGGCAACCCCGTCCGTGACGACACGATGCAACTGCAAATACATGGCGATGCCATCGCCACCCTCTCGCTCCAGGAAAGCTACAGGTACCTGGGGGTGGGCGATGGCTTCGACCATGTGCGCCACCGACTCCAGCTTGAGCCCAAGATCCAGCAGATCAAGCGAGAGGCGGTGGCGCTGATGCAGTCAGGTCTGGCCGTGTGGCAGGTAGTCAAGGCACTCAAGACGTACGTCTACCCCAAGGTGGAGTACGCACTCCGACACCTCCGCCCGCTCCAATCCCAACTCCAAGGCTTTGACCGAGCAGTGGCGCGAGGCCTGCGCCACCTACTACGCCTGCCCCAGTCCGCCACCAGCGAAATTCTCTACGCCCCGACGTCGGCGGGCGGCCTGGGGTTGCAGCCTCTGGTGGAGATGCACCAGGCGTTGCAGGTGGCGCACGCCTGGCAGCTGCTTCACTCCAAGGACCCTGCAGTCGTGGCCGTCGCGAAGGCGCAGGTGTGTCAGGTGGTGCGCAAACGCTACCGCCTGCAGGAGGAGCATTGGCGAGGACGCGACGACGAGCTCGTGCGGTCGTTCCTCAACTCCGAGCTCGCCGCCTCGCCCCACGCAGAGAGGCTGCGGCGCAACGGTGACATCGGGTCGTTGTGGACGGACGTGCAGCGCACGCTTTGCGTCCTCCACCTCGACCTGACAGTGCAAGCCGACCGCGACGGCCACGACGAGCTGGCACTTCGCGTGCCGCACCACACCAAGTGGCTTGACCACAAGACTGTGTTGCGGCACGTGAAGTTGCACATGAAGATACGCCACCAGACCCGGTGGAAGGGCCTGGTTGACCAAGGCAAGACGGTGCGTGTGCACGGCGGCCTCGGAGCCAAGTTCGTGACGGGGGCGGGTCTTTCGGACGCGGAGCACCGGTTCGGCATCATGGCCCGCCTCAACCAAGTCGACACGAACGCCGTCCTCAAGCGCAAGCGGCTGCGGTCTAGCAAGACCTGCAGGGACCCGACCTGCTCCTCGGCCGAGACGCTGGCCCACGCTCTCAACCACTGCTCGTCCAACATGGACGCCATCCGCCAGCGCCACGACGACGCCTTGGAGCAGATCGGGTCCAAGATCCGCAGCGCACTTGAGCGCGCCAAGTCAACCACAGAGCTGCGTCTGAACCAGACGGTGCCTGAGTATACAGGCGCAGCTCTGCGGCCCGACATCGTCCTGCGGAACGTGACTGCCAAGAAGATGGTGATCGCCGACTTGGCAATCACGTTCGAGGATCACGTGGCCGGCGCCCGCCACTCCTCGCTGCAACTCAGCCACGACTACAAGACACTCAAGTACCAACCTATCGTGGCCGAGTTGCGGGTGCAGGGGTGGCAGGTGCAGACCGCGGCGATTGTGTACGGGTCACTGGGCTCCGTGCAGCCCAGCAACTTCAAGACGTACACCGAGAAGTTGAAGTTGCACAAGCGCGAGGCACGACAACTGGACCTTCAGTTGTCGAGCCACTGCATCCGTGCCAGCCACCGCATCTGGGGCTGGCACTGCCGGCGCCACCGCGAAGGACAAAGAAGCGGCAACGCCTCGCGAGCACCGCGTGGGTCTGGGGGGGACCCCGCGACGCGCATCGCAGGCAAGGGCACGGCGATAAGCTGGTCTTTTGACCGACAGGGCACTACCCAGGTAGGGAACCGCCCTTCAGAAACCCAGGAAGATACGAACACCCTCCCTTTAGTGACATACATATTTTAGGCTACATTTCAGTTACGGAGAGGTTACTAACTGGTAAATACGAACACATACTCTGTTCTAATCAGTGTGAAAACTGGTTTTCTCCATTTTTGGAGTGCTTTTTCACATTCATTTTTGGACTTCCCGTGCCGACCAGCTTGCTGGGCGTGGACGGGACGGTCTCCGAGGTCTTTCACCCACACCTCGTGAGGCCAACTACTGCATTTGATTTTTTCTATCTTTTTTCGGCCCTTCACCAACGCATCGGCGCATGCGCTTCTGGTGGCCGGACTGGGAGCCCCGGGAGCGCTCTCCGTCTACCGACAGTGAGTGCTCCACGGCCAGCCACTCCAGCTTCGCCAGCGACGCGTCTTTTTATAGCGCGTCGTCTGGCGAGGCTGTACGAGACGGGGCAGTGGATCCGCTGGCGGATCCACTAGTGGGTCCACCAGCGGATCCACTAGGGCTAGGCCTTCACACTTTTGCCCCCGTTTTGAGCTCTCGCGAGCCCGAAACGGCGCCGCCGGAGGCTCCACGCGCGCCACCGCTGCTCAGCGACGGCGTGGAGCCCGGCGCTGAAATTTTGGCCAGGGGTGGGCAACCCTCTGGCGCCGCTGTCCCCCAAGCGGCATCGCGGGCCGGGCCCTCTATCGCCCAAACGGGCACCCGGTCTGCGGCTTCACCGCCGCGTCCTTTCGGCGCCGCTGCGCCCGTCCACCGTCCCCCGGGCCCTCCCACTTCAGGGCCGGGGCCTCCTATACTCGGCCTGAGTATGGGAGGATCCCTGCTCGCTCAGGCGACAGCTTCCGCCTCCGGCTTCGAAGCCGCCGCCTCGGCCGAGGCTGGCGCCGCCCAGGAGGGCGCCGTGAACGACGGCTCCTGTGGAGCCCACAGCCCACCGCCGGACCCCCAAGCGCGCCGTTCGGCTTCTCAAGACCCCCGCCTCGCCTCTCCGCCGCTCGGCGCCGCCCTGCCCCAGTCCAGTGGTCGATTTTCACCCGGCAGGGCGGGCGGCATGCTGCCCGATTGGGTAGCGCCGCGAGACGGCCTCCTCTCGGCCTCTCCGCCTCCGACGGCCGTCCAAGCGCGCCGTTCGGCTGTCCAAGACCTGCTGCCATCCCCTCCCGCTCCTGCCGCCGCCCCACCAGCCCTGCGTTTGATCGAATCACCCGGCAGGGCGGGCGGCATGCTGCCCGATTGGGTAGCACCCGGGGCAACGCTGGCAGCAGCAACAGCTGCGGCTCTGGCGGTCTGCCGTGAGCCCAGCGACAGCACCGGCGACGACAGCAGCGATGACGACGGGCAAGACCTCGACGCCGCCGCTCCTGGGCTTCGCCAAGACCCCTCCCGTGAGCTCGCACGACCCGGCAGGGCGGCCGACAGGCTGCCCGACCTGATCGTGCCTGCTCCAGCGCTGGTAGCCGCCACGGCTCGCGCTCCAGAGACCCCCTCCGCCCTCGGCTGCGGTCCCATCAGCAGCAGGGACGCCGACGCCGACGCTGCAGCCCCCGAGGACCCCGCGAATGATGGCTACCCACCCGGCAGGGCGGCAGGAATGCTGCCCGCCGGTGGAGTAGCCACAACGACTGAAGACCGCACTACTGCGGCCGGCGCCGCCGCCAAACAGCACGGCCATGTGCCTGGCGATGACGGCGCCGCCACACCGGGCAGTACCGCCGCCACCACGACCACCAAGGACCCCGCGAATGCCGTGCACCCACCCGGCAGGGCGGGCGGCATGCTCGCCGACGGTTTCGCCTCCGCCTTTGCCGCCACCGCCCAAGTCTCCGCCGCAGCTGTGGCTGCTGCTGCTGCTCATGGAGTCGCAGCAGTCGCAGCTGCACAAGCACCTCCTTCTGTTGGTCGCGCCGCCGTGGAGCACCACGGGCGCGCTGAGCCGCCTCAAGACCAAGAAACTTCGGCTCGCGCGCGCGTGGAGCTTCAAGCCGGCGACGTGTCCAGCAGTTGGCGAAGCTGTGGCAGATCGAGGCTGCATGAGGACGACGGCGACGACACGCATCAAGACCATGAAGACCGTGCCGTCGCCGCCGTCCCCATGGACGTTGACGAAGATGCCAAGTGGCCGACACCGGGACAGCGACCGCTGTCACCGCCACCCGAGCTTCGCGTGGGCGGCAAGCGCCGCCGCCTCAACGACGACGACGATGACGCAAGCGAGCTGGCCGAGCTGCTGCTGCTCGATGAGGAGGAGGTCGGCACCCAAGACCCGGCGCCTAGGCTATCTGCAGCCAGCGCCCGTCCGGCCTCCGTCCTCGCCGTGTACACGCACAACGCGCAGCGCTTCAACTGCACGTTGTGCGTGTACTCGGCCGCCAGCTTCGCAGCACTGACTCGCCATCGAGACTCGCGACACCGGCGCGTCGTCTTCCTTGACCGGTTTTCGGCGGACTGCGCGTGCGGCGTGCCTTTCGCATCGAGGCTGGCTGCAGCAAGACACTCACAAACGTGCGCCAGCCTCACGCACCCTCCTTCGGCTGCGACTGCGCCAGCAGCAGGGGAGTTGAACCCCACTGCTGATGCAGTCAACGCCTCCGTACCGGCGGTCACCGCCGTGCTCGACCCGCCCCACCAAGACAACCCGGAGCTCGCAGTGCCCCCCCCACTGACGAGCTCCCAACATGTTGCAGCACAAGACCTCGAGCAGCAGGAACGTGGACGCTGGGGCCCACCACTGCCTCGAAACCTTGTTGCCGAGCGCGTCGCTGACACCCAGACTCTGGGTCCCAGAGGAGTCCTCTGAGGACCGGGCTCACAGGAGTTCGAGTTGGCGACAGCTTGTTGCCTGCAAGGTGCAGCCTCGGTGTCGTCCCAGTGCCTCGCTGGGGACCACCACTGCCTCGGAGCGTGGTGGCGTTCCGGATTGCCGACCGCCTTCTGCCCGCGACCGACGAGGAAACCAAGGACGGTGACCAAGCGGACGCAGTAGAGAGGGCGACGGAGCCGGAGATGGACGCAGACAGCGGCAGTGCGGACGGCGAGTGGCTGCTACGCTTTGACGGTGCCTGCAGATCCAACCCAGGACCAGGCGGTGCCGGTGCGGCGCTGTTCAAGCCCAACGGCCCTGTAGTGTGGACGTGCTCCCACTTCATGCCGAGCAGCAGCGAGACGAACAACACGGCAGAGTACACCGCGCTGCTGCTCGGCGTTAGGGCCGCAGCCGACCATGGAGCGAAGTTGCTGAGGGTGGAGGGCGACAGTACCCTGGTCATCCAACAAGTGCGTGGCATCTTCGCCACGAGGAGCACCCGTCTCCGAGAGCTGCGTACGCTGGTCAAGGTGGAACTGGCGAGGATGGAGCGCGTCACGCTCCATCACATCGACCGTCAGGCGAATGCCAACGCCGATCGCCTCGCCAACGCCGCCCTCGACCGCCGTCGCACCAAGCTGGAGTGCGGCGTCCACGAGGATGGCAACGGCTGCACCCGCACCACTACGACCGCGCCGACACCGGCAGCACCTGCGACGCCGGATACTCGACCTCCGCCCCCGACGCATGCTGACACCGGCGACCACGGAGATGACCCCGCCGACATCGACGACGGTGAGGTATATGCAGCCATGAGCGTCGGGCCGGACGCAGTCCCGCAGCGCAGGCCCCGCCTTCGCTTGCGCAAGCTTCCCGAAGAAGAGGAGGACGTGGTCGGCGCGATGGTGGAGCGGTTCGGAGCGTCGCTGGCGGCCAAGATCACGGATGCTAGTGGCTGGGAGACGGCCGAGGGCTACATCACGGCCCTCCCTCACCTCTTGTACGACAAACTACAGCCGTACTCCCAGGCCCATCGACGCCCCGACCCGCGCCACCAACACCAGCATCAGCGACAACTGTCACAGCTTGACGGCCACCAGGCAGGAACTACGGCAGGTCGCCCGCGACCTGGACGACGACGAGCATGGTGAGCGAGACGGTGACGACCACAGCCGTGCCCAGCAGGATGCAGTGAGACGGCGGAGGCACAGACGGCGCGGACGATCTGGTGGGACCAAGCGACAGCGCCGACGACGGCCACCCCGCGTGACCCGACACCACCGAGAGCACCGCCTCGACGAGGCCCTGGACGATCTCCATGCGGTGGAGAGGGCCTCGCCCAGCGATCGCACTGCTGTCCGCCGAGCCCTCCGTCGCGTCGGCCGCGTCAATTCGGCCACCACACGGCAGCGTCTGCGTAGCCGCTTCGACAAGGATGAGAAGGCCTGCGTCGACGGAATTCTGGCCACGGCGCGCACGCAGCGAGAGTCAGCGAGGACGACGGATTCCTGCAATACCACCGCGACACGCCAGACACCTCCGGTCGCTGCTGCTGTTGTGAACGACGGCACATGCCCTATCCCAGGCGCCGAGCTCTGGCGATTCTTCGACGGCGTTAATACACCACAGCAGGAGTTTGCTCCGGACGCAGCAAGAGGCGCCACCTTCCGCTCCGTCATGGCCCGCCTGCCGACCGCGTCCAGGTTTTGAGAGCTGCTTACGGAGGCGCCGACGCTGGACGATATCGAGACACAGCTCCAACACGTCCGTGGCGCCTCCAGCCCCGGCCTCGACGGCGTGGGATACGACGTGTACCAGAAGTTCGCAGCGCAATTGCTACCGGTGCTGGCTGCAGCGTTCCAGAAGTGCTGGGAGGCCAAGAAGGTTCCACAGAGCTGGAAGCTCGGAGTCGTGCGACTTCTCCACAAGAAGGGCTCGCGAGAGGACCCAGCGAACTGGCGGCCCATCTGTCTCCAGCAGTCGATCTACAAACTCTACAGCGGCGTCCTCGCACGAAGGCTGGTGCGATGGCTGGACGCCAACGACCGCCACGCACCAGGACAGAAGGGGTTCCGAGCGGTCAATGGTTGTGGGGAGCACAACTTCCTCGCGGCCACACTAGTCGACCAAGCCCGCCGCAAGCGCCGTACACTCTTCGAAGTCTGGTACGACTTCCGAAACGCGTTCGGCAGCGTGCCGTTCGCGCTGCTATGGGACTCGCTGGCGCGACTCGGTGTTCCGGACGACTACGTCGCCATGTGCAAGGGGCTTTACGAGAGCGCGGCGTTTGTCGTTGGGAACGCCGCGGATGGCACTACGGACCCGGTCTCGCTGCGAGTGGGCGTGTTTCAAGGATGCCCACTCAGCCCGCAGCTATTCAACGCCGCCATCAGCCCGCTGCTCTTCGCGCTGCAGCGACTGCCGGATACGGGCGTGCAGCTGTCTGCCGACGACTGCCTCGGTGCCTCGGCGTACGCCGACGACCTCAAGATCTTCAGCGGCACCGAGGACGGCATCAAGCGGCAGCACGCGCTCGTGGTCGACTTCCTACGCTGGACAGGCATGGCAGCTAACCCAAGCAAGTGCTGCGCCATGTCGGTCCAGCGCGACCACCGCGGTGTTCTCAAGACGTGCGACCTCGGACTGCAGCTGGACGGCGACCCGATCCCCACGCTCGGTATGGCCGACTCGTACTCGTACCTTGGGATCGGGGACGGATTCGACCACGCGCGCCGCCGCATCGAGCTCGCACCGGCACTCAAGCAGCTAAAGGACGACACGACAGCACTGCTGCAGTCCGGCCTCGCCCCGTGGCAGGTGGTGAAGGCGGTGAAGACATACCTCTACCCTCGGGTGGAGTACGCGCTTCGCCACCTTCGCCCCTTCCAGCAGCAACTGGCCGGCTTCGACCGCCACCTGGTACGCGGCCTTCGCCACCTTCTCCGCCTGCCGGTGTCAGCCACGACCGAGTTCTTTTACGCGCCGGTGTCGCGCGGTGGCCTCGGACTTCTACCGCTGACGGAGCTGCACGCGGCGCTCCAAGTCGCACACGGTTGGCAGATGCTTCACTCCAAGGACCCAGCCATCCGGCGCATTGCGCGCGTGCAGCTCCGGCAGATCGCCGACGCCCGACACCGTCTCGACGCCTCAGCGTGGGTGGACCGCGAGGAGGAACTGTGCGAGCGGCTCCTCAACTCGCAGCTGGGGACGTCGCCCGACGCACCGCCAAAGCGCCGCAACGGTGACATCGTTCGTTGTGGGTCGACGTCCAGCGCCACCTACGCACGTTCGGCCTCAAGTTCGAGACCGCGCCAGCATGTGCAGACACCGGCACAGCAGCGACCACGCTCCAGCTTCGCGTGCCGCACCACGACAAGTGGCTAGACCACACCAACGTGCTGCGGCACGTGAAACTGCACATGAAGAACAGGCACTGGCGGCGCTGGGCAGAGATGAAGGACCAGGGCAAGACGGCACGCGCGCACGGCGGCGTTGGCAGCAGCTTCCTCACGCGGCCGCGAGGCATGTGGGAGACCGACTACCGCTTCGCGGTGGCCGCCCGCCTGAACCAACTCGACACGCACAGCGTGCTCAAGCGGCGGCGTCTCCGGGCCCACGACCGCTGCCGGCAGCCGGGATGCTCCAGGGTGGAGACACTGGTGCACGTGCTCAACCACTGCCCAGGCACCATGGACGCAGTCCGTGGCCGGCACGACGACGCGCTCAAGAACATCGAGCGCGCGCTCATCGCGTCGTCAAGCGACGGCAAGGACCGCGTCGAGCTTCGCACGAACCAGACCGTGCCGTCGCTCGCCGGCCCCGCGTTGCGGCCCGACCTTCAGGTGTACAACCACACCAAGAAGACGGTGGCGGTGGTCGACCTGGCCGTGGCGTTCGAAGAGCAGGCGAGCGACGACCCGGAGAGCTCAGCGCTGGCCCGCATCGCCGCGCACAAGCGTGCCAAGTACGACCGTGTCAAGCGACACCTCGAGCGCCAAGGGTGGAAGGTGCACCTCTCGGCGCTAGTGTACGGGTCGCTTGGCGCGGTCGCTGGCGGCAACCACAAGGTCTACACCGAGCACCTTGGCCTGCTCAAGCGTGATGCGAAGCGGCTGGACCGGACGCTCTCAGTGGCATGCATTCAGTCCAGCCGCCGCATCTGGAACCTACACTGCAGCCAGCATCGGGCGCGGCAACAGCAGCCCCGCCAAGCGTCACGGGGTAGTCGGGTGGTGGAGACCGGGGGGGCTCCACCGTGCACCGGCCGCCGCTAGACGGCAACCAGGCCCATCGCGGCCGACAGGGCCACACCCATGTAGGGAACTGCCCTTCAAACCCATTTCGGTGGTCGAATCCGACTTATCAGATACATTACCACTTCACTGCTAGTATCAGATAGACATAAAAAGGACATAACCAAATGGTAAATACACAAACTTTTCTGTTCTAATCAGTGTGAAAACTGGTTTTCTCCATTTTTGGAGTGCTTTTTCACATTCATTTTTGGACGCCCCGTGCCGACCAGCTTGCTGGGCGTGGACGGGACGGTCTCCGAGGTCTTTCACCCACACCTCGTGAGGCCAACTACATTTGGCTCTTTTCTACCACTGTCCAACTACATTCCGGCCTTTGGCCTTGCCCCTTTTTTTTAGTGTCCACGTGGACATATTTTTGGCCAATTAGATTGCGGTATGCGTCTATTTTGGCCAATGAGAGACCGCTCGGCGTCCTCCGACTCGGAGGCGTCCACGGCCAGCCACTCCAGCTTCGCCAGCGACGCGTCTTTTTATAGCGCGTCGTCTGGCGAGGCTGTACGAGACGGGGCAGTGGATCCGCTGGCGGATCCGCTCGGGCTAGGGTTACACACTTTTGCCCCCGTTTTGAGCTCTCGCGAGCCCGAAACGGCGCCGCCGGAGGCTCCACGCGCGCCACCGCTGCTCAGCGACGGCGTGGAGCCCGGCGCTGAAAGTTCGGCCAGCGGTGGGCAACCCTCTGGCGCCGCCGCCCCCCAAGCGGCATCGCGGGCCGGGCCCTCTGTCGCCCAAACGGGCACCCGGTCTGCGGCTTCAACGCCGCGTCCTTTCGGCGCCGCTGCGCCCGTCTCCCGTCCCCCGGGCCCTCCCACTTCAGGGCCGGGGCCTCCCATACTCGGCCTGAGTATGGGAGGATCCCTACTCGCTCAGGCGACAGGCCTCGCCTCCGGCTTCGAAGCCGCCGCCTCGGCCGAGGCTGGCGCCGCCCAGGAGGGCGCCGCGAACGACGGCTCCCATGGAGCCCCCAGGCCTCCCCCGGACCCCCAAGCGCGCCGTTCGGCTAGAGAAGACCCCCCGCTCGCCTCTCCGCCGCTCGGCGCCGCCCTGCCTGCCTCCTGTGGTCGAATTTCACCCGGCAGGGCGGGCGGCATGCTGCCTGATTGGGTAGCGCCGCGAGACGGCCTCCACTCGGCCTCTCCGCCTCCGACGGCCGTCCAAGCGCGCCGTTCGGCTGCTCAAGACCCCGTGCCAGCCTCCCAGCCGCCTGTCGCCGCCCTGCCCGCCTCCAGTGATGTGATTCTACCCGGCAGGGTGGGCGGCATGCTGTCCGACAGGCCAGCACCAGGGGCAGCGCTCGTAGCCGCCACGGCTCGCGCTCTGGCGGCCTTCACAGCGGCCGAGGAGGACCCCTGCAGCAGCAGCGACGACAGCGACGGGCAAGACGACGCCGCCGCCGCTCCTGCAGCCCCCGAAGACCCCGCGAATGTGTCGCCCATACCCGGCAGGGCGGGCGGCATGCTCGCCGACGGTGACGCCTCTGAGTTCGCCGCCACCGTCCAAGTCTCCGCGGCAGCTGTGGCTGCTGCTTCTCATCGAGTCGCAGCAGTCGCAGCTGCACAAGCACCTCCTTCTGGACGTGCCGCCGTGGAGCACCACGCACGCGCTGAGCCGCCTCAAGACCAAGAAACTTCGGCTCGCGCGCGCATGGAGCTTCAAGACAGCGACGCAACCAGCAGGAGTGGACGCTTTTCGCTCGGCGGAGACGAGGCTAAGACTGAGGAAAGCGACGCAGTAGCCGCGCAGCTCAAGGCCGCTCAAGCAGCACCAGGCCCACGACCCCAACACCATGTGCCTCCCAACGGCCAACTGGACCCGGTGCTGACGGTGTACGCGCACAACGCTCCTGCATTCTCTTGCGCGTTGTGTGCGCACTGCTCGCGACCTCGCTGCCCTCACCAAGCACCGCCACTCAGCATACCGCCACATCCGCTTCGTGGATCACTTCCACAGCGGGTGTACGTGCGGCATCGGCTTCCGGTCGCGCGCGGCAGCCACGAGACATGCTCAAGCCTGTGCGCACAGCACACACACCGCCGTGACTGTCGCGCGCGATTCGGCCTCCAGTGTGCTCCATGTCGACAGCGAGGAGGAGGAACTTGTACCCTCCGGTCCTCTCCTCGCGGCAGCATCTGCAGCTGCAGCAGCCGTATCAAGCGACACTGCAGCTGCAGAGGCTGCCACCCTGCAGAGCGCCGTGCCCACCGCCACTCCTGGGCTCCTGTACGCCCCCCACGTACTGGAGCCACTCTCGCCACCTCCAGAGCATCGAGTTTCCGGCAAACGCCGCCGCCTGAACCCGACGTCCGACCATCAGCAGCAGCAACCGCTGGACCTGGACGTACTGATGCAGACAGAAGAGGAGGAGCTGCTCGAGGACGTGGAGATGGAGACGGAACCGACGGAGTCCATGGACATGGACTGCCAACACTCCGACGGAGTCGGTAGTGATTGAAGAGGAGCCTGTGAGAACTGCGCAGGCTTCACGCGTTGACAAACCTCGCAAGCACGTACGTACTTGCGCACCCACTTGTACTGGTGGTGCCAGTAGAAGTCACGCGTGCGAAGGGTGTACGTCTTCTCACGACCCGGATGCCCTGCCGTGGGGGCATCGTGATACTCGAACATGATCCTCAACCGGAGGTCATGATCATTCGGAACGACAATGCGATCCGCATTGTCGTCTACTGCACTGTACAACAGTAGGCCTTCGTGTACATGATAGCGGTGTACACGAGCTCGAAGATGAGGGGTTAGCTTCCGACGTGCCACGTCGGAAGGTGCTGCGAGGAACTCCAGCAGCCCCTTCGCGTCTGCATCCCTTGCATACACGTTCTTCACGTCGTCAATCAACGTTGACGACGGCACACTTGTCCTCACGACGCCAACAGCGTTGGCGTCGACCGTCTCCGCATAATCAGGTCGACGCGATAACGCGTCGGCCACTACATTGAGTCTTTCGGGTTTGTACTCCACCCGGAAGTTGTACTCCGCGAAGAAGGACAACCATCTCGCCATACGTTGCGAGATGTGCGGCGACTTAATCGCCGTACGCAATGATGCATGGTCTGTATAGACTACGAACGGTCTACTCCCAAGTAGATACACTCGGAACTTTGCGAGTGCATACTTCATGGCAAGGAGTTCCTTGTCATGTACGAGATAATTACGCTCAGCTGGCTTCAGCTGGCGCGATTGATAATAGACTACACGATCACGCCCTTCGTGATCGTGTTGCATCAATGCACATCCGATTGCAAAGTCGGATGCATCGCACACTACGTGGAATGGACGATCTTGGTCCGCACGGCCAAGATCGGCGCTTCAGTCAAGCCCTGCTTGACTGCACCGAATGCCTCCTCGCACTCGGTCGTCCAAATCCACTCAGCTTCTTTCTTAAGAAGCTGTGACAACGGGCGAATCTTGCCCGCATAGTTGTCCACGTACTTGCACAAGTACGTGGCAAGCCCAAGGAACTGCCTCAGTTCCTTCAAATTGGATGGCGTGGGCCATTCATTGATCACTCTGACCTTCTCTGGGTCAGGGCGCACGCCGTCTTTCCCCACGAGACACCCCAGCACGGGTATCTCGCTCGCCCCGAAGATACACTTCTTCAGGTTCGCATAGAGCTTATGTTTCCTCATAAGCTCTAGCAGCTTCCGGAGATGCACCTTGTGCATCTCAATGTCCGTCTTCCCGTTCACAGCCCGGCTGTGGACGAACACGTCGTCGAAGTAGCTCGGTGCGAAGTCGCGCACCGAGCGCAATAGATGTGTCACGCATCTATTGAACGTCGCAGGGGCGTTCTTAAGCCCCTGTGGCATGACGAGCCACTCCCAAAGCATACCGCTTGGAGTGCTTACCGCTGTGAGAGGGATGTCCCTCTCACGCATGAGGATTTGGTAGAATCCATCACGCAGATCTAGAGCACTGAAGATAGTGCTCAAGGCCATCGAATCGATGATAACATCTTTTCGCGGTATCGGCGTCTGCGCCGGTATCGTCGCATCGTTCAACTTGTTGTACGCATGAACGATGCGCCAGCCGCCCTGTGGTTTCTTAACACAGAACGTTGGGACACTGTGCGGGGACTTTGACTCCCGCACTTGACCTGCAAGACGACGAAGTTCAAAGAAGTCGTCGATCGCTTGCACTTGTTCACGCGGCAGTGGCCACTGCCGTGTAACACAGTACTTCGTGCCCGGCACGAGATCAATCTCGTGCTGTACGCCCTTGCCCTTCGGAAGCTCCGAAGGAATCTCGTCCGGAAGTACATCCTCGTACTCCCGCAGAACTTCGTAGTAGGGACTCGATCTCAACGAGTCCCAACTCTGCTCTTCGAAGCGCTGCTTCTTAGTCTTCGCACTGAGGGAGTTATCACCCTCAGTGACCCCATCGACGACGAGCTGCTTCAGCTCTTCGGCTTCGCGATCCACTCTCTCGATATCCGAGAGAATGCAAATTTGTTCGATGCGTCCATCGTACAAGTCTCGCGCGAAGCGCTTCCAACTCATCGTTGGAAGTGCGGTCAACGCCGACGCACTCGTCGGCGGATTCTCCAACCGCATCCTCTGGTACTGTAGCTCAGTATCAGTACGTGTCAAGACTTTCAACGTCTCGACACTCGGTGTCTGCACTGCAGATACACCCGTCTCAGTCCCGGACTGAGACTCGCGCAGCTCCCTGAGCTTGCGTCGCGAAGGTCTACCATGGAGCCCGGCTCCAGGTGCTCCACGTCCAAGGCATCGCACCTTGGACGGGACGTTATCGCAATCGTCAGCGGATTTCTTCCGCTGACTCGCACTATCAAGCCCGGATTGAGTGCCGCTCATCGCGTGCAGCGCTGCTGCACGTGAGCACGCAGGTTGTTCGGGTGCTGGGCGTTTGCAACCGCCAGCACCTCCTGCCGCGCAGTCGGTTCCCTGAACCGCCGCGCCTCCATCCGCTCCCGGAGCGGATGAAGCAACCGCATCGTCGACTCCCGGAGTCGACGTGCTCTCGCTAGCTTCCTGCGCTAGCGAGTGTTCGCTTGTACACATATCGTCAGCTCCCAGAGCTGACGCACGATCGCTAGTTCCCGGAACTAGCAGCGAACGTTCGCCTGTACACGCATCATCAGCTCCCGGAGCTGATGCACGATCGCTAGTTCCCGGAACTAGCAGCGAACGTTCGCCTGTACACGCATCATCAGCTCCCGGAGCTGATGCACGATCGCTAGTTCCCAGAACTAGCAGCGACGCGCCAGTGGCGTCAGCTCCCAGAGCTGACGCACGCCTTTCGGTTCCGGGAATATTATTTACTTCGTCAACTCCCAGAGTCGACGCGACGTCGTCGGCGTGGAGACTTGAAGTACCTCCAAGGATACCGGTAATACCGGTATATTACCTTCTCTCAGGTGAATCGCATTCACCTGACCATCACTCATGTGACAAACATCATTCAGATGTTTACGCGTCAGGTGATTCACATTCACCTGACCATCACTCATGTGACCGCGACCCTTCGGCTCCGATTTCTGAGTCGACACACATTTTCTCACAACGACTCTCGGAGTCGTTGATGGTCGCCGGCGGCGATCGGAGGCAGCGGCGGCCGCTGCTGCCTCAACTGGGGATCCACATGCACCGGCCGGTGCATGTGCAGCACTGACAGGGCCATCGCTCTCTGTCGCGCATGTGTTGTTGAAGCGTACGAGCGTACGCTTCTCCCAGTTGATCACCGGGTCATGCCGTGCAAGCCACGGCATGCCTAATACCAAGTCGAACTTATCGTCTAGATCCAAGACGATAAGGTCTTCTACAAACGTCCTTCGTTTGTAAGAGAAGCGCACACGGACTACGCGCTTCTCAGTCCTCACGGTGGCACCTGTTGCTAACCGCACCTCCAACACGCCGCGAGGCGTGTCGGCCTCTTCGAAGTCAAGCCTTCGAAGACTTCCCTGTCGAACAAAGTTGTTTGACGCGCCCGAGTCCACTAGGGCACGAAGAGAGTTCGCTCTCTTCGACATCACGTTCAGGATGACAAGGTTTGGCTTGTCATCTTGCAGCTTACAGCGAGAAGATTTCTCGCTGGGGGCAGCAGTCCTCATTGTCGCGTGTCCAAGCTCGACACGCGAGACTGCATCACCAGTAGGACGCCCCGCGCCTACTGGTCCTTGGCGTTTTTTGAACGCCCGCCCGCTGTGCACTCGCGTGCATAGTGACCGATGTTACTACACTTGTAACATCGAACCTTGCCGTATCTACGCTGCTGTTGACCAGCAGTCGTAGCACTCGAGAGGTCCATAGGTTCCGGACCTCTCGTCTTCACAACAGGACGCGCCGGCTTCGGCGCGTTCGCATGGAGTTTAGCTTGACGCCGGCTAAACTCCTCTTGCATTGCAAGGCTGATCGCCTCCTCGAGAGTATTCGGATACTCTCGGAAGAGATATGTTTTGACGGGACCATCTCTTAGTCCCTTCATGAACGTGACGACCTTGGTCGCCTCGTCGATCGGGTTCGCCACTATGTTCGATACCAAGTATCGAGCACGCTGGGCAAAGGTGTGAACATCATCCTTGCCCTGCTGCAGATCGAGAAACTCCGCTCTCGATCTGAACTCGTTCTTCGGGGGCTCAAACGCAAGCTTGAGCTCCTCTTTGAACACCTCGTACGTGCCGAAGCACGTAGGATCCGAGAGTCAGCGCCCATAGGCCCAACTCCTCGCACGTCCGCCAAGACATGACATGGCGAACGCGACCTTCGACATCGGATCGACGATACGTCGAGCCGCAACGGCTGTGTCGAGTTCGACAAGCCACCGAAGGAGGGTCTCGTCCTCCTTCCCCGTGTAGGTACTCACGTGGAGTTTCAAAGACTCCACGCGTGGCTTAGGGGAAGCCACCGAGGCAGCAACATCTCGTTGCTCCTTAACAATGTACCCCAGAGCAACACCGTGTTGCTCTGTCGGCGATAGCGTACGAAGCATCGTAGCTACCGCTGCCTCTCCAATGACTCGCGAGAGTCTTTGGAGAGCCTCCCACTCTGGATCAGACAGGTGGGCGCAGTCCGTGCGCGTCACGGACATGTGAGGGGTCCCAGTGGATCCCTCATCCATTGGGGAGTTCTCTACCCCGCGTTCGTATGACTCCATACGAACGAACAGCAGTCGGTCGTGGGACGGACTACAAAGTGCTACCAGGTGTAATGGGTCTACCTAGACCTATTAGATGGCGTACACGTGCGCTTACGTGTATGAGGAAGCGTGCAATTAGAATAGACTTAATTTAAGTATACTTATTTAAATAAGTATAATTAAATCAAATATAACTAAATTAAACTGCAAAATACCGTAAAATGAGAACTGTTATTGAATTTGGCATAAGCCAATTATGGACCTCCTAAAACTGTTTATTATCTATTTCTAAAGGGTCTGCCAACGTGTGGTTGGCAGAAACTCTGCTCAGTGATTGGTAGAAATCCGTTACTTTCTACCAATAATATGCACAAATGCACACGAACCATCCAATAATGTGGTTCGCCCATGTATCCATTGGTGTGTACAGCACACCAAGGTTTGAGGCCCATTTCCAACTGTTAGAGTTACAAGTGGTACAACCACTTGTACGTGTAACCCCGTTACACCGCTCGTACCTTCCACCGGGTACGGCTTCACCCCTGGGAGTCACCAAACTCCCTATTACCTGGGCGCTCTGCGCCTGACGCTCAACCTCGCGTCGAAGAGGTTCACTCACCTCCTCGCGGCCGCCTTCAACCTCTTGAGGATATCAGTATTGGTGAATATGGGTGTCGATAGTAGCGGATGATTGGAGGGTAATTCTGCAGCAAAATATTGAGCGTGAAACACCAAAGATGCGAGGCAAAGCTGCAAAACGCCTTTCATATTTTGTTCACCAGCAAGTACTGGGAACATGTTTTGCAAGCTTGCCGTCACGGCTTCGTCTGTGTTGTCACGAAAATGAGGCGGTAACACCGCGAACCCGGATTCATTCACTGGTAAACCTGCGACCACACGTCCAAGAAACTGATCACCAGCAGCTTCATAGCGCAAATACCTGTCCTGCACGCCTCCAATTAACCAACCACAGCGTAAGCAGACGCTCACCATTGAAGGACCACCCGTACTTCCTCCACATGCAAATGTTCCAACACCTTTACGAACAGAATGAGTGCCATAACGTTCCGCGATCCCTTCCTTGTGAAGAAAATGAGAAAGCGCCTTGCTGAACCGGAGTTTTTGGTCGGATCCCGGAAATATTTTGCCAGGAGACGAGCGAGGATTGCACGCTAGATAGACAACTAATGCAGTTATCCAGCATGTCGATGGGCTGAACGGATTGGCATATAGATGTCGAGGGTCAAGGGGGCCTGAACTTCGTTTTGGTCTTGAAGAATACTACCCCCACACTATCATCAATTTCCGAAAGATGATGCGTCTGAAGATTCTGGACAGACACCGATCTGCACATTAAATTCCACTGCGATGTCAGGAATAAATGAGAGAAGCCACTGTCGTTGCGCAGGAGTGTAGATTTACAAAGTTCTTGATATAGCGAGTATGTAAGTGGTTGCTTTCCCGACGTCTTTGAAGAACTGCTTTGATTCTGTTCAGCTTCCATTCGTTTTACACCCGAGAACAACTCTTTCATGCCTTCTCCATACTCCTCAGGTAATCCGCAATCCGCTTCACCCTATAGAGATCCCTAACTGCACTGCGATAACCGCTCAATGTTCCAGCTCTGGCAATAGTCCTCTTGTACGCCACGAAGTCTTCAAATACAGCAGGGGTGAATTCCACGAGATCAATATCTCCAGATTCATCGAAAAAGCGTCCAGTGTTTGCATCTACTTTGGAAAGCTCGTTTTTAATCCATCTCTTGATCACATTAATGTTTCCCTTGTACTTCTTCCTTGTCTCCGACGAAATACAGGCATCGCGTATCGCCTTAGCATTGGGTGGTGGTGGATCGACTGCGCTCATGATAGCAAGAGCTTGTTGCACCAACGTGAGTGTGAGTTCAGCACTAACAAAGAGATTCGTCAATTTTTTTGTCCAATCAAGTGGCAATTATTTCGTAAGTTGCCCAACTTACGTTTTCTCGCGAGTATACAAACATCAAGTGCTAGGGATTTAAGAATTCGCGAAAAAGTAAGTCCATCTACCTACGTTTCGACCAAAACCTCAATACCAGGTATATAACTTACGAAAGCACGAGAATGAGTCGTTTTGCGCTGCAGTGTACAGCACTGTTCGAACAGCATTCTATTTTATCGCACTCTATTGTTATACAGTGCTGCACTCTAAAGAGTCTCTATTCGATGCGCACTCCGCTAGGGAACTTTATTCAGTTATTTAGAGCGTTGTCGATATGGTTGCACTACTGTACTGTAATTCCTGTCGTGCTGTCGTTGCATGGTTGCAGTAACGCCGTTCCTCTGTAGCAGGCGCTCTAGTTACCTTTACATGTACAGTACAGGTTTCTGCCTCAATAAAGAAGTTGGAGTCTGCATGCAAATGGCAAGGTTATAAGAAATAGACAAGACAGTTCGATTTAAAAATATTGTCAGGTCATAAAATGGTGATTTGCAGCTCGGAAGGTTATCGGTTTTTCAGGCTTCTTTATTGAGGCAGAAGACTGTACTACGTCCACAGTTCAGTGAACTGAGTTGAACTCAGTGAGTTCACCATTTGCAAGCAACGATGACATCCATCCTCCTACCGCATGGCACTCAAATCGATAACGAAAAGAGGAGAATAAGCAATGCATCAACTGCACTAGATAGCAATGTCTGGGCCTGCCAAAAAAACTGATCCGAATCAATGCGCTGCAAACCAATGCTCATCGCTGAGTCTCTCACTCGTGATTCATCCAGCTACTGACAACAATGGGAGCCTTGTGC
This sequence comes from Phytophthora colocasiae, assembly GCA_018806915.1. Lineage (NCBI taxonomy): Eukaryota > Oomycota > Peronosporomycetes > Peronosporales > Peronosporaceae > Phytophthora > Phytophthora colocasiae. The sequence goes on along the minus strand of JAGKQI010000016.1, from coordinate 374,476 downwards.
CTTGTTGTCGCCTTGGCAAGTATTCTGGTCTCCGCCCGAGCTGAAGAGCTGGCCTACAACAGCGTGGTCCCGCTTCCAGAGACGACAGCGTCTACTACCGAGTACTCACTTGGACTGAAGTTCCAGCCTCAGCTCAACGTCGCCAGCGGTTGCCATCCCTACCCTGCCGTCGACGCTGATGGCAACACCAACAGCGGCCTCTCCATCTTCAGCCTCAAGAGCTGCGTCGAGCCATCCCTTGGATCTCAAGTTTACGGTCGTGCAACCACCTACAAAGACTTGTATGCCATCATGTACGCCTGGTATTTCCCAAGAGACCGTAAAGGTGTTGTCGGTCACCGCCATGCCTGGGAGCACGTTATCCTATGGATCGAGAGGTCAGGTTCTAAGCAAAAGATTTCCGCCGTGTCGGCATCCGTCGCTGATGGCGAGTATTTTACTGTTATACCCCCTACGGCTGCCATGGTTGATGGCACCAGTGTCAAGGTGCAATACAAGGCAAAGACACTCAGTCACTACGTGAACGTTACGACTGTGGCAGGCGACTTCCAAGAATTAGTCATGTGGGAAGACATGCCTGCTGCAGCACGGGCTGCGCTAAACCTCAACGACTTCGGCAGCGCAACGGTGCCTTTCAAGACTGAAACTTTCCTTGACAATCTTGAGGATGCCTATCCATGGTAGAGCAGGGAAAAGAGGGTTGAGCCTGCACTCCGTGCTAATTGTACACGATTTAGGCATTTTGTAGCGATTCCGCTAATATATGTGGTGTTGCATGAAAATCTGTTGGTGTAGTAAAAAAAAGTGTAAGTATGCCCATAATGTGCACTAATTGGAGGCTCTAACATTTCGTGAAACTCAATTAATCCGCCACCATGCGTTAAACTGAACTTTGACTTCCACGTACCTACAGATTAAACTCTGACCGTCGGATTTTGATTTAATTAACATGTAATGCGTCTTTAAGTTTTGATGTTGTAATAGCAAAACGAGAAGTATCACAGCTATTAATCAACTACTTTCTTCTTCACCACCTCCATCACAACAACAACAACACAAATACACACTCGTTCGTTAAAACAAAATCAGGGATAGCTTCGCGATTCGCGAATCCAATCTCAAGTTAATCACTTGACAAAGTTCAAGTATCCTACAGTCTACGAGGCATCTCGAACATACATTTCAAACGATAAATTCTTATACCTAGCTTCGCACTTGCTACTTACTTCTCTTTTGATCTACATTAAAAACGGGTAGAAATTCTGTCGAATTTACCAGATCCACCAACTAAGAGCGCTTCAACGACATTCACTCTTCACGTTTCTTATTTGCTAGCAGGAGCTCAAGCAGCATGAGCTCCCCGTCGTCTTCAGAACCTGCTTCTTCTTCGCATCGGAACACTCTCCAAAGGTTCCAAGGGGGTATTCAAACGACCTCCAGCCACATCAGAAGCGACAGCAACAGTGATGAGAATGCAGCAGCACTCAGTGACACCAGTAACCAGGAAGCCAGGCAGAACCAACTTGGAAGTGACTCAGAAGCTGAAGACCCTACAAGTGGCAAGAGAAAGCGAAAACGCATTCATTTCAACGTCGAGCAGCTACAGACCGTCTACCACCTGCCACTGAAGACGGTGAGCACTGCAGAAAGCTGTAGCGAATTGAAAGAAACTCCATTCAAGCTGCAGTACTTTGATAGTGACGATCGGGGCCTTTGAGTTGTGTTCAGGCTGCAGAACGACTGGGGGTTTGTGAGGCTGCTCTCAAACGAATTTGCAGACGCAATCACGTCCACAAGTGGCCGTACAGACAGCTCTCATCTGTACGTCGGCGCATCGCAGAGCTGAAAAACCGATATGCCGTGGTGATTTCTGGGACTGAAGGTGGTGGTAGAATGGATGTGGTCACCATGGAAGTTGCTCACTCCGTTTTAGATCGTACAGGAGCGCCCCCAGTCGCCAGGGACGAGAGAAGCCACCGCGACTCGGTGTCTGTCACACCGGCACAGTTCCACGACAAACTGCGACGGCTGGAAGAGGAGAAAGATAGTATTATTCTCTCGGCTCACCAGCACAATTGCCCGGACACCGTCCAATCCTCGCAGCTGATGATGGCAGATACATTGATGCCTCACTTCCACGATCGACAAAATAATCTGCCGCCGTTGGATCTCAATCAATTCGACCGTGACTTCCCGCTGTTGCTCCTGGCCAACGTGTGCGAGTTTGTCCAAGCATACCATCTAATTTGAGTCGCTATTGCAGCAGCAGTTCACAATAATTCTTCATTTGCTATTTAAACTTCGACCATGTGTGTACTAACGATTTCACAGGTACATACATACTTCGTACGCCGGCTCTGGGACATACTGCGGAAACAGCATGCACTGATGAACGAGCGGGGTTGCCAACAACTATCAGTTTGGTTCACGTTACTAAGCCACGCTGTGACAGCCTCACCATTCAAGTACAGCTGACGACCACAACATATTGGCCGATCAATCTCACGTCATTGGTGAAACCTCGGTAATCTGTACAACGCGTGGGGTTTCAAGAGATTTGCACGCATGACATCGCTCACGTACACTCGTTCAAGTACGTAGCGTTACCGTAGACAAACATTTATTAATATGTGTCCATGTTTTGGACACTTAGAATGCGTGAAATCATAGGATTTGGGCTTGCAAGTTGCAACGCTGTCGACATCAATGACGTGAAAGCAGTGCTTAACGACCTCAAGTACCATTCGTCGATTTTCCACCGTCACGCACCGATGAATTCCTGTCTCCACCCTCCCAACTGTGAGCTACTCAGCAACGACGTAATTGGCAGTGTCATTCTCCGTTCTGCGCCTGCGAAACTAGCTTCGACCGCCGCCATCGAGACAAGGACCACTCATTTTAACCAAGGATGGCTGAAGGCACCACACCTCAGTCGAGTTCCAAATGAACGTGAAGAGAAGCGCAAGCGATCACGCACGTTTCACGATGAGTTCGCGCAAATTGTGGAAGGGATACTCGGCGAGAAAGATCGACAACGGGACCTTCGACGCTTGAGGCAGCTTCGATACCGGAAGAAGAAAGACAATCTCGCGAAGAGTCTGGAGGAGGATGCAAAGCAGTTGCAAGTCGAGATCAACGCGCTTCAGCATCGTCACCAAGCCATTCTGACTGCCATGCCAGCAAAGGAGACTGCCTGGAACGTCATAGCTCAGTACTTCCACCTCTTCCGCTATGGTTACCAGCCGCCTACCAGCTCTAGCACCGGATTGGCGCCTTCCTGCACCCGACTTGACTTTATGCGGGCAACCATGGATGTGAATATCCTTCACGGGTCAGGGCACGGCGTGGAGGCATTGCTGATGCATTGGAAGACGCTTTCAAAGTTCTTTGGAAACGTTGAATGCCGACTGATTAGCTTGTATCAGGATACTGAGGACTGGGTGGTTGCTACGACGACCGTGAGCTGCACGATCACCGACGCTACAGTGACCAATGTATTCCCTCATCTTTTTGCAAACGACGGATACTGTAGGTCACCACTTGTCGATAAACTCGTGGGTCGGCGGGTGGTTGTACAGAGCTCACAGCGCTTCGAATGGGACTGCGCATTTGGCCGCATTGTGCGGATCATAGACCAGTACGATCTGATCACTCCGATGCTGAAGCTCTTGGGAAACCTCCAAGACGTGTCCGTCGTTCTCTCAAACGCGAATATCCGCCCCGACTTTCACTTCACTTAATTGAAAAAGATCGACATTGAACATCGATTTGTAGCTTTCTCCATCATCAGATCGTAAACTTCATATTCAAGACTTGCAGTGTTTGGTCACTTGAAGCGCCTTTGTTGTTTGGTCACTTGAAGTGAAGTGGCTTTTGTTTGTTAGCGGATGATGGCAAACGTTGGCCGTCAACTTCACTTTGTGTACGCGACACTAAACTATTTTTCGGGTGACTGACTGGCTGCCATAAGTCAATTGACCACGTCGGACCCAACTGCTCTCCTTCCGCCATGGCTGTACGTTCACGCACTGTACAGTTCTCTCAACCGCTTGCACTAACATGTACTGACCCACAGGCTACGCTTGACCCCAAGCGCGTCATCTACCTGTCGGACGACGCCACGTACGACAAGGCGCAGTTCCTCATCCCCCACCACTATCTAGACAGCGTCGAGTCTGTGCTCATTCCCAAGGGCCTCATCGAAGACCGCGTGGAGAAGCTGGCACAGGACATTCGCTACGCCTACGAGGGCAAGACGGTGCACTTACTGTGTGTACTCAAGGGCGGCAGCTCCTTCTTCCACGCCCTCGTGGAGAAGCTGCGGCTATTCCACAAGTACAACAAGTGCGACTACGTACCATTCACTTTCGACTTCATCCGAGTCAAGAGCTACGCAGGCACCAAGAGTACGGGCAATGTGCAGGTCTCCGGCGCAGACTTGACAAAGTTCAAGGGCAAAAACCTGCTGCTGGTGGAAGACATCATCGACACAGGCAAGACGATGGCTAAACTGGTGCCGATGCTCAAGGAGTACGAGCCCGAGAGTGTGCGTGTGGCCAGTCTGCTGGAGAAGCGCAATCCGGAGAGCTGCGGCTTCCTGGCTGACTTTGTGGGCTTCAATATCCCGGACAAATTCGTCATCGGCTACTGCTTGGACTACAACGAGATCTTCCGCGATCTGGACCACATCTGCATTATCAACGAGGCGGGCATAGCCAAATATGCCTCTGCTTCCTAGAGAGACAAGTGTCTCAATGTGTCAACTACACCTCTGTGCGGTCGACAAAAGGCCTACCACATGCACGTATCCCTTCTACAGCTCTCACTATCCATTTTTGAGCCATGTGAAGCTGCTCCGTCTATATATTTGTGTCAATTCCACTGTCGTAGCTGTAGAACTCCTTCTACTTGCTCTGGAACTGCTCGGGCGTCATGGTCCGGATGGTCAGTCCGTGCATGCTCTTGATTTCCTCCTTAAGAATCTGCAGCCACAACATTTAGCACTATGACAATCATTCCGAACACAACACTACAGTACCTCATTAACCATGCGGTGCTGCTTGACGCGTGATTGGCCTGCGAATTGCGGAGAAGCCACCTCCACATCAAACATGGAGCCACAACCGCCCGACACGTCCGTCACCTTAACATGCACAGCCTCCAGTTGAGCCTGCAGCGCCTTGTGCATCGCCTGCTCCGCCTCCGTCCCGGCTCCGTCCGCACTTGAAGCGAAACACGCGCGTCCCAGCGGGCGCTTAGCCGCCGCCATCATCCGTCCACGCACGGCACTCAGCATCCTTCTTGACTACCAAGGTAGGTATGAAAAGAGCGCTCGGAGATTCGCACTAAGTACGATAAATAAAAAATGTATTACACACAACATTAAAACTGTTCAACAATAATTAATGTGGTATACACAAACATTCACTCCTTACACGGTACAGTGTACCATTCCGCATTATTGCACAGATCAGGCCACGTAGCCGCTCTCCATGTTCTTCTGTAGTGGTCCGCCGCGCACCTACGCGGCCTCCTCAGCGCGCGAGCGGGTGGAGGATGTGGCGCTGGCCATGCACATGTCCCAGAGAGTGTTTGTGCGCGTCACGTCCTCGCGTGTGGCGCTGTGGAACGCGTCGCCGGGGCTTCCAGGCGTCGGACGACGTTTATTGGCGCGTTGTCGTCGCGGCGGTCAATGGGTGGAGCAGATGGAGGACAGCGAAGAGGACAGTGATGGACGTTTAAAGGAGACAGGAACGCGTCAACTATGGGCCACGTGGGTCTCGGGGGATCGTCTGGCTGTGGTGGAGAAAGATTCCCAGTCTGTCGAGTTTTACGCTTTTGAAGGGCTGCAGGAGCTGCTACAACGTGCTGAGACCCCAGGTACACATACAGAGGACGCTACAGTAGATGCAAATGCTATGCTGGACCAGCCGTCATTCGCCGAGCCTGAACAAGAGGAAAACGAGGGCCCGAAGGCGATTTCAAAGGGACTTCAACTTGCTGCGAAGTTCGTTGAAGATTATCCTTTGAACCAAGGAGGATCTCAGAGTGATTATGAAGATGTTGCTGCCTCTATGACTGCAGTTTCTGGGAGTAGATACGTGTTTGTGGGCATGGCCAGTGGAATGATCTGCGTCGTGGAAGTTGCCGAGTCGTCGGACGGGAAAGACGGCCAAGACTCGTGGTTCAGTACCGCAGACAGCTCCACGAAGATCTGGAAGATTGATGTACGCACGCACTTGGCAGTCCCTGAAGACGCCGAGCCGCTCAGTTGCTACGAACTCAGTAGCGCTACGGTTGACCGCCCGTCGAAGATCTCGTCGCTGTATCTTGTTGCCAGTTTCGAAGCTGGCAAATGCTTTATTATGCTGTTATCTCCAGCTAAGAAGAGTATTGACCAGTTACTGTCGCTGGTTAACACGGAGAGGGAGGGTAACGATTCGACTTCAGGGAATGGACGTTGCACCACCACGTGTTTGGATGCCAGTGGATCGAGACTTGCTTTGGGCTGGTCGGACGGAGGAGTCTCGTTGTTCAGATTGTCGCTGAAAAAGGTGGAGGAGGCGGGTAAAATCATTCTCAAGAAAGACGCAAAGGTACAGATAGCATTGACGCTGGAACCGATGCGGGAACTGAGTCTTGTGTCCTGGGGGTACGCGCCTGAAGATGTTGGGGCTGTGACGGCGTTGGCGTGGTCTCATGATGGCCGAAGTGTTGTCGTGGGATACGAACTACGTGGATTTTCACTTTTTTCCACTGATGGGTGTCGCTTGATGTCGACCTTACCGCAGCATAACCAGGAGAGGCCAGAGAAGATCGACGAGCACAACCTAAAGGAAGTGTGTACTTACGGTGTACTCGCTTTGTTGTGGACGAAGGACAGTAACTCGTTGATTGTGGTCCCGCGAGGTGAGCAGTCGACGCAGTTGGTCCAGCTACCGGAAGATGAGATTTTAAGAGAAGTCGAAGATGAAAACGATGTTGAGTTGACGGAAGTGACGCATTTGTTCGAAACTGTAGAAGCAAAAGTGCAGAAAGGAGAAGACGGGCTGTGTCTGTCGCTCTCTGGAGCTCCCGGACGCTGTGGTGCTTGGGTTCGAAGTGATAAAAGTTTTACCAAGCGAGCGCGTGACGGTGGCGTTGGTCCAGCGGAGGAATGCGGTCAGATCCAAGGTGGTGACCTGCTGGTGGGCGTCAATGAGAATCTGAAGGTGGTGAATTTTCCGTTTGAACAGATTGTGAGTGAGCTCAAGGACCTGCCGGATAATGAGGAAGTGGTACTTACGTTCATGCGTCTGGACTGGGAGGCGGTTTTCCCACTGGCAGTGGAAGCGCTGTCTTCTACTGAGTTCATGGAAGCTCACGGAATTCACATGCTAGACGATGAAAACCTTTGCATTCGGGAGTTTGCACTTCGTATGCAAGCTCTACACGGAGACTGCGACCTAGAAGAGCGTCCATCTCTTATGGAGTTCGAACGCCGTGCAAAATTTGACGGCTGGGAAGCTATTCAGGGCACGTCATCTCGAGTTGCTAAGCACAAGTACGTGAAGCTGCTGTTTGCGCTATTCCCAGTGTGGAACCCGAATCACTTCTTGAATGTCATTACGGAGTACTGGAACGCTGTGCTTGCACAGAAGCTTTACATCGCCAAGCAGAAGAGACTTAAAGAGCTGCACGATCACCGCCAACTTGTGAAACTGCGTCAGAGGCCGACAACGGCATTTGCTGAGTTTGATTTCGCAAAAACTGTGTCGCTGTCTGGCGGGAAATCGTCTAGCCTGGCACTACTCGAGAGCAAGAGCATCCGATTGGTGGCTGCTCCCTCGCTTGATGACCCATGCGCTGTAACTTCCTGCATTAACTGGAGTGTGCCTACTGAATTTGAGAAGCGTTGCCCTCTTCGTCTCGTGGCGTTAAGTGCCAGTGGGAACCACATGGCTGTGGCTGGACAACGTGGTTTCTGTTTGTTAAACGTTGTGACTGGGAAGTGGCGAATGTTCGGCAACGTGAATGATGAGCAAGATATGTATGTGTACTCGCTGTTGTGGGTCAACGAAGATGCGATTGTGGTGAACTTCACCCGATTCAGCGAGAAGCACCAGTCCCTACACTTGCAGGCATACCCGAGGAATCACCTGGACGAGGAATCCATTTTAGAGCAGTTGGTATTCGCTCGTGAGGGTGAAAATGCAGCTCGCACGCGGGAAGCAGTGGCTGCAGGTGGTTATTCAATCGGGGACGATGCCGAGGATTGTTTCTTTGTCATGGAAAGCGACAACGCACAGAAGAATCTGTTTTGCGTTTCCAGAAGCGAGCTGTGGTGTTTCGACTTAAAGCACGGAGGCAGCATCAAGCAGAACAACCTGCGCATGGAGATTCAGCTCAAACGACAGGTAAATCTTCCATCACGTGTGGTAGAGTCGCAGGCTATAGGGGCTTGCAAGCGAAATGCCATCTCGGACTTTGCTGTGCTCCCGCGCTTTCTGCACATTCAAGACGAGAGATTGCGCGAACAGCAGCAGCGAAAATACCAGGCCGAACGCGAACATGAACACGATGATGAAGGCTGGCTTTCCAGTTTTGTGAACATGCTGGTGGGTGGGGAGGTTCCTGACCAATATACCCCTGAAGAAGTCCTACCACGGTTTGCATTCCTGGACAGCGCAGGCGATGTGATTATCTGGGATCCGGAGATTCGTTCACAGCGACTTTTGTGCTCTAATGTAAGTACGATGGCGAGATTATTTGTTAGCCCTCAGGCCTGTGCATCGTGGCCAGCGCCATGCCGTCTAATTTACGGACTCTACGGTCCCGAGGGTATGAAATTGTGGCTTCCATTGCTGGATGGCGTGTACATGACGCATACTAAAGCCTTTGAGCAAGACAACCGTCGCCTTGAGACCTTTTTGGCTTGTCATGACCCGCTGCGTGCCAAAACGTACGAAATTGAATTTGGCACCGCACCAGCCACCGCAGAACTGTATGAGCAAGTCATCAGCGAGTACGGAATTTCATTGGATGGATTCCTATCAAATGGCACCGGAGTTGGTGTCGGAACTGGTAGAATGCCGCTAAAGGACGGGTTTTCGAATATGCGGGGGTGCGTGACTTCAGTGGATGATCTCTCAGCAAAGGATCGTATGCTGCGTTTTGACTTTGACGTTAAAGTGCTGGGTGCTGAACAGGCTTTTGGCCTGCTTGTTGGCGTATCGCAGGACGTCTATGTGCCTTCAGGCGTGCTGCTCCCATGTTACGATGTGTTCGCCCGTGTGCAGCCAATTTTCCACACTTTGCTTTGCTTCCTGGTTCAGAATGAGCAGCTTTCGTGGGCTCGTCTTGTGCTCGACGGGGTTCGGAAACAATTTGGGTTGTCTACACCAACGCAAGAGCTTTTCCTGCACTCGATGCTCGAAGCGTGCTTTTCTAAAAAGTGCCCAGAAGAGAAACTACACACGGCCATTCAGCTCTTACGTCCTGGAGAAGGCGAACAACAACCAGAGGTCGACATAGCGGAGTACTGCGAGATTGTGGCGCACGTGGCTCGTAAGAGTGAGCCATCACGACTAAAGGTTTTGTTTCCTGCTGCTGGAGACCCGATGGATCTGTTGGCGATTTGTCAGCAGCGATCGGAGCTCCGGACAGCTGCCAACTTCTTGCTCATATTGGAGGAGTGTTCGACAGCATCGGGTTCGTCCTTACCTTTGAGAATGGAGAGCGCTGCTGAGCTGTTGAAAGAGTGCATTGACCAGGAGGAGTGGGTGCTGGCTCAGCATGTCGTCCGGGTTGCGCGTGACTGGGAACACCCGCCTTTTGATGACTCGTCATACTCTCGTGAAACAAAACAAATTGGAACCAGCATCGACGAGCAGCTAGCAGCTCTCGTGTGGGACAACCTAGTCCGTGGCGAGTACGAGCGTGTGGTCTGGTGTGTGGAGGATCTTCAGGCGAAACTACCGCTTAAATCTCCTGAAGAGCGTCAGTTGGAGGAAGATAGCCCCACGATTTTAGACCGCCTCTACCAGATCTTCATCGTTGGCAACAAGCGAAGACAACTCAGGTAAGGTATTTGAGCTTTGTCCGTATTGACTCGCATTGAACTGACTTGTATGTATGTTTTGTTTTAGGATTCTGTTGCAAGCCGTGACGGAGGTACACTACGACGAGTGGGTCGCCCAAATTAAACACGTGATGGAGCAGTGAGAATGTTGGCAACCCCCATAAGTCCTGTATATTTCTTGATGTGCCTAGAATGACATGAAACTGGATATTGTATCTCTTTCTAGCAGAATCTCGTTACGATCTTTGTTCGTTTGTGTCTTTCGGATATTGAAGATTAGATGCGCTTCTCGAGAGTGGGTAGTGTTGCTTTGTCACGATTGAAGTTTTGTCATAACCCGGGCACGGGGGGGAGAAGGACGTGTTTCTACATGAAGTCTCACTTGTTCAGTGAACAATTTTCACCGAATTCTGGAGGTCATTTACAAAGCCAAGGTTCTACAGGTTTCCCCGCCTAATTTGCAACTGCATCAAGTAATTTACCTCGATCAGGGAGTGAAGATGCGGACGCGATTTGCTCTATCTGGTCTGCCAATGTACTGAGTTACATGCAATCACGGGGGAAATGGGATGCACGATGAAGGTTCAAGGAAGATAATCCCTCCCAATTTTTCAGTAACTCAGTACCTGATGCATCTATGTGATACCTGTGCAGATTTTGCATCCTGGCAGATTTTCTTGGTCCGACCCCTGCAAATTAGGCGGGGAAACCTGTACTCGAAACTGCATTGGGCGATTGGTTGAATCGCCGGAGCCAAATCGGACAAAATACTATAAACACACCAAGATGTAGCGTTAAGCACAGCAAAACCTTCATGCACACAGTGCAAGAGACAGTTTGCCAGCGCACGTCGAGCACGACAGATCCTGACTTCATCCCTACCCCTCCCCCTGTTTGACGCTATTTGACTGTTTGACGCTATATCCCCAAGACGACGATGGACGCTGCTGGAGCTCTAGGGCGATGACGGCTACTGCAGGAGCCCTAGGGCACGTAGGGATTACCCGTGGTGGGGTTGGCGCTGTGGAGGGTCAAAGGAAGACTCGTGCGCGCTGCTGCTCGCGCTTGAGCGTGCTGCTGGTTGTTTGACTGTTTGACGCTATTTGACTGTTTGACGCTATATCCCCAAGACGACGATGGACGCTGCTGGAGCTCTAGGGCGATGACGGCTACTGCAGGAGCCCTAGGGCACGTAGGGATTACCCGTGGTGAGGTTGGCGCTGTGGAGGGTCAAAGGAAGACTCGTGCGCGCTGCTGCTCGCGCTTGTGCGTGCTGCTGGTTGGGCTCACGATGCTGGTTGGGCTCGCGACTCGTGCGCGTTGCTGGTTGGGCTCGAAGGTCAGTTGAACTGCTGTCATTTCGAGGGTGTTTTATTAACAGCACATTAATCTATTCTACTGATAATGCAGGCCCATTTGCTCGTGGCCTTCCTGCAGCTTGGCCAGATACGCCCCCGCGTTTCCGCTTGTTGCTCCCCCGATAGACTAGCGTATCTCGACCAGCAGCGTCAACACCTCCTACAGTTCCAAGAGCATACAGTAAGTGCACACAGGAAGCCTGCTTCGACCACAGGCGACACGGGCAGACGCGTGACTCGATATCTACTGCCCAGCCGGTAGCTGGCATCCCTAACAGCTCCATTCGCGTGCTTTCGACACCAAGCTGAGCGGAGACGGGTAGGTCTTCCCGAGAGCGGCGCTCGTTGACGTTAAACACGTGGATTGCCGGAGATGCTTGCACGTAAACGATATGATTCGCACATTCCGAGTTCGAACCGAGCAGAAACGCGATGGTGTTGCGCTCGGGCTTGTACTCGCGAAGCAAGCCAGCTCGAGCCATAGCGCTAGCGCGCCTAACCATGCGCTCATCAACTCCAGGCTCCAAAGCAAAGGCCCGAGCACGCACACTTTCACCTCGGCACAGGACGAGAAGCTGCTCAATGAGGGCGCCAACCTTCAGCTTGCGCCTTAGTGTGACGTCACGCTTAATAGCGGCATTGTACGTCTCACAGAGGTTATTAGTGGTGGCATAGCCGCCCAGCGTATGATAGCATTGCCATCGCCACACACGATCGTTTAACCACACCGTTCTGAAGTAGCTAACGAACCGATCTAGCTGAGTGTATCCTTCCCATTTTTGAAGAATCTCATCCTTGCGCTCTTGAAACTCCAAATCGCATCACGAAAAGTGCATTTCGTGAACGTCGCGCATTATCATTGCTGCGATGCTGGTGTCGAAAGCCCGTGTTTTCTCGTAGATCTTCTTAGCCACATGAAAGTAGCACATCAAAAACTTATACGGGCTGCTGTCTCCTCCAAAACTTTCATTAAGCGCATTCCATTGCGCGCTATCAGCATCTCCCATTGCGAAATGAACGCGAAACGGCCTTCCAGTCACTTCAAAAAACACTTTTGACAGCATTGACAGAACCTCAGCGTACTGAGGCTGCTGCTGCTGGGACACAATAAAAATTGCAAGAGGATGAAACTTTCTTGCACGATCCGAAATCCCAATTACTATAACCGGGTACCCAGTCTGGGTGAGCTTGTACGTGGCGTCCACGTGCAAAATGAAAGAAGCAGGATCACGGTCAGCTTGACGGAGCAGCTTTTTCGTGGTGATCCCAACCACAAAAGGGTGAGCATCGCTCCCATTTCCGTCAACTGGTCTGCCATCGCTATCCGTTCGCCACGTAAACGTGAAAGCTGCATTGTCTTCTTCGCGGCCTGTAAAACCCGTTTCACGTAGCTTCAGGCGAATAGCGCCCATGCGGTCACTGCCGCCCAGCGTTGTCGTAACATGGTGGTAAACAAAACGCTGGACAGCAGAGAGCGGTGGAGCTGTTTCCTCATCGAGGCCAAAGCGCTGAATTAGCGCTCTCCAAATACGAACAGGGCGTAGACCCTGCGTGGCCCAGTCTCGGGCGAGTTCCTTCATGGTAGGCGTTAGGCGAGGCCTGGCGTGGGCTCGCACGTGGGTAACGTGCGAGAAGAGCTCGTCCACGGCCACCACATCGTGCTCCTGGCACGAACGGACGCGCCCACGCCATGGGCACGGTGTTGCTGATGCTGCTGCAGAGCACGCTTCGCACCTACAGCGTAGCAGCTGCGTCCGCATCGCGTGCGGAGCAGCGTCAGCGCAGACATTGCACTGGCCAACGTCACTCCATGCAATGGAGAATGCTTTGAGCGAGTCCAGCAGTATGTCGGCGTCCGAGCGAGGCATGCTTGGGGTGAGGGTGGTCCAGGAGAGCGGCCGAGGCATTGGGGAGGAACTGGATGGCGAGGGAGGGGGGGGAGGTGCGTATTGCAGAGTGAGCCAGCAGTACTTTGTCAGAATTGCACTAGATCTTATTGGATAAAACTGGGTTTTGTGATGAACATGATTGAATAAAAATACATTGTCGTGAGACCAGTAGATTAGTGGTTGTGGCGCGATGTATGTAGTGGCGGTCTCTCTTTGTACGTGGAGCTAGTGGATTTTACTGTGCTGGTGAATGTGTACTTTGCCTGTTGTGTTTTTTGCCGTGAAAAGGACACGTCCTCGCCAAATCGCTGGGCAATCGCCAAACCTATATTAACTCATTAATATATACACTCTGCGACAAAAGTTTTCATGCACCCCCGTTTGCATCTGTAGCTCAGTCAATTTTTCGAGTTACGCTATGCTATTTAGATATGAGTTTCCTGTTGCTGCAACCGACTCTGTACTTGTTCTAACGAGCGAGATATTGCTGGCGCTCATGGGGCTCCCATACAAGTTAGTAAATTTACCACTGCGACAAAATTATCATGCACTAATCCACATACAAAAGTTCATATATTCAGAATGATGGTTATTCCTAGTAGTGCGTTTTTCCGCCCTTCATCTCGAGCACTTCGACAAGCCGCTTGGGCATTGAATCCACTAGTTTCTTAAGTACATCTTGACCGACGAGATCCCACGCTTGTAGCACAGCTACACGGAGATCGGACACGCTCGTGTACTGCTTCTTGCCATTATCGTATACTATACGTGACAAAATGGCCCACAAATTCTCAATCGGGTTTAGATCTGGGGAACGTGCAGGCCATTTCATCACAGTAATATCTTGTTCCTCGAAGAATTCGGTGGTGCGCTCGGATGTATGGATAGAAGCATTGTCTTGTTGAAAAATAAACTCGGTACCATAGTGCTTGTGGGCGTAAGGTAGCATATACTCAGAGAGAGTGTACACGTAGTGGTTAGAGTTTTGTTTCCCAATAAGAACAGCCAACTCAGATTTACCACCACGGCTAAAGCTTCCCCACACCATTAGGGAGCCACCACCATTCTGTCGCCGCACTGTTTGTCGCTTAGGTAGTCGTAGGTCTTGCCAGTACTTCTGGTATCCATCAGGACCATCGAGGTTCCATTTTTTTTCGTCCGAAAATATGACATTTGGCCAAACATTACTAGGGTAGAGTAGCCATGTCTTAGCGTACTCCAAACGAGCTCGCTTGTGCTCCGGTGTCAGGTCTAGTGTATTGTCCATTTTGGTATACTGCAGCCAGTCCACACGCTCCAATACCCTCTGAATAGTACGCACATGCACAGACGTCTTGGTCTCCTCTTTAAGTTGCGCGGCAGAGAAATTGCCGGTTGCCGCCTTCCGGACTAACAGCCTCGTTTCTCTGTCTGATAGTGCCGCCGGTCGTCCAAGCTTTTTAGGCTTCTTTGGATGAGGATTATTGATCACCCGAGCAACAGTTTGGTCTGTGCGTCCCACCCAACGCGCAATAGCGCGGTTAGACCATCCTGCTTCATGTAGCCCCTTAATTCGCCCGCGCTCTTCGTCTTCGACGCGTGGCCTAGGTAGCATGTTCGCGAATGCCTACACAAAATTTTATGACAAACAAGAAATCATCATTCTGAATATATGAACTTTTGTATGTGGATTAGTGCATGATAATTTTGTCGCAGTGGTAAATTTACTAACTTGTATGGGA
The DNA here is from genome assembly GCA_018806915.1 of Phytophthora colocasiae. NCBI lineage: Eukaryota > Oomycota > Peronosporomycetes > Peronosporales > Peronosporaceae > Phytophthora > Phytophthora colocasiae. Next base: position 359,448 of record JAGKQI010000016.1, on the reverse strand, counting down.
GCCCCATGAGCGCCAGCAATATCTCGCTCGTTAGCACAAGTACAGAGTCGGTTGCAGCAACAGGAAACTCATATCTAAATAGCATAGCGTAACACGAAAAATTGACTGAGCTACAGATACAAACTGGGGTGCATGAAAACTTTTGTCGCAGAGTGTAATACCCACTCTTAGCTACTCAAAATTTCCGTGCGACAAGCAATCGCGCAAACTCTGTTTTGGCATTATTTATGCTGATAGTTGGTTGGGCACAGCTCGTTGCTCCTCAGTGTTTTTGGGTGAGGCGGCCTCACCCGACTTCGTTCACGGCTCTCATCGAGATCGACGTCAGGACGAACTACACGCGAGCGAAGCTTAGCTTCATGCCCGTGTCGTCGACCATGCGAGATCTTTTGCTGAAGAACCACTGTACACGCAAGTCTGCTCCGTCGTACGACTCGTAGTCGATGCGCTAGGTGATTTTGCGAAGAGTGGTTGGGGTACATTCTTGATGGCGCTAGACCAGCACGTACCAACTTGGCTGGCTAAATCAGCCGCTGATCGCAGCTGGATGTAAAATCGAAGGCTTCGATTCCGAGCACTGCAGGCACAGTCTTGATGCCATCCTTACACTCCGCAATCTGCCACGATGGAAACACCCCATTCCAGCACGGAGTTCCGCCCGCCCGACCAGACCCTCTACCTGCTGTCCGCCGAAGAGGACCCAAGCTTCGATCGCATCAAGGGCCACGCGCCGAGCCCGGCGAACGGTTCGAAGGAGCTGCGCAAGCGCGTAACGGTGTGTCTCCATGGACGGAGTCCAGGACGAGCAAGCTCTGCTCGAAGTTACCACCAGTCTCTTTCGCCCATCGGGTAGGCCGTACACATGAAGCTGCTCAAGCGACGAAAATGCAAAGGAGTGGTGCTCCCCCGCAACCCAGCCGAAGTGCTGAAGGTTTGCTGGACGGATAGAGCCCTTCGTGCTGACGTAGGTAGATAGAATCGTGGAGATGAGAAAGTCTCCACCCAGGTATCTAGACCTGGATATTGTCAAAACGACTCGGTTTAACCGAGCTAATTCGGCAAATTTGCCCGGAATTGACAATACAAAGCCAAGAATTCTTAATACTTCTGCTTTCAGAGTCCGAAGAGTAGGTCTGCGTATTCCTGGCCAATTCAAGCCGGAGTTACTTTCATTGTAACCATTGTTACCTCGCGGTGAGGCTCGACGTGGTTCTCGGTGATGATCACTGTGGAAGCGTTACTCCTACTTGTGTGCGAGCGCACCGAAAGGAACAGATAATAACAATTTCTGATTGACCCAGGCGCGGGCGAGAAGCTGGGGCAAGCCCGTAATAGGTTATCTGCCACGACACGGAACTGCTGCCACTTGCGAGTCCCAGACTGGGTGTCGGTGACTCACCGGCGGCGAGTCATATATGTACAAGTAGTCTGTGACTCAGCAGCAGCAGCAGAAGAAGAAGAAGAAGAACCGCTTCCGTATTTTACAACGCCATGACAGAATAAGCTTGGCTCGTTTGCCTGAGGAGGTGCTGCCGCGTCTGAAGTTGCCTTTGGAGCCCGTTCGTCGCTCATATATATCATCGCTCCTCCTGGACCAAATATTGAGGCACGAGCGTCGCAGCGACCTCCGTCTCCCGCACGTTTCGATCGCGCGTCGATCCCTTTATCAAGCGCGAGGCTATCTGTCATCGGCGATGGAGCTGGAATCCATCGCTGGGGTGGAAGAAGAAGTCGAGGAGGTACAGCTCCGTTCTGCTTCAAGGGCTCTCTAGCAGAGACGACATCCATCTCGACAGTCTCCTCAACACGAAGGTCGCCTGTATCGAGCAGCATCGACAACGCCTGTCCCCAGAGTTGAGCTTTACGACCCACAAAAGCCTCGGATCGAGCGCGTGAGTCACCTTTTCGCCAGTTTGCAGCGAGTGGGACTTGCACCGTTCGGAGACTTTGGGAAGACGCCACCAAGCAACGCCACCTCATTTGCACCCTCCCCCACTTGAACTTGACGCCTTCTTTAGTTGTGCTGCTGGCGCCTTTGCAGTAGTAGAAACCGTAGCACGTGTGGGCTTTGATCGGGGTGCACGGCTAGACAAACCAGATATGACCAAAGGAAGGGCTCAAGCTGTCGTGTAAACTCGCAATCTATCGGATTGTATTTCATTCACATGCATCTAACATGAAGCAATAGTACACTACAGGTAGTACGTCACTCAGCTCTAATAGCTTTCTAGTTGCTGCAGTCCATACAGTCCAGTGGCAGCCGTGCGAAGGCGCGACCAGCCTCCGTCAGATTGACACCGCTGTTGCTACTACTGGAACTGAGCATGGTAATGACCTTAGCAGCAGCTTCGTCATCCGAAGCATCGGACGACTGGCTGCTCGACGTTGACCGACTGCGACTGCGACTGCGACTGCGACTTTGACTGGAGGGTGAACGACCAGCTTTGGCACGCTCGAGCGCGCACTCCTGGCGAATGCGTTGCGCGTCCTCGCGTGAGATGGCCGACCAGTCGATGGCATACTTCTTGGATTTCATGAGACGGTAGGGCCAGACGATGCCCAACCGACGACAATTGCGCTTGACGGTGACCGTGGCAACGCCGAGCTGTTGCGCGGCCTCGCGCTGGGACATATGGAAGTACTTGGCCATCTCGTCCGTGGTGAAGTCGAACACGACGCGGCTCTTGCGCGCTTTCTTGTTGGGGCTGACAGCGGGCTGTGCGCGCATCTTGTTGCAGCTCATCGTAGGCGACACAAGCTGCGACGGAGACGTGCAGGACATGTGCACCGAGTAATTGTGGTTGTGGCTCTGCGGACAGAAGACTGTCGGTGTGCCATGCAGCGGATGCACAACGTTGAAGGTGCTGGATGCCGCGGGAACGGTGACATGCTGCTCATCATGTTGGTGGCGACGTATTTCGGTGTCTTTGTGTTGCGGTGTGACTTGGTTGTGGGGGGCGCCGGGCGAATTCGCAAATGACTTGTTCCGACCGTCGCATCGGCTGGCCCCGGAGCGCGAGATTCCAGCACAAGCAGCACGCTCCGCTCCGGGTCGCTGCTGATTAGTGCTGACACGAGCGGCACTGGCGCCAACCGGCCATTTGGGCGCGTCATCGCCTGTCTCGCCCTACGGCCATCTTAGTCCGCAGACGCGCCGTGTCCGGGCCCAAAGTACCTACGTGTGGCCCAGCGCGGTCGACGCCATCTCTGAACGCCGCCACTGGCGACAAATGAGCCTGCCACGCGGGACTGGAGCCCTTTGAAGTTGGAAGAATAATGAACACTCAGTTTTGCAGAGACCGGGCGCACGACCCACTTTTGGCCACTCCACCGAACGCAAAATGGCTGCACTGCGCTCTGATTGGCCGTAGCGACTGTAGCTGCTCGGACTTCTGTGCTTGACCATCAACAAGGAATCTGCAGCTTTACGACTAGAACAGGTTGTTGCTCTTGCATGGGCCGCTTTGTCTAGGAGACCGCAGAATCTACCCACTCGTTCGTGTTTCCATGAGATACTTGAGTCAAATCTTGACTCACTTCGGCATGTCACCGCAGCGCTGCCGCCTTCGCAGAAGGAGCGACCGTTTCAGCCGCATGGGTAAGATGCGGATGACATGCGCGACCTGCACTGCACCCCACTGCACAGCGAAAACTATCCACTTCAACGTCGATCGATCTATAGTTCGAGTCAAAACTATATAATAATGCATTCAAGTATCGCACCCCCGAGAGTTCGGCACGAAAATCTGCCTGGCCAGCGCCGCCAAATCAGCGAAAACCGGTTTCAACGTCACTGTTTGGTTTCGGATACTTTGACAGGCGCTGCAGGCCGGGGAACATCAAGGCGAGATGGCATCCTTTGTCCTTGCGGTGGTCAGCGCCCGAGCGAGCTCCGCTAATTTTTGTGCCCACTACTTTGGTGTGTCTTACGGCACTTAACTCCGAGCAGTGTGCGCTCAAAACAGATAGTAGCGCCAGCGATCCGAGGCACAGCCACCGAGAAGTTTGCAATGATGATTGAGCTGCATCGATGCGTTGTGCGCACATGGCTGAAGTAGCCAGTCGAGCACAAATTCGTCGGGCCCACACGCATCAGCCACACGCCCATGAAACTTCGTTCGTGCTGGCCAGGAGCTCGTGGGCTGAGCTCGTGTGCTAGGCTCCGTTCGCTGGTACACTGGCTACAGGAGACCACCAGCTACGCGGTATGAAGATCTATACTATAGAGGTTATCGCTCAATGTGACGGGAAGGATTCCAGCCTATACATCGCGCCTCGCGTCCATGGCGTTCGTGGCTGGGAAACTTGCGTACATGCATCACCGCCTTGAAGGCCACGCGAATCGCACCACTAACAATGGGGGAATCGTACGTACGTATTGTTTTAGTTGCAACCGTGGAGTACAACGCTGTTCGCCGTCGGCGAAAACGAATGATTTTGAATCTTCATCACCCGAAAGTTCTGACCGAAACCATACTTTCCACGTCAAATATTCGTGGCAGTATACTACCTGTACAGGAGGGAGCACATGGATCATATCAAGGATGCATGTCATTGCAAAGGTATGAGTTTGGTTTGCCCCGTGTACCAGGGCTCTAAGTTAGCAGTGCAAACTCGACTTGTTGTCTTGCCAATGGCAAGAGCTCACTGCAGTACGACAAAGCGCAGCAGCATCCAATTGGCTGTAGGATGACGCGAGGCACGCTGCTACCTGGTAGCGTTGCAAAGCCCCGGTCGAGTAGACAGCACGAGTCTGGACGCTACGCTCACCACATCAACTCGAACGTATCTTAGTCAAAAGCGTATTCGCTCCTTGGTCACCCGATGCCATACTGCGCGCACGGCAAGCGGAGGTGCGTTCGTCAAATACGATTTGGCCTACGTAGCCCCCGCTCATTCAGTTCAGATCTATTGTCCGGCCCTGGGTACACGGGGCAAACCAAACTCACACCTTTGCAATGACATGCATCCTTGATATGATCCATGTGCTCCCTCCTGTACAGGTAGTATACTGCCACGAATATTTGACGTGGAAAGTATGGTTTCGGTCAGAACTTTCGGGTGATGAAGATTCAAAATCATTCGTTTTCGCCGACGGCGAACAGCGTTGTACTCCACGGTTGCAACTAAAACAATACGTACGTACGATTCCCCCATTGTTAGTGGTGCGATTCGCGTGGCCTTCAAGGCGGTGATGCATGTACGCAAGTTTCCCAGCCACGAACGCCATGGACGCGAGGCGCGATGTATAGGCTGGAATCCTTCCCGTCACATTGAGCGATAACCTCTATAGTATAGATCTTCATACCGCGTAGCTGGTGGTCTCCTGTAGCCAGTGTACCAGCGAACGGAGCCTAGCACACGAGCTCAGCCCACGAGCTCCTGGCCAGCACGAACGAAGTTTCATGGGCGTGTGGCTGATGCGTGTGGGCCCGACGAATTTGTGCTCGACTGGCTACTTCAGCCATGTGCGCACAACGCATCGATGCAGCTCAATCATCATTGCAAACTTCTCGGTGGCTGTGCCTCGGATCGCTGGCGCTACTATCTGTTTTGAGCGCACACTGCTCGGAGTTAAGTGCCGTAAGACACACCAAAGTAGTGGGCACAAAAATTAGCGGAGCTCGCTCGGGCGCTGACCACCGCAAGGACAAAGGATGCCATCTCGCCTTGATGTTCCCCGGCCTGCAGCGCCTGTCAAAAGTATCCGAAACCAAACAGTGACGTTGAAACCGGTTTTCGCTGATTTGGCGGCGCTGGCCAGGCAGATTTTCGTGCCGAACTCTCGGGGGTGCGATACTTGAATGCATTATTATATAGTTTTGACTCGAACTATAGATCGATCGACGTTGAAGTGGATAGTTTTCGCTGTGCAGTGGGGGTGCAGTGCAGGTCGCGCATGTCATCCGCATCTTACCCATGCGGCTGAAACGGTCGCTCCTTCTGCGAAGGCGGCAGCGCTGCGGTGACATGCCGAAGTGAGTCAAGATTTGACTCAAGTATCTCATGGAAACACGAACGAGTGGGTAGATTCTGCGGTCTCCTAGACAAAGCGGCCCATGCAAGAGCAACAACCTGTTCTAGTCGTAAAGCTGCAGATTCCTTGTTGATGGTCAAGCACAGAAGTCCGAGCAGCTACAGTCGCTACGGCCAATCAGAGCGCAGTGCAGCCATTTTGCGTTCGGTGGAGTGGCCAAAAGTGGGTCGTGCGCCCGGTCTCTGCAAAACTGAGTGTTCATTATTCTTCCAACTTCAAAGGGCTCCAGTCCCGCGTGGCAGGCTCATTTGTCGCCAGTGGCGGCGTTCAGAGATGGCGTCGACCGCGCTGGGCCACACGTAGGTACTTTGGGCCCGGACACGGCGCGTCTGCGGACTAAGATGGCCGTAGGGCGAGACAGGCGATGACGCGCCCAAATGGCCGGTTGGCGCCAGTGCCGCTCGTGTCAGCACTAATCAGCAAGGACCCGGAGCGGAGCGTGCTGCTTGTGCTGGAATCTCGCGCTCCGGGGCCAGCCGATGCGACGGTCGGAACAAGTCATTTGCGAATTCGCCCGGCGCCCCCCACAACCAAGTCACACCGCAACACAAAGACACCGAAATACGTCGCCACCAACATGATGAGCAGCATGTCACCGTTCCCCGCGGCATCCAGCACCTTCAACGTTGTGCATCCGCTGCATGGCACACCGACAGTCTTCTGTCCGCAGAGCCACAACCACAATTACTCGGTGCACATGTCCTGCACGTCTCCGTCGCAGCTTGTGTCGCCTACGATGAGCTGCAACAAGATGCGCGCACAGCCCGCTGTCAGCCCCAACAAGAAAGCGCGCAAGAGCCGCGTCGTGTTCGACTTCACCACGGACGAGATGGCCAAGTACTTCCATATGTCCCAGCGCGAGGCCGCGCAACAGCTCGGCGTTGCCACGGTCACCGTCAAGCGCAATTGTCGTCGGTTGGGCATCGTCTGGCCCTACCGTCTCATGAAATCCAAGAAGTATGCCATCGACTGGTCGGCCATCTCACGCGAGGACGCGCAACGCATTCGCCAGGAGTGCGCGCTCGAGCGTGCCAAAGCTGGTCGTTCACCCTCCAGTCAAAGTCGCAGTCGCAGTCGCAGTCGGTCAACGTCGAGCAGCCAGTCGTCCGATGCTTCGGATGACGAAGCTGCTGCTAAGGTCATTACCATGCTCAGTTCCAGTAGTAGCAACAGCGGTGTCGATCTGACGGAGGCTGGTCGCGCCTTCGCACGGCTGCCACTGGACTGTATGGACTGCAGCAACTAGAAAGCTATTAGAGCTGAGTGACGTACTACCTGTAGTGTACTATTGCTTCATGTTAGATGCATGTGAATGAAATACAATCCGATAGATTGCGACAGCTTGAGCCCTTCATATCTGGTTTGTCTAGCCGCGTGCTACGGTTTCTACTACTGCAAAGGCGCCAGCAGCACAACTAAAGAAGGCGTCAAGTTCAAGTGGGCAAATGAGGTGGCGTTGCTTGGTGGCGTCTTCCGTCCGATTCGGACTCCGAACGGTGCAAGTCCCACTCGCTGCAAACTGGCGAAAGGTGACTCACGCGCTCGATCCGAAGTGCTCCGAGGCTTTTTGTGGGTCGTAAGGCTCAACTCTGGGGACAGGCGTTGTTGATGCTGCTCGATACAGGCGACCTTCGTGTTGAGGAGACTGTCGAGATGGATGTCGTCTCTGCTAGAGAGCCCTTGAAGCAGAACGGAGCTGTACCTCCTCGACTTCTTCTTCCACCCCAGCGATGGATTCCAGCTCCATCGCCGATGACAGATAGCCTCGCGCTTGATAAAGGGATCGACGCGCGATCGAAACGTGCGGGAGACGGAGGTCGCTGCGACGCTCGTGCCTCAATATTTGGTCCAGGAGGAGCGATGATATATATGAGCGACGAACGGGCTCCAAAGGCAACTTCAGACGCGGCAGCACCTCCTCAGGCAAACGAGCCAAGCTTATTCTGTCATGGCGTTGTAAAATACGGAAGCGGTTCTTCTTCTTCTTCTTCTGCTGCTGCTGCTGAGTCACAGACTACTTGTACATATATGACTCGCCGCCGGTGAGTCACCGACACCCAGTCTGGGACTCGCAAGTGGCAGCAGTTCCGTGTCGTGGCAGATAACCTATTACGGGCTTGCCCCAGCTTCTCGCCCGCGCCTGGGTCAATCAGAAATTGTTATTATCTGTTCCTTTCGGTGCACTCGCACACAACTAGCGCTGCAAAAGAGTAACGCTTCCACAGTGATCATCACCGAGAACCACGTCGAGCCTCACCGCGAGGTAACAATGGTTACAATGAAAGTAACTCCGGCTTGAATTGGCCACCTCCACGTTTTGTGAACTCCACTGTGGCAGGAAAGGTGTTGGAAACGGCGTCTAGATACCAGTCCCAAGCATAAAGCTTGAACACTTCCTCGTTTTCACATGTCCAGATACTATCGCTTCGATACAGGCTCAGGTTTGCGACAAAAATTCAACCATGATCACGGCCGTAGCAAACAGATTTCTAAGTCCAAAGAGAATATCAAAACGGCATTTCCTATCGAGAAGAAGCGTATTATTAATAACACATACTTGTTCTCATTGTCTTAGAATTATCATCGACAAACATCGTAATGAGAAGGCAACACTCTTCTGCCAGGAAAGAAAATACTTTCTCAAGCGATACACAACACTTACGGGAGATAGCCTCCTTCGATGCTGCTCCATCACGTATTTTAATGCGGGCCGATACCAAAACTCACAAAAGGTACATACATGTAGGATGAAACAGTAGTCACATGCCACATGGATTCACTAAGATTGATTAAAACCAATCATATTGAAGAACGAGAACTTTTACAAGCTGTCGGTAGCACTAGTTCCCCATCTACTGCACCCGTTCCATCTCCGAACCGCGCCGCCATACATTCTCCAAGCTTTTCGCGGTCAAAAGACATGAACACCGACGAGCTCATCTCGCTCGAACCGCCTGAAGCTGAAGCCGAAGCTGTCGGGAGTAGTGACCATCACTCTAAGGCTGTTGCAGTTGAAGAAGTGGACGATGGCGCCGCCATGGCCGACGTGGCGCTCGAGGCGCTCGGGCGTCGCCGCGTGCGCTCCAACCGCCTCAACAGCGACAAGACCGAGCCGGCCATGGTCCTCCCCAGCTTCATCTGGGATTATTTCGTCAAGGACGCGAGTGGGAAGTTCGTTATCTGCACTTTATGTCCCGCCCAGACCACGCGCTTCGCCTACTCGGGCGGGACGAGCACTATGAACAGGCATTTACGTAAGAAACACCAGAAATACGCACCTGGGAAATGCGCGGCGGATTATGAGTACCCGCGAGGCACTCACCGTCGTCTACAGGCCGTCACGTCTCCTCCTCCAGCTTCTACTGCTGTTTCAACGTTAATACCGTCGGATACAGGGATAATAGGTACTTTGTCACCTGGAGAGCCAATAGGCAAGCAGAGACATCAGTTGTTGGAGCTTCGGACGGCCAGAAGAAGAGCAGCAAGTGGATCAGCAGCGAAGAGAAGGAAACTATTGGCGGAACAGACGGAGACGACCAATACATTGACAGTAGCAGGTACAGAGTTCGACCCGGCAGGGTTTGTGACGTTGCCAGGTAGTACGACGACCAACACGTCAGGAGCGTTGCAGTTTCCAGCAGGGTTTGAGTTAAGTGACGCTGGTATTGAGATGGCGGGAGTGGGCTTGGATCAGAGGTTCTTCGACTATTCAACGCTGTCGGGGGCGTCGACTACAGGGAGGGGCAGGCGACATAGCTCCAGTATCAGTGGGAACAGCTCTGGAGTTAGCAGTGTCAACAGTGCTGCCAACCAGAAGATCCTAACACATCGGTTGTTAAAGTACCTCATCGCCCAGTATGAACCTTTGGATGTCTCTCACATGGGTGCTGAGCTCAGTATGCTGCTCTTTGGAGGATCTACGGAGTGGCCAACACCTGGACTAAACTTTGGCTACGGATTTGGCGGAGGAATGGGAGGAAACGTACCCAAACTCCCGTCTGAGGACACGATCAAGCTAGCACTAGCTAATCTGTATTACTCGCAGCGGGAGATCTTGAAGGAGGTGATGGCTGATGTCGAAGTGCTGAGCTTGTCGCTGAACAATTGGACATCGGCTTTTGGACAGAATGTGCTCACTGTGAGTGGACACTGGATCTCCCGAGGCTTTCGACGTAGGGACTGCGTGCTGGAAGTGTATGTGTTGCCTCTGGACGAGCGTGTTAACACCATTGCGCTGCTTCGAGACGTCATGGATAAGTGGGAGATCCCGTCTTCCAAGGTGGCAGCGCTCACGATGCGTCCACACACGCTGACGACCAGTACAGTGCAAGAAGAGGAGGGTGACAGCTCTCAGACTGTTGCACAAGCTCAGGCAGAAGCAGAAGCTGAGGCAACCACAATTCACAGCGAGTACCCGGGTTTGGCTGTTGTTCGATGCTTTGCGGAGGAGCTGGAAGGCGCTGTGGCTGGTGGGTTGCGCGAGTGTGCAGACCTCACTCGCAGGTGCAGGAACTACGTTTCGTACTTCATCCAGAATCCATCCGAGTACCAGATTTTCCTCGCTCTTCAGCGCAGTATGGGTGAAGAGGCCTCTGCTGCCTCTGCATCCGCTCAAACAGCATCCATTGTGGCTACAGCAGATGGGGTCAGTGTGAGCATTGCGGAGGGTGGAAATGCTACGTTGGGAGACGAGCTTGACGGTAACAAGGAAGGCCAGAATACGGATACAACAGCGGATGATGGAGGTTCCCAGTCTGAAAATGCCAGCACGATACCACCGACCTCAGGCTCAAATCCCAGCAGTGGTGAGGCTCTGCCTGTGATCTGCGACTTTGATGATCGCTGGAACTCAACGACGCAGATGATGTGCCGCATTGTCGAACTGGAGCTGATGCTGTTGCAATACAAAACAGGACTGGAAAGTGACACTAATCCAGCTCGACGTCCAATGCAGCTTCGCTTCGTGTGCTGCGAGCTGTCTCCAGAGGAGTGGGCGTCGCTCAAACAACTGGCTCGACTGCTGGAGCCCGTTGAAGGGCTAGTGCATGTGTCTCCACTGGCGTATCCTGGTTTGTCGATCGTCTATCCGCTTCTACACTCACTGAAGAAGCATCTCGCTGATGCTGTCACGTGGGTAACGGACCCCCTCGTGGCTTCAGTTCGTCATACCATCGTCAATAACCTGAATATGGATCTCTGTTCTTCCGGAGACGCTCCATCGTCTCCGTACTTGGCGTGTCTATTGGATCCACGCTTCAAGTCGTTACCGTTCCTGGAAGCTGTCGAGAAGGAACGACTAGTGGAATCACTCTACCTTCTTCTAGGTGTAAACGACAAGGACGACAGTGTCGATGTTCAGCATCATGACCCAGTGACTGGGGAAAACTCAACTGAAGAACAGAAGAAACTCGATCAAAGTGCCAAAATTCCCGTGGCAAGTGCTTCCCTCGCCAACAAGAAGACAGCAGCTTTACTCCACGAGTTTTTCCCTCTTGACGAACCTGCGACTGAGCTGGATAAGCTGAAGACGCAGGTTCAACAGTATTTGGACTCGCCATCTTTACCAGCCACAGATGAGACCGAGCACGATCCTCTCGAATGGTGGAGTCGCTACCAGCGATTGTTCCCGTCATTAGCACGCCTGGCGAAGAAGTACTTGTGTATCAGTGCAGTGTCGACCCCATTTCAGGAAGCCTTCACGAATTATGGCCAACTGATGCGAGAGAAGAAAGCTCGACTGGACATTGAAGTGGCTGCTCAAGTGCTTTTCTGCCGCAGCGTCTCTCGGATCCCTGAAATGGAGCGTATCGGCGTGTGATGAAGAAATTGAAACGTTGAAAATGGACAATTTGTTGACTGACAAGTTAAATATCGACAACCCTCAACTTCCGCCTACCATTGAGCTGGAAAATGGGGGAACTACACACTGCACTAGCTACAGAAAAGCACACAAAAGACTATGAACGGTTCACCTGTAGAACTTGCTGACGACTCGGAACACGCACTTGTCGACGTTCTCGGTGAATCGACGCCATACGCTTCTTCGGTTCGATTTCGCAGCGTACAAGTCCGGGGAATCAGTGAAGAAGCAGTTTTCACGTCGCGTTGACATGGCAGGCGTAGTGTGTCGACTCCAGACGTTTTCTCTCGTGGGTTGAAGGCGTTCAGGGCCGACAGATTGAGCCAATCGGTTGACTGGGGATGGCGGGAAGTTACTGAGTGACGCGATGGAGATGGAGCCACTACGGGCTCGAGGCATTTTACCACGTCGAGACTTGATGAATGGCTCTTGAAGGTCGCAGACGTGGATGTGACGGCTGCTTGGGGGATAGGTGGGTTCTGTACTGAGGCTGAAACGAGCGTCGATGACGAAGTAGTGGGGCATTTTGATAGTCGAATAGATGTGCTGCGAAGTGGACAAGTTGAGGAGTGAAAATGGAGGATGCGGCCAATTTCGGACGTTGCCAGTCACCGGAGATCTTGATTTTGTGGCGAGATACGAGATCTATCCAGCGAATTGGCTGTGGTTTAACACGAATCTAGCGGATCCCGCCGACTCTTTTCGGGTGGTTATTCCTTCCCTACATTCGACCGAGTATAATCTGGATAAAATTCGAAGATGCAACTTGTGGATGAATCACAGTGAAGCTCCACATTAAACTGCTGCTGGTTTCTCAGCACGCAGTGGGAGACTGGAGCTGGAAATCCGTATACAAGTAAAAAAAATCTGAACGAGAAGTTACAAACTTCTGACTAATTGTTTCTGGAATCAACACTGAATACCGTACCAAGGAATATATTATATAATCGCTATTACTCAAGTGCATTTCACTGCAAGTTAAGTCTTTGATCCTCAACCCGAGGGGCTTCTTGTACCAGCCTTTCTTAAAGCTGAATCTTACGCTAGACCCCCATACACGGACTAACCGCTTTCATGAGCATGACCAAGCTGACACACGCATTCTGCTTCTCCTGCTCCTCTTCAACGCTCTCCGTATCAGTCAAGCACTCACTCTCGATCTCTTCGTTGTCCGCCTCCTTGAGACAGTCAAGTGGCAACTGGTGAAACGCGATCGCCTTGTCCGTCCATTGCTGTTTCGGCTTTTCCTCCCGTTTCGCCCTCTCCTTGGCCTCCTTCGCGAGTCGGTACTTGTTCGCTCGGTAGGGCCACTTGAATCCTTCGCGTTTGCAGCAGCGCTTGACAGTGATGACGGAGACGTCCAACAGGTCAGAGGCTGCTCTCTGGGAGACGTGGAAGTATTGCGAGAGGAATTCCTTGGTGAATTTGTATTGGAGTCGACTTTTGCGCGTCTTCTTGTCGGCCGGGGGTTGAATTTTAGGGGACGAACGTTTACGATTGGTTTTCGTCTTCTTGACTGGTGTTGAAGGCATGACGTTGGCTTTTGCCATTGCTGGAGAGTAGTAAATAAAAAAAAAACACTTGAGACGAAGTAGGGAAATTGGGGAATGAGCTGTCGGAAGGACGTTCATTGCATTGGGATGCAGTGGATGTTGACAGTAGGAGACCACGGGGTCTCACTACTACTGTAGCTGGAAGAGACTGGGGATGTTGAAGCGGAAATTGATGACACCAGATTTGAGGTTACTCTTGAACTTTGTATACCGAGAGGTCATGACTGATATACACAGCACCACTTGGCGACTTCGATGGATCGGATGGGTGCGAGTCTGGACTGCTCCAGCACCATTGCCGAAAAGTTCATCGCCCTGTGTTAACCAGCGAAAGACGGAACGTCCCTAGGATGCCCCAGTCTGCGTCAGTGGAGACTTTGTTGGTGAATTTTTCCCCATCAAACGGCTCCTCCCTAAAAAAAAACCACTTCGGAGCCCACACATTTGAGATGGTGGTCGTAACTCTTCCGACACAACGCGACTACATCTTCACGGGTACAATTGGGATGCGTACAATCAGGCGACGGAAGCTTTGAAGTTGCCCGTCACCAGCCTCCAGACTTTAGGTGACGAGTAAAGTTTTAGTTTATATTTTTTTTGGAGAAATGTGCATTGTTCCAGAATGGAATAGTGGATAAAGTTTTTACTGCTCGCTCTGGACGAGGTCCCGGTAAATCTGCAGAGAGCGAGCACAAGCCGATGGCACAATGTTGGAGCAGCCACGGACGCACGAGTTGCGTAGGTCTGGGAAGGGCAATTCGTCGTCGTAGGCGCGACAGGCTTCCATACAGCTCACGCCGTCGGGGCACCTCGAGGCGGTGGCGACCTCCGTGGCCTCCATCTTGTCACACACGAGTTTAGTGACTGTGAGGGACCCGTAGGTGCATCCGTTCATACACGCGGCGTTGTGCGGATCTCTGGCATCACAGACAGGAATCAACCGGTTAATTTTTTTTCTAGAGGATTCAAGACTTGACCATTCTCCAACTTACCGAACACAGAGCTTCCTGCACGTTTCTTCGTGCCAACGAGACTGTACGCCACGCACGCGACAAAGTCCGCGGAGTTTCTCCTGATCAACTACAACCGCTGCAGCTGTAGCAATTGGAGCTGGAGTTGTAGCAATTGGCTCTGTACCGGATGCTTCAACTGTGGCAATTGGGACTGGAGTTGTCGCAATAGGGACTGGATTAGGAGTACTATCTGGAACAGCAGCAATTGGCACGGGGTTGTCGTTTTTAGTGATGTTTTCTAGAGTGACGGGGAAGGCGAATCTGGCTTTCAATGCTGCCAAATTCTCCGCATCGAAAGCAGTTCGAGCGCCATAGAACGCGCCACCACAGAGCAGCAAAGCGGCCACAAGTCCTCCAAGATAGCTGGTGATTCTTCGACAACGCTGAGCCGGCTCCATCTTCTTCCAGTATTCGTCAGCTTCATCCTCCCAGATGGACGAGCCTCGAGTCTCCCGAGTTCCATCCGCTTGGCCCACATTGCGTCGCGTGAGGGACATTCTGCTCACTTCTCCACTGGCTTCCACAACGACCAAGACCTCGGATGCCTCCAACTCGATCGGGTATTTTTACGAGTTCTATTCTAAAAAAGTTCTTATGCAATATGCAACTTATATATCTTTGGTGTTGAAGCTGATGCTCATCCGTTTAACAGGCTTTGTAGAGCTCCGTCCGTCCACACCAATGAAGTTTATTGACGTGGTACTAAGGCGACGCTGGATGCCGATCGATGGGCTCCGTTCGAGACCTTTACCCGAATTCAAAACATCACCGAGAATAATGGGGTGAGTCCACTGCAGTTGGTCCCACTCCAATGTTGACCCTAGACTTCGACGGCTCGAAAAGGATGAGGAGAAGAGGAGATTCGATCTCTATACTGTGTGGCTCTTCACCGACGAAGGGGTGCAGAGAGATGGAGCTCCATTGTCGGACCGAGCAGACAGATGAACGTGTCACTGTCATTCGTGGGTCGGGATTGCTTAGAAAGCACTTGCATCCGGAGTTGTAGAACGATGTTCCGCCCCGTATGATTCACAGTGGTGGGTCAATAGCATCCATAATTTCACGACGGTAACTCACTCTGGATGTCAAGAGGTCAATCGTGACCCCTTCAAGTCGTCTTGGTCCGCCCCTTGCGAGCCTGGAGGCTTTCATCGTCTCCTGTTCATTTCTCAATTACTCCTCTTCAGCTCACTCCACGAACTTCACTATGAACGTGACTACCCCATCGTCGCCCTCGTCCCCCATGACGGACAGCGAGTCTCCACGCTCTGGTCGCAAGAGTCGAGTTGTATACGACTTCCCCATCGAAACCCTAAGGGAATATTCCATCTACCGCCAAGACGACGCTGCTGAAATGCTCGGTGTAGCTTCCATCACGCTCAAGCGCATCTGTCGCCGTAAGAACTACCGATGGACCTACCGCGCTCACAAGGCTCAGCTTCGTCGTGAAAAACTCGCTGCTCAGAAAGTTCAAGCTGCTGAGAGACGGAGGGAAACACCTACGTCACCTTCACTTCGGATCCCAGAGGTGCTGTTGTCACTGAGTCAAGAGAGAAACAAGGCCGTTAACTGCTCCCCAACGTCGGTCAGCGATGTACCAAGACAACTGAAGTCCCAGTTCCCCCTCACTCCTGAGTCAAGGACCTCGAACATAGTACGACCGCTACCACCGCTTTCTCAGCTACTGAAGAAGCACCGAGCGAGCTCTTTCTATTCGACCCCCGACTACAGAAGCCCAATCTACGGAGCTTCCTTCTACCCAACTGCCCCTCAGTTCCCATCTCGCAGCCTTGCGAGACCTAACGGCTTTGACGAACCAACACACGTGTAAAGGACAACCTCCAACATCTTTTGTGTACTACGTCGTTCTACCCTGTTTATACTGTCTAAAAACAAGTAACGTTGTTCAAAGTCTGCGTTCATCTGCATCATCTTGGTGAGCATAGTTCCCGCAAAAAATGGTACTGGAGTTCGTAGACAAATCCGTCCAACTCCAATAGCGCTCGAAAAGGATGAGGAGATTTGAACTGCGTGGCAAGCACTCACATCCGGAGCTGTAGAACGACGTTCCGCTCAGCAGTTACATCCAGGTCAAGTCCCTCCGACCTCTTTCTGCCCTGAGAGCTTTGAATTGCCTCCTGCTCTCGTTAATTTCTCAATTTCCTCTCTCCAGCTCACTCATCCAACCTCACTATGAACGTCACAATTCCATCGTCGCCCTCGTCATACAACTTCCCCATCGAAGTTCTGAGGGAGTATTCGATCTACCCCCAAGCCGACGCAGCTGAAATGCTCGGTGCAGAATTTCGGCGGGCTTACCGTGTTCACAATGCCCAACTTCGTCGTGAACAACTCGCAGCTCAGAAACTTCCTTGCACAACCGCAGGGAAACGGCATTTCTGCAGATTCCAGAGTTGGCCAACTCGTTTGACAAACTCACTTTACATACCGTAGCTACCTGTAACCCGATTGCTCCGAAGTGCTTAAAAAACAAATATCGTGAGTATTCTTGTTCAAAATCTTCATCCTATTCTGGGCTCCGTCCAACTTCGACGACATTGGCCTCATTCCCTTTGTCTATTGATTGACTTGTCCAATGGGGCTTTCCCCATCGAACCAGCCTTCTGTATTGGAGCTACCAGCGCCGAGGAATTTCTCCCAGCAGTTAGCACTAAACTCCCGTCGTTTCCTCTCTGATCTGATCAATTCCAAGAATGTCGTCACAGCTCTTACTTTATCCCCGGCAGCATTTCGCATCGCATGGATAGTTGTTGTAGTCTTCCACTTGGTTTGCGCCATTTTTCTCGCTGGTTCAGCTGCCACGTACTCGTACCTGACCAACTCCATCATGGCGTACTACGTTCAACTTTGGTCTCCAACTGAGGGTAACGAATACTACGGAATCTACGCTATCGTTTGTGGTATTATAAGTGGAATTCATACTCTTCGAGTTTTACAACTGGTATACCGATCTCTTTGTGACCGTCAACTTGTCTTTCGTCGCAGTAAGATCCAACCAAATCGGAGCTCTTCAAGCGTAAATCCGATCACCCAGCTGCAGATTACCACAATCGGCCTGCTAAAACTAGGCTGGAGAGCTTTATTCTCGAGAACAGGACTTTTTGGCGTTGAAGGGCAGCATTTCCTTACAATTTTCGTCATACGTGAAATTGTGGAGCTCTGTACTCAGACGTATCAAGCTCATCGGTCCAGTCATTTACTACCGCGTGTGTGGTTGAATGATATTCTGGTAGCGATGTTGGTAATTAACTGCTGGTCTACTATTGCTATTCAGCAGTACCTCGGCCATAACCCAGCACTTGAACGAGTCGCAGCTCTGTTTGCCGACGCTTTCATCTGTATCATCATGGTGATCATAGTACCAGCAATACTATTCACATCGTACGCGTCTGTATTCGACATTCCAAATTACAGATTTGGTCCAACCATTTCGTTTTATGATCCAGTTTTTATGGCGGTCTTTGTCCTGGAAGCCCAATTAGCTCTAGCCACGAGTTTGACCGACTTTATTGCGAAGATTGTGCCTCATTTCGCTCTTTACCTGTCGCTCGTGAGTATTAGCGGCTTGGTAACTCGAAAACGAACTTCGATCTCTCCTGAAGTATCTTCGATACGAGTAAAAGTTAAGTCTGCCCCACAAAAACCCAGTATTCCCGGGAGTTCTGCCACAGAAGAAGCTCGAAAGCCCCTCAAGTCCTCAGTATGGTTCAATCGATCTGTCAAAGGTATATTCTGTACATGGGGAGTGGTGGTTCTTGCCCTCCATGTACACGCTGTGATTGTCTCCCAATCGACCGTTGTCCATGGCTGTAGCGCGTCCACAAGACCGTGGTTAACGAGTCGGATCTCTTGCTCCAGTCTGGTGGTGAATTGTGGTAAATACGGCACCAATACTGCCAACGACATGATCTTCGAACAGATAGACACCTCTATCTTAGCTACACTTACATTCGCGCACTGCCCAGCTTTAACCATGCCTTCCCCATTCCCAACATTTCACAATCTTTTGATTCTACACGTGTACAACGCGACTGTGGTGGCCTGGGGAAGCGAAGAAAGTATTGCGTCGAACCCCCGACTGTCTACTTTGATTGTGGCTCGATCTAATGTCACTTCGGCTGCAGCACAAGGTCTTGTATTGCCGATTTCACTTTCCGTGGTGCAATTTTGCGAAACCAATATCACCAATATCCCTTTGGTATTGCCCTGGAGTGCGCACCCGATGACTATTGTCGCATTCGACTACACGCAATTGACAGTATTGCCGGCAGCTTTGATGTCAGTGCAAACATTCGCCATTTCCCTGAAGGGAAATCGCCTTGAAACGGTGCCGCAACTTGCTGCAATACCGGCAGGAAGTATGGTTTATGGGCTGGAGCTGAGAGAGAACCCCTTCGAGATTTGCCAGAGACGTTAGGGTCTCCGTATAGTTATTTCGTACATGTGGATCTCCAAGACACGAATATTGCAGTATTGCCGGCGTGGACACTGACACAAGTATTGGGGGTCATTTACATGCACAATACTCCCTATTGTGAGATGACTCCGCCACAACTTCAACAGCGAAATGTGGTGTGCTCTCCTCGGCCTCCTACAGACCCAGGATTGGAGCTACCGTTTGATGTGTTTGCCGAAATGTACGAGATTGAGCGGAACTAATACAGCATGTATTGATTTTAAGTAAAGTATTGATGTGACAATCAGTACTATTGTTTCAATGGATTGTGGAGCATCACGTTCAAATCCTACTGCAAGTGCTATACTGTACCGTATCTTCTGTATTGCAGCCTGCGATAATCGCAAAATCACTCCTCGAGCTTTTGTGTACCATACCGCACTGTACGTGTACATGTACATGGTAATGCGCATTTTACTAAAAAAATTGTATGAATATTGTGTTCAACCATTTACTGTGACCTCACAGTGTGAGGTCTACATACTTCTATTCAATGAACGTCTTCTGTACCACACCGGCTGTATTCATTTGGACCCACTACAGTGCGCGCCAAATCGATAGGACCCCCCCTGAAAATGCCCATAACTCAGTCAGTTTTTATCATTTTAAGTTGCGGTTTTGACAGTAGATCCATAACACGGTAAGAAAGGACCTACGGGCGTTTGTTTTAGCGTTTTTGCACCCTAAAGTATGGCTCCCATACAAAAAACGGTTTTTTGCCAAACGACACAATTTAGGACCCCCATGCTTCAATACAAATCCCTATACTAAACAAAACCCGCTCAAAATGATATGACTGGGGATTTGTATGGGGACATGTTCTAAACCTCTGTAGAGTGAAGGTGAGTGCATGTATCATGACTCTGAATTACACAGATCATTGATAATAGATAAGTGCATATTTGGTAGAGAAGGCCATAACCATTGGCAGAGAGATACAAAGTAATTGCTGGCACTTTAACAGTCAGTTTTGTAGTGGCTGTTTTTTAGCAAATCTTAGTCAAAATGCGTTCAAATGTTAGAGACAAAATAATAATGTCGATCCCTTGCATAAGAACTCTCTAAAGCGTATATGATCTCTACCAAATATGCACTTATCTATTATCAATGATCTGTGTAATTCAGAGTCATGATACATGCACTCACCTTCACTCTACAGAGGTTTAGAACATGTCCCCATACAAATCCCCAGTCATATCATTTTGAGCGGGTTTTGTTTAGTATAGGGATTTGTATTGAAGCATGGGGGTCCTAAATTGTGTCGTTTGGCAAAAAACAGTTTTTTGTATGGGAGCCATACTTTAGGGTGCAAAAACGCTAAAACAAACGCCCGTAGGTCCTTTCTTACCGTGTTATGGATCTACTGTCAAAACCGCAACTTAAAATGATAAAAACTGACTGAATTATGGGCATTTTCAGGGGGGGTCCTATCGATTTGGCGCGCACTGTACATTGTATCACCATCCAAGATTCTTTCCTGGCTGCCCCCCAGCCGTTTGTCTTCTCCAAGCCACCAGTTCCGTATTTTCCCTTTCAAGCTCAAACCATAAGTTGTGAGTGAAACCATGAGCTCAATCTATCGCGTCTTCCTGTTGGCGGTTTTCACCCTGCTCTGCGGATTCTCCAACGCTGCGAATTCACGTGGAAGATTGTTGCGGGCAGTGGGCTCAACCGAAGAGAGGGGAGAAGGATTTCCATCGTTCCTCAAGAATTCGTTCAGGAGATGGAGAATCGACTCGAAGATTAAATCTTGGGTCAACAAGCAGAGGACGGACGAATACGTCCTATCGAAACTGGGACTAAGCACTTTGACAGGGAGAGAACTGGTGAAGGCTCCCAAATACTCGCAATTCCAGGATTTCAAGATCGGTATGTGGCTGAAGGAAGAGGCATCTACTACGTCAGTGTCCAACACTTTGGGACTGAATAACGTAGCGGATGACGCTGTAACGAAAGCAGATAACTTCGGTACTTACGTGTTATACGTCATTACCCTCGCGCAAAAAGCACATAACTACGATATCTCCAAGTGGAAGGAGCTTTTCGGTGGAGGAAGTCCGGAACTACTGAAGATAAAACGCCAGCTATTGACTCTAGCTAAAAGGGACGAATTTGAGATCAATTTCATGCTGGGTTGAGTATTCAGAAGAGGCAGTTGAATATAATCCAACGCTGTTCAAATCTACCCAAAAAATACTACCGACGTCCCAAGCGGTCGATACCTTTTTAACCTCGATGAGTGCTTGGACATCTTGTTGCTTACCATTTTGCAACAATTATTCTTTTGATTCTTGGAAATGACATTCAGATTGCCTCGATTTTTTCAAGGTCGCGTCGGAATACTACTACTAGTACTTCAGTAGCCTCAGAATTCCGACGACTACACAAGAACTAAAAGTTTACATCAATTGACATGTGAAAATGTAGAATCAAGCACTACGCACTGTCCAATCACATCCGAGTGGTTCCATTGGGAAATCCACAATACTCAACAATATGGGACGCTGGGTCTTCGCACCACCAGCGAGAGATGCCACCAAGACGAGCGACAGACTCAATTGCTCAGTTTTATTCGCGTCCTCTATGATAAAAAAAATTGGCGGGATCACTTCAAGATGGAATGATTCATGGGACGACCCTGACTCCTGGCATTTGGATCACGGGTATATGTACCATACCTGGGATAGCTGCGAACGAATCGAATTTCGTCACACTCAATTGGATTCGATATCTTTCCGTTGTAATCTTTTTCCTGAGCCTCGTGATATTCAAAACAGAGGTGAATCGCTGGTTTCTGGACCACGGTTTCAAGCAGTGTGAGACCGAGCCGTGCCTTTATTTCTATGACAACACAAGAAAAATAATGCTCAGCGTGACCACTACAACGGAAAGAAGAAAATGAGTTGATTAACTAGTTCAGCGGATTTCGCGTCTGTGTGATTCTATCTCAAGATTCTAAAACTACACTAACCGTTTGCCCTTTCAGGGATTACGTTCGTCGTTGATTCAAATCCCAGTTTTTGGGTTAGCTTCTCCAAAGTACAGTAGATCAATCACAATCAAGTTCAACCGCGTGATGGTAGATAAATTGGCAGTGCTTTTTGAAGGAATTTTGCAGATTGGCGATACATGTATTTGGCGTTAGAGCTAATGTTTAAATGTCGTTCCGAAGTCTATAAAAAACAATAGCTGTTTGAACTTCCCACAACATAAGAAGTATTGGTTCCTCCTCCAGGAGGTTTTGAGGCGATATACACTTTTCGAGTCGAGGGATTGCGTACAACACTCACTTACATGTCCAATTTGACGTTGTAGTCGTATGTATCAAAAGAAAAAAAAAGAAATCTGACAACTGTAATCAACTCAAAAGGTCTTTTGTGCTACTCCATTTTCTCCAAGCGCTCGACACTCTATCCGCAATAAATGCTTGAACTCGACTCAGAGTGGCACATAAATTTCGGATTGTTATTCAGATAATCCTCACCACATACTTGAATTGAACCCACTCTCAGCATTTGAGCACCCCGTTGACCGTGTGGTAGTCGAACAGACTCTCAATTTCACGTCAACATGTTGAAACTCGATTCGTTCGCGTGTTAACCAGTTACTTGTCACTCCCAAGCTTATAAAGGATTCGTGAGGCGATTTCACCAATCTTTTTGTCGGAGAGGACGCGAATGAAACTGAGCACTGAGCAGTTGGGCCTCTCGTTCGTCTAGACGGCACGTCTTGCCGGTAATTCCGAGTACGAACGTCCAGTATCCTGGTACATCACCCCTCTGGCAGTTGTGGTAGTGTGGTGTATTCCAAAGGAACCACCTCGAAGAATCCTTGACGGAAGTGCTTGGGAAATCTGTTACTTTCTCCATTTGGACTGTGGAGGGCTGTATTGTTGTCGGTAAATTGGAAGAATGATGGGATGATAAGATTTTATGACTGACTGCTTTAGCCACAACCACCCCTCCACTCACCAAAACGATATGAACCACGTGTGAAGGTACTTACTGTAAGTACAGAAAACGAGTTTGGTTATTGCTAACTTAGTGGTACAGACACTACCTGTTTTGAACCATTGATGCTTTGGCAGCCAATACAATGCGAAGAGTGTTGCCAGTGGTTATTTCGCTTGATCCGATCTGAAAGAAAAGGTGGTAAACACAACCCAAAGGCTTCGTATTACGAAATTCGTAATCCAAGTACAATGACCAAACCTTAAGATGCCGCGAGAAGATCTGAATCAACAATGTGGTAAATACAGCACAATCCCTACTTGTACATTATTGTGGTTACCATATACCACAGTAGGGATCAATGACCACGAGGCGACATAGCGATACGTGGAGGTGTAAAGTTTTTCTTTTTCTTTTACACTGGACAAAAATGATATTCACAGCTACATGAGCCCAACGGCGCGGCTCCCGATCGTGACATCAATGCCATTCCTACCCCAGAAGATTATGTGGATATTGTGTTTAATTAGCCGATATTGTGGTCAACGAAATGAGTTTCGTTAAGATTGCGCTCTACACCAGCTACATGTATTCGTACCCGACGTATCCCAATCCAAGATTCTTTCCTGGCCAACTTCGAGGCTAAGCCACCAGTTCCGTATTTCCCCTTTCGAGCTCAAACCAAGTTGTGAAGCCATGAGCTCAATCTATCGCGTCTTCCTGTTGGCGGTTTTCACCCTGCTCTGCGGATTCTCCAACGCTGCGAATTCACGTGGAAGATTGTTGCGGGCAGTGGGCTCAACCGAAGAGAGGGGAGAAGGATTTCCATCGTTCCTCAAGAATTCGTTCAGGAGATGGAGAATCGACTCGAAGATTAAATCTTGGGTCAACAAGCAGAGGACGGACGAATACGTTCTATCCAAACTGGGACTGAGCACTTTGACAGGGAGAGAACTGGTGAAGGCTCCCAAATACTCGCAATTCCAGGATTTCAAGGTCGGTATGTGGCTGAAGGAAGAGGCATCTACTACGTCAGTGTTCAACACTTTGGGACTGAATAACGTAGCGGAGGGCGCTGTAACGAAAGCAGATAACTTCGGTACTTACATGTTATACGTCATGACCCTCGGGAAAAAGGCAGACGACTACGATATCTCCAAGTGGAGGGAGCTTTTCGGTGGAGGAAGTCCGGAACTACTGAAGATAAAACGCCAGCTATTGACTCTAGTGGGAAGAGATTATATCGAACGCAGGATCATGTTGGGTTAAGTATTCTGCTGCAGGGAGATAACTGAATACTACCTGGTAAAAAACACGACTACATAACTACTCCATTTCCCCAAAGCAGTCGATACCTTTAACCTCAAAGAACGCTTGGACTTGCTTGACTCGGATGATGATACTTAAACTTCGGATTGTTCTGTAGATAATCCTCCACGACAAATTTGAACTGAACCCACGGCGGAAATGAAAGCTCCGCGTTCGTCGTGTAGTAGTCGAACAGGTCTCCCAATTACACTTGAGCGTGACGAAATTCAATACGTTCGCGACTATCCTGTCCGTGATCCAAATGTCAGGAATCAGAGCTCCCACCTGAATCATTCCATCTTGAAGCGATCTCGCCAATCTTTTTATCGTAAAGGACATGAATAAAATTGAGCAATTGGATCTGTCGCTTGTCTAGGTGGCATCTCCCGCTGGTGGTTCCGTCCCAGCGTCCCATATTGTTGAGTATTGTGGATCTCCCCAATGGAACCACTTGGAACAATCTTTGACGGATGTGATTGGACAGTGCGTAGATTCCTCCATGTCAATTGATGTAGACTTTTAGCTTGTGTGAGTTGTTGTCGGAGGCGACTGAAGTGCTTCGTATTTCCGACGCGATCTTGGAATCATTAGCAAGGAAAAGAATAATTGTTGCAAAATGGTAAGCAACAACTTCGATATCTTTCCGTTGTAGTGGTAGCTTTTTCCTGAGTTCAAAGCACCTGGACCAGGAGGAACCAAAAAGTACTTCTTATATTGTGGAAAGTTCAGCTATTGTTTTTCATGCGGTTTGGAGACTTCGTAACGCCAAGTATCGCCAATATTCAAAATTCCTTCAAGAAGCACTGCCAATTTATCTACCATCACGGTTGAACTTGATTGTGATCGATCTACTTTGGAGAAGCTAACCCGTAAACTGGGGTTTGAATCAAACGACTAATGTAATCCCTGCAAGGGCAAACAATATCTGGATTCCGCTGGTTTAGTGTAGTTTTAGAATCTTGAGATAGAATCACACAGACGAGAAATCCGCTACCCAGTTAATCAACTCATTTTCTTCTTTCCGTTGTAATGGTCACGCTGTGCATTATTTTTCTTGTGCCCATTATTTTCAAAACCGAGTGACCTCCGGGAGTATTGGCACAAAACACATTTGGCAGGTACATACTACAATTGTTTCCCATACTACGTGGAGGTTTTGAGGCGCTATTTCGAGTCGAGGGATTGCGTACGTATCAAAAGAAAAAAAAAGAAATCTGACAACTGTAATCAACTCAAAAGGTCTTTTGTGCTACTCCATTTTCTCCAAGCGCTCGACACCTCTATCCGCAATAATCGACTGAGATGGCACTTAAATTTCGGATTGTTATTCAGATAATCCTCACCACATACTTGAATTGAACCCACCCTCAGCACTTGAGCACCCCGTTGACCGTGTGGTAGTCGAACAGACTCTCAATTTCACGTCAACATGTTGAAACTCGATTCGTTCGCGTGTTAACCGGTTAGTTGTCACTTCCAAGCTTATAAAGGATTCGTCGTTTGAATCGCGAGGCGATTTCGCCAATCTATTTGTCGGAGAGGACACGAATGAAACTGAGCACTGAGCAGTTGGGCCTCTCGTTGCACATCTTGCTGGTACATAATTCCGAGTATGGCAGTTGTGGTAGTGTGGTGTATTCCAAAGGAACCACCTCGAAGAATCCTTGACGGAAGTGCTTGGGAAATCTGTTACTTTCTCCATTTGGACTGTGAAGGGCTGTATCGTTGTCGGTACATTGAAGAATGATGGCTGACTGCTTTAGCCACAACCACCCCTCACTAACCAAAACGATATGAATCACGTGTGAAGGTACTTACAGTTAGTTCAGAAAACGAGTTGTTTATAGACACTACCTGTTTTGAAACATTGATTCTCTTATACTTTGAAACTTCACCGTACTGGAGAGACAGGCTTTGGCAGCCAATACAATGCGAACTTCGCATTGTATTGCGTATTGCGAAGAGTGTTGCCAGTGGTTATTTCGCTTGATCCGATCTGAAAGAAAAGGTGGTAAACACAACCCAAAGGCTTCGTATTACGAAATTCGTAATCCACGTACAATGACCAAACCTTAAGATGCCGCGAGAAGATCTGAATCAACAATGTGGTAAATACAACACTATCCCTACTTGTACATTATTGTGGTTACCATATACAGTAGGGATCAATGACCATGAGCCTCATGATGAGGCGACATAGCGATACGTGGAGGTGTAAAGTTTTTCTTTTACACTGGACAAAAATGATATTCACAGCTACATGAGACCAACGGCGCGGCCCCCGATCGCGACATCAATCCCATTCCTACCCCAGAAGATTATGTGGATATTGTGTTTAATTAGCCGATATTGTGGTCAACGAAATGAGTTTCGTTAAGATTGCGCTCTACACCAGCTACATGTATTCGTACCCGACGTATCCCAATCCAAGATTCTTTCCTGGCCAACTTCGAGGCTAAGCCACCAGTTCCGTATTTCCCCTTTCGAGCTCAAACCAAGTTGTGAAGCCATGAGCTCAATCTATCGCGTCTTCCTGTTGGCGGTTTTCACCCTGCTCTGCGGATTCTCCAACGCTGCGAATTCACGTGGAAGATTGTTGCGGGCAGTGGGCTCAACCGAAGAGAGGGGAGAAGGATTTCCATCGTTCCTCAAGAATTCGTTCAGGAGATGGAGAATCGACTCGAAGATTAAATCTTGGGTCAACAAGCAGAGGACGGACGAATACGTTCTATCCAAACTGGGACTAAGCACTTTGACAGGGAGAGAACTGGTGAAGGCTCCCAAATACTCGCAATTCCAGGATTTCAAGGTCGGTATGTGGCTGAAGGAAGAGGCATCTACTACGTCAGTGTTCAACACTTTGGGACTGAATAACGTAGCGGAGGGCGCTGTAACGAAAGCAGATAACTTCGGTACTTACATGTTATACGTCATGACCCTCGGGAAAAAGGCAGACGACTACGATATCTCCAAGTGGAGGGAGCTTTTCGGTGGAGGAAGTCCGGAACTACTGAAGATAAAACGCCAGCTATTGACTCTAGTGGGAAGAGATTATATCGAACGCAGGATCATGTTGGGTTAAGTATTCTGCTGCAGGGAGATAACTGAATACTACCTGGTAAAAAACACGACTACATAACTACTCCATTTCCCCAAAGCAGTCGATACCTTTAACCTCAAAGAACGCTTGGACTTGCTTGACTCGGATGATGATACTTAAACTTCGGATTGTTCTGTAGATAATCCTCCACGACAAATTTGAACTGAACCCACGGCGGAAATGAAAGCTCCGCGTTCGTCGTGTAGTAGTCGAACAGGTCTCCCAATTACACTTGAGCGTGACGAAATTCAATACGTTCGCGACTATCCTGTCCGTGATCCAAATGTCAGGAATCAGAGCTCCCACCTGAATCATTCCATCTTGAAGCGATCTCGCCAATCTTTTTATCGTAAAGGACATGAATAAAATTGAGCAATTGGATCTGTCGCTTGTCTAGGTGGCATCTCCCGCTGGTGGTTCCGTCCCAGCGTCCCATATTGTTGAGTATTGTGGATCTCCCCAATGGAACCACTTGGAACAATCTTTGACGGATGTGATTGGACAGTGCGTAGATTCCTCCATGTCAATTGATGTAGACTTTTAGCTTGTGTGAGTTGTTGTCGGAGGCGACTGAAGTGCTTCGTATTTCCGACGCGATCTTGGAATCATTAGCAAGGAAAAGAATAATTGTTGCAAAATGGTAAGCAACAACTTCGATATCTTTCCGTTGTAGTGGTAGCTTTTTCCTGAGTTCAAAGCACCTGGACCAGGAGGAACCAAAAAGTACTTCTTATATTGTGGAAAGTTCAGCTATTGTTTTTCATGCGGTTTGGAGACTTCGTAACGCCAAGTATCGCCAATATTCAAAATTCCTTCAAGAAGCACTGCCAATTTATCTACCATCACGGTTGAACTTGATTGTGATCGATCTACTTTGGAGAAGCTAACCCGTAAACTGGGGTTTGAATCAAACGACTAATGTAATCCCTGCAAGGGCAAACAATATCTGGATTCCGCTGGTTTAGTGTAGTTTTAGAATCTTGAGATAGAATCACACAGACGAGAAATCCGCTACCCAGTTAATCAACTCATTTTCTTCTTTCCGTTGTAATGGTCACGCTGTGCATTATTTTTCTTGTGCCCATTATTTTCAAAACCGAGTGACCTCCGGGAGTATTGGCACAAAACACATTTGGCAGGTACATACTACAATTGTTTCCCATACTACGTGGAGGTTTTGAGGCGCTATTTCGAGTCGAGGGATTGCGTACGTATCAAAAGAAAAAAAAAGAAATCTGACAACTGTAATCAACTCAAAAGGTCTTTTGTGCTACTCCATTTTCTCCAAGCGCTCGACACCTCTATCCGCAATAATCGACTGAGATGGCACTTAAATTTCGGATTGTTATTCAGATAATCCTCACCACATACTTGAATTGAACCCACCTCAGCACTTGAGCACCCGTTGACCGTGTGGTAGTCGAACAGACTCTCAATTTCACGTCAACATGTTGAAACTCGATTCGTTCGCGTGTTAACCGGTTAGTTGTCACTTCCAAGCTTATAAAGGATTCGTCGTTTGAATCGCGAGGCGATTTCGCCAATCTATTTGTCGGAGAGGACACGAATGAAACTGAGCACTGAGCAGTTGGGCCTCTCGTTGCACATCTTGCTGGTACATAATTCCGAGTATGGCAGTTGTGGTAGTGTGGTGTATTCCAAAGGAACCACCTCGAAGAATCCTTGACGGAAGTGCTTGGGAAATCTGTTACTTTCTCCATTTGGACTGTGAAGGGCTGTATCGTTGTCGGTACATTGAAGAATGATGGCTGACTGCTTTAGCCACAACCACCCTCACTAACCAAAACGATATGAATCACGTGTGAAGGTACTTACAGTTAGTTCAGAAAACGAGTTGTTTATAGACACTAC
This sequence comes from Phytophthora colocasiae, assembly GCA_018806915.1. Taxonomy (NCBI): domain Eukaryota; phylum Oomycota; class Peronosporomycetes; order Peronosporales; family Peronosporaceae; genus Phytophthora; species Phytophthora colocasiae. The sequence goes on along the minus strand of JAGKQI010000016.1, from coordinate 330,278 downwards.
CTGTTTTGAAACATTGATTCTCTTATACTTTGAAACTTCACCGTACTGGAGAGACAGGCTTTGGCAGCCAATACAATGCGAACTTCGCATTGTATTGCGTATTGCGAAGAGTGTTGCCAGTGGTTATTTCGCTTGATCCGATCTGAAAGAAAAGGTGGTAAACACAACCCAAAGGCTTCGTATTACGAAATTCGTAATCCACGTACAATGACCAAACCTTAAGATGCCGCGAGAAGATCTGAATCAACAATGTGGTAACATACAACACTATCCCTACTTGTACATTATTGTGGTTACCATATACAGTAGGGATCAATGACCATGAGCCTCATGATGAGGCGACATAGCGATACGTGGAGGTGTAAAGTTTTCTTTTACACTGGACAAAAATGATATTCACAGCTACATGAGACCAACGGCGCGGCCCCGATCGCGACATCAATCCCATTCCTACCCCAGAAGATTATGTGGATATTGTGTTTAATTAGCCGATATTGTGGTCAACGAAATGAGTTTCGTTAAGATTGCGCTCTACACCAGCTACATGTATTCGTACCCGACGTATCCCAATCCAAGATTCTTTCCTGGCCAACTTCGAGGCTAAGCCACCAGTTCCGTATTTCCCCTTTCGAGCTCAAACCAAGTTGTGAAGCCATGAGCTCAATCTATCGCGTCTTCCTGTTGGCGGTTTTCACCCTGCTCTGCGGATTCTCCAACGCTGCGAATTCACGTGGAAGATTGTTGCGGGCAGTGGGCTCAACCGAAGAGAGGGGAGAAGGATTTCCATCGTTCCTCAAGAATTCGTTCAGGAGATGGAGAATCGACTCGAAGATTAAATCTTGGGTCAACAAGCAGAGGACGGACGAATACGTTCTATCCAAACTGGGACTGAGCACTTTGACAGGGAGAGAACTGGTGAAGGCTCCCAAATACTCGCAATTCCAGGATTTCAAGGTCGGTATGTGGCTGAAGGAAGAGGCATCTACTACGTCAGTGTTCAACACTTTGGGACTGAATAACGTAGCGGAGGGCGCTGTAACGAAAGCAGATAACTTCGGTACTTACATGTTATACGTCATGACCCTCGGGAAAAAGGCAGACGACTACGATATCTCCAAGTGGAGGGAGCTTTTCGGTGGAGGAAGTCCGGAACTACTGAAGATAAAACGCCAGCTATTGACTCTAGTGGGAAGAGATTATATCGAACGCAGGATCATGTTGGGTTAAGTATTCTGCTGCAGGGAGATAACTGAATACTACCTGGTAAAAAACACGACTACATAACTACTCCATTTCCCCAAAGCAGTCGATACCTTTAACCTCAAAGAACGCTTGGACTTGCTTGACTCGGATGATGATACTTAAACTTCGGATTGTTCTGTAGATAATCCTCCACGACATATTTGAACTGAACCCAAGGCGGAAATGAAAGCTCCGCGTTCGTCGTGTAGTAGTCGAACAGGTCTCCCAATTGCACTTGAGCGTGACTAAATTCAATACGTTCGCAACTATCCTGTCCGTGATCCAAATGTCAGGAATCAGAGATGCCACCTGAATCATTCCATCTTGAAGCGATCTCGCCAATCTTTTTATCGTAAAGGACATGAAGAAAATTGAGCAATTGGATCTGGCTTGTCTAGGTGGCATCTCCCGCTGGTGGCTACTGTTGAATTGTGCATCGAGACCTGGCGCAGTTTGAAGAAAGATTGAGCAGCAGGGAACCAGGTCGCTGTATGAGAGAGGGCAAAGGCCCATGAGTGTTGGTCAATGCTCAGGTAGGAGCAACTAACACCAAGTAATTCAGTCTTCATATTTCTCCCTATTCATCAGGAGCTTGTCGGATCTACTGCAGAGTGTTTAAGCTACCGCAGCTTGTTTAAACTCCAACAGGGTTATGAGCCCAAGTGGTGGTGGTAACACAGGCATGAGTAAGCCGATGAAGTACACGAACGAGGGAGTGCCGAAGAACTGGCAGGGTAAGGATTGGCCAACGTACAAATGGGCAATGACTAATGTTTTCAAGGAGAACGACCTGAAGACGATTGCTGATGGAACCTTAACTAAGGCAATGCTATCCACGGCAAGCGCAGAGGATCAGGAGAAGTTCGAGAAAAAGCAAATTAAGATCATGCGCATGATTGGGACGTCTGTGCCGCCCGAAGTTCTTCAGCAGATACGCGACAAGGAGACCGGATCGGAGATGTGGGCAGAGCTTTGCAACCTTTTTGAAGGGAAGCAGAATGAAGCGATCAAGGCCTACACGATTCGTCGCTTGGAGAATGAGCTCTGGGACAAGAAGCTCGCTCCTGGAGGAGATGCAAATCTCCATCTTTGCAAGATGTTCAGCATTAAATCAGAATTGGTAGGCTTGCAGCACACTATTGAAGACAGTACGATGGTGGACATGCTGTTGGAAAGTTTGCCGGAGTTGACTGAGTTTGAATGCCTGAAATCTTCCATTCGCTATGGTGCGGACCCAAGTGTGTATACACCGGTGCGAGTTCGTGAGTTAATTCTTGCAGCTGCTGCTCGTCAGAAAGAATTCAGAACTAAGCGCCAGGGAAAGCAAGGGGGCCATAAAGGCGGAGGTGGCAAAGGAAATGACCCGGATAAAGGTGGAAATGGCAGTCAGCAGAACAAGTCCAATGAACAGCGGAAGACCCGACTGTGCTTTGTCTGCGGTAGTGACAGTCACATTAAAGCAAATTGTCCGGAGCGTGAAGAGAAGAAAAGCGGTGCTGGGGATGGTGAATCCAAGCGGAAACCGCAAGGGAACTTGACGCTCAGTCAAGAAAAGAAAAGCGGTGCTGGGGATGGTGAATCCAAGCGGAAACCGCAAGGAAATTTGACACTCAGTCAAGTGGACAATGTACAGTCACAGATACTGCAGGTAGATGCAGATCAAGGGATAGTGGCGGGATTGATGACTGCTGAGGAACATTTGGAGCACGAAATAATGTACGAGGTGAGTGATCATGGGGCAGGAGTTGATGAAAGGCTTCTGGAGATCAGTGATCAAGAGCCAGCCGAGAACAACTTTAGCGGTTGGTGGTATTTTGACACTGCATCGAATTCTCACGTGGTCGGAGATCGCTCGTATTTCGTGAGCTTCACTGAGGACACGTCACAACTTCGTAGTATTCGAGGGATTACACCGACAATTGCAGCACGTATTGCTGGTGTCGGGACTGTTGAAATGACCACTGAAGTAAATGGCGAACAGAAGGTGATGTATCTGGAGGATGTTTTTTACATTCCGGGAGCTGAATTTGGACTCTTTTCACCCGGATTGGCACATGAACAAGGGTTTGACTTCACGTTTGATCATGACACTCAGGACTTCGCTATACTTTGGGAAGGAAGAGCCGTGGCTCTAGCGAAGCCACAAGAAGCAACTTGGGGTTTCTTAGGAGTGCATCCAGGACAGTCAAGAGTGGAGCGGCCGGTTGATCGTCGTCCACTGGCAAATGTTACAGTAGCCGATGGAGTTGGTACTTTGGCATTATGGCACGAGCGCATGTGTCATATTTGCCCTCAATATCTGAAAACTATGGTGGATAAGGGGCTAGTGAAGGGCATGATGCTGACCCAGCGTCACCGGGATATCTGCGATGCTTGTCACTTAGGAAAGCAGAAGAAAAAAGGTCACCGCAAGAAACTTGACAGAGCAACAAAATGGCCGAATCAAGTGGTGTATGCGGACCTGTTAATCCCCAGTAAGGACAATCGGACTCGGTATGAAGCCGTACTAGTTGTAATGGACGGATATTCTAGATTCGTGAAAGTGTACTTGTTGACGAGCAAGGAGAGTCCCATTGTGAACAAGCACTTGCAGGAGTACATACTTTGGGCTGAGCGCCAAGCCGGACGGGATGGTGACGGTGCTGATTACAAAGTGAAGCAAGTACTGACGGACAAAGGTGGTGAATTCATTAACAGAGGGATGGAAAACTGGTACGCAAGGAGAGGAATTGAGCACATCCGTGTGGGTCCAAAGAGTTCACAGTTGAACTTGTGTGAACGAACTCATCAATCTTTGGTGGATATGATGAAAACCACGATGTTGCATGCAGGATTGCCTCGGAGCTTGTGGCCAGAAGCCCTACGGAATGCGGTATACGTGAAGAATCGAGTATACAATCGCGGGACTCAGGGAGTACCGTATGAGATGATGTTCGGGATGAAACCTGACGTGCATCACATTCGAAAGTTTGGATCGTTGGCGTATGTACACGTGCCAGTGACATCGGGAAGACGCAAACATGACAACAATGCGAAGATTGGTTTGTGCTAGGATATGAGGAGGATGTTGTAGGCTGTAAAGTTTACTTCCCAGAGGAGCACACCGCCAAGTTCGTGTCGGACCTACGTGTGGCTGAAGATGTAGTGTACAAAGACCGTCATGATAATGCTGTAGACGAAGATGATCTGGAGTCGTTGCACTTCACACGGCGTGAAGATCAGGACGTCGAACAGGAAACCATCTCGGAGCTGGAGATGGCTACATCCTGGACACAGTCCATGTTTAGCGAGCAAAACACCGAACGGTCTGTTGAAGGCTCGTGGGAGGCGAAATGGATGTAGTGGCTGACAGAGAGCTCGAGAAGGGCGTCAAGCATGTAGACACGATCTCGCAAGAACTGGAGACTCGGCAGGACGACGTTGGAAGCACAAGAGAACTTAGTAGAGAGGTTCTTGAACCCGAAATCGAGAGTGATGGTCACGGTGATGAAGCTTCACGTGGTGAGTCAGTTGTTGTTCGCAGTCTTAGTGCTTGCGTTCCGGAAAGTGATGTGGCAAGTGGTTCTGGAGATCAGAGAGCTGATGACAGTCCAGGAGATCAGAATGAAGACGTTGAATCTGTGGCGGGAACGCGTGGTTCATCGGTAGCAGACAACGTGGAGGAGGATGAGGAAGAAGGATCGCTGGTTGATGACAACATTACTGTGGCAAGTGGGTTTTCGTTTGATGAGAAGATAATCTCAGTGGAAAATGACAACATGTCAAGTGCGATTGGACTTGAAGAGGACTTGGAAACAAGCAATTGGTTGGAGGATGAATTGAATGAGCATTACCATGTAGTTGTGGAGAAGGATAACGCACAAATCGTGGATGCTAGTGCTCAAATTACCCCAACTGCTGCCCGAGAAACTGGAAAACGTGCACATCGCGATGAAACTCAGTCAGAGGAGGATCGTGTTGAGCATGAGGCAGATAAACCAGAGGTGAAGAGGACTCGAACTGGACTTCGAGAGACGCATGAAAGACGTCGGCCTCAACGGTTTAATGACTTTGTTATGTGTGCTACGTCCTCACGGATCCTGGACGGAAACGGAAAGCCTATTCGCGCATGTGAGGTGAAAGTCCCCAGGAACAGACGTGAAGCACTACGGTCAAAGTGGGCAAACTATTGGCTGGAAGCAGAAACAGAAGAGATCGCTGCACTGAAAGCGAATCCAAGAGATTCCAAATGAGGAAATTCCTGAAGATGCTAAACCGGTGAGCACGATGTGGGTCTATGCATTGAAGTCGGATCACCAAGGATACGTGATCAGATTCAAGGCTCGAATTGTGGCGTTGGGGAATCACCAACGACCAGGCATTGACTTCAAGGAGACCTTCGCGCCTGTAGCCAGAATGGCATCGTTCCGACTGTTGTTGGGATTGGCTGCACTACTGGAGTTAGAGGTTTATGGTGGAGACGTGAACACTGCCTACCTCAACGCCTGGCTAGGGATACGTCAGTATCTACACTCCATCAGTGGATATCCGTGCAGAGTGAATGGACATTCCTACGTTGTACTCAAGGCTCTATATGGACTAAGACAATCGGGTCGAGAATGGAACTCGGAACTAAATGATTGGTTCATCCAGCGTGGATACCAGAGGTCGTTGACGGAGCCATGTCTGTACTACCTGTTCGAGGATGACACGATTGTATACGTGTTAGTATACGTCGACGACATTTTAGTGGCAACAAACAGCAAGCAGTTCAAGGATCAGTTGTTCATGGACTTGGACAACACGTACGGTCTTAAGGATCAAGGGCTGTTGACACAGTACTTGGGTGTGGAAGTGACACACACTCCGGAGTACATCATGATCAACCAAGGCAAGTATGCAAGAGAGATTCTGGGAAAGTTGGGTTTTGAGAATGCTCACGCAGTGGGGAATCCAATGGAAGTAAACTCCCGGCTTATACCTCTTGGAGAGAAGGAGTGTGCTGACAGCAGCTTTCCGTACCGTGAGGCTGTTGGCATGCTCATGTACCTGGCTACTAGTACCAGGCCGGACCTGGCTTTCGTCTTGGGCCAGCTGAGTCGCTTCGTGGCGAATCCTTCGTCGAAGCATATTGGGACTCTAAAGAGAGTGTTGCGCTACTTGGCAGGGACTCTAGACTATGCTATTAAGTACGAGAAGAAGAACAACTCAAAGGAGTTGGTGTTGCAGGGCTACTGCGACAGTGATTGGGCTAACGACCCAGATCAAAGGAAGAGCACCACTGGATTCGTGTTTACGCTTGCTAGTGGAGCTGTAGCGTGGATGTCACGACGGCAATCTGTCATTGCTTTGTCGACCGCAGAGGCGGAGTACATTGCAGCGTGCGAGGCCACGATGGAGGCGGTTGCTGGGAAAAATGTTTTACAGGAGCTTTTACCGCAGCATAAGGTGAAACTGCGTGTGGGAATTGACAATCAATCGGCTCACGTGATGGCAACTAATCCTACCTACAGCAGACGCACTCGCCACATTGAATTGCGGTGGCATTACGTTCGGGAACAAGTGCAAAAGGGCACTGTGGAGTTGCACAAGGTGAAGGGTGAAACGAACCCGGCTGACACGTTCACCAAGCCTCTCGACAAGAAGCGACTGAAAATGTTGTTGCAAATTGCAGGGATTGGAAAAGCAAAGTAGTCGAAGTCCAGTGTTCGGCCTCGAAAACCGATCTTCGAGAAGGGCGTGTTGAATTGTGCATCGAGACCTGGCGCAGTTTGAAGAAAGATTGAGCAGCAGGGAACCAGGTCGCTGTATGAGAGAGGGCAAAGGCCCATGAGTGTTGGTCAATGCTCAGGTAGGAGCAACTAACACCAAGTAATTCAGTCTTCATATTTCTACCTATTCATCAGGAGCTTGTCGGATCTACTGCAGAGTGTTTAAGCTACCGCAGCTTGTTTAAACTCCAACAGCTACGAGCATGAAGACCCAGTGTCCCTCCCGATCGCTCGAGTATTGTGGATACCCACCAATGGAACCACGTGGAGGAATCTTCGACAGAGTGATTGGACAGTGCGTAGAGCTTTCCCTTTCTCCATGTCAATTGATGTAGACTTTTAGCTTGTGTGAGTTGTTGTCGTATTTCGAGGCGAATGAAGTGCTTAAAATATTTCCGTGGGAAAATTGAGCCAATTTCTCATAAACTAACTGCCGCAGTTCAATCAATACCTTTGCGACTGTAGTGGTCACGCTGAATATTTTTTTTGTGGTCATTATTTTTGATCCACCTACTTACCTATCAAAGAGGGCCTCCTGGTGGTCCACTGGTGTACGCACCACAAAGCTACGCACTTGACAGGCGTTCGAGTCCCTCCGGGGACTTACTTTTCCAGATGATAGGAAATGATTAGCATTCAATGGGGGGGGTTCACACCGGCAAATTTCCAGTAGATTACAAGAAAGTCCATTTCTCCAAATTTACTGAAATCGGCGAGTTGCCTTCCAACCGGTTAATCTTCAGCTGCCTCAGAGAACACAGACAAAATGGCGGGGGCCAGCGTATCCCCAGCAGATCTGGTCGCGATTCGTTGGTTTATTGAACGCGGCGAAGATAATGGAGAGAGTAGCAGTGAAGAGAGCGACGGTGATTACAGCTACGACATCGCCCCGCTACTCCCTTACGCTACGAGTGGCTCTGACCTTGCTCCACGCTCGCCATGGCCTTCTTGCATTCTCCCCTACTGCAAACTGAAGAAATTCCGAGTAGCTGATCTCCCTACTCGGAAAAAAGTACCACTCTTCTGCAAATTCGGTTAAACGAGACACGAAAAATACTGGTTTATGTAAGTCGCCTACTGGAAATTTGCCGGTGTGAACCCCCCCAATGGGGGGGGGGGGTTCACACCGGTAAGTTTTCACTCGGTAAATGGAAAAAGTACAGCCAAAAGGTAGTACTTGCAATACCACCTTACTGGAAAAAGCGGCAGACGATGCTTTTTTTCCGAGTAGGAAATTTGCTACTCGGAATTCCGTCGGTAAATTCAATTCTTCAGTAGGCAGGGAGGGGAGACCAAGATCCCGTTCGTCGAAGATGGCGGAGGCGCTCGGAGGCGTCGCTGCGCCTGTGCAGGCTGCGGAGAGCACCGTTGGGGATCATGTTAGTTCGACCGTTGGTACGGGGCGGCCGTCTCCAAACGTTCAATTCACTCTGTGCTGCGGGGCTTCATCCACCAACTTACATCTTCTTCTAATCTGTAAACTGCCGGGAGGCTGTTGGAGCTGCCTGTTGTGCACGCCAAAAGCATGGCGATGCTGTTCTCGTCGTCATCCTCACTGGACTCGCAGTCGTAGTCGCGCCAGTCATCATTTCGCGACTCAAACCAGCTTACGATGGCGATCTCCTGGGGCGACAAAGCGTCCCCCATCTTTCTTTGTCCTGTCGGAGAGCTCGAAGGGGGCCTACTGAAGGCTTACTGGTGCGAATGCAACGAGAAGATCTCCAGATCAGAGAGTGGGACAGAGCGGGAAAGTTTTTCCAGTTACTGAAAAGCAATTTACCGGTGTGAACCCCCCCAATATCCCATTCAAACAATTCACAATCACAATCAAACCTTCAGAATTCAATAGCCAAGCCAACCAGGAATAACCAGTTAATCAACTTCAATTTCTTCTTTCTTACCTATCAAAATGATACGTAATGACGAATTGGTCAGGCGATTACAATTTTGATATCTTTCGTTTTTAGTTAGCAAAATGAGAAGGAGGAAAATGAGTTGATAACTAGTTAGCAGATTGGCGATGTTTGGCGATTCGAAGTCTCCAAACCGCATGAAAAATAATAGCTGTTGAACTTCCCACAATATAAGAAGTACGCTTCGGTTCCTCCTCCAGGTGCTTTGAATATCACGAGGCTCAGGAAAAAGCAACAATCGCTAAGTCAATAACGACCGAAAGAAACATGTCCATGGAGTCCATATCTGGCGTCATGTTGAAGCCAATGTTGGGCACGCAAAATAAGCAATGCTGCACTGTTTCAATCGAGTGGGTTAGCAAAATGAGAAGTGCTAAACTAAATAGAGTCTTTCAGAAGCCCCGGAAAATGCAAAAACCCGTAGTCATTTTTACGTAGCGCAGCCATCTATTTTTAGCACGACCCTTCCGACGTGTTTTTCGATTCCGAAATCCCGTGCCGAGCAACGGGGTAACGCTACCGGATTCCGGCGCGGAAGCCGCCGGCTGGCTCGGTTGCCATGCCCGTCCTAATGAAATGCCCGGATGGAATATCTACCCGGATGAGCGGGTCATGCGCTTATGAGCTGTGTGAGGCTCATGGGCCTTCGTTATAACGCGATCTGAGATCTTTAGATGCATGATGAGACGCTGTAAGTCGCTGGCGGTGAGGCGAAACTTCCTTGGACTCGGCATCGGACATTGAGAGGATGTCAAGGCGGAAATCTGGCACAAGCACGCGTCTCTATAGGAGAAGGGAGCTGTGGATGTGAGCTCAAGCAGAATGAGGAGCTCTATTCGTTTTATTTTTCTAAACGTTTTTGTTTTTTTAGCTCTTCGTCCGTGTGTGCTACCTGGCGGCTCAACAGCGACGACAGCGACGACACCGCAGGAATGAACCTCCAAGGGTCTCCCATCACTAGGTTCTAAGCACTGCAGCACGTCTACGAGGCGACCCAGCGTTGCAGTCTTGTGGATGCGGGCTCGCCGTGATTGTGCACAAAACTTTTATAAACGTGATTTTGTCACGGGTTTATTTTTCCGGTAAACCTGAAGCGGCCTTTCGTACCGAAAACCCTTAGTCAAAAAGCGGTATCCTGCCACGTGTTTTCACTACGTGATTTTCATTTTCCGGGCTTCTGAAAGCCTCTAATTTCTTTAAAAATACGTACCCGTTCTGGGTAATTTATTCAATCTGTTATTACTTCCGGATTAGAAAAAGACGTTGGTAAACTTGTTACACTGTAGTGGACTGACGTCTCACTAGCTATGTCCAGGTTGGCGTGAAGGATTATTTACCAAGTGTTGATCGATAAATAAATCAATGTCTTCTATAGTATTTGCAATGATCACTTCGCAATTCACGCCGTCTGTCTCGCGGAAGAAGATGCAGAAGAAGAGGTACTGTGAGAGAGTATCACATTGCGGAACCAGACCGGTTTGGAATGGTCACTTCCTGGAAGGAGAAACACAATATACCCCAATATATTTAAATATATTTGCAATGATATTATTTGAGAATCAAAATACAATAGATAATCGAATTATCGTTCAACTGGCAATGGCACAAACCAGGTCTGCAGCAGCACTGTTGCAAATATCATACGCCAACAGACTAACTCTTCCATACTCCCTAGCTGCCCGGACTGCGATCCCGATGGGACGCGGCGTATTCAGTGTCGTCACCAAATCGTACCATCTTGAAGTAGTTTCGCCAATCTGTTCATAGAGGACGCAAAGGTTTAATTGTTGAGTGTTAGATGGCACCTGTCGCTAGCATTGAGAAGTGTTCTCAGAGTAGAACTAACGGAATCAATTTTTGGATTATGTACAATGGTGCGAACAGTAGCATTTCCGTGATTACAGTAGAGCTGAAGGAAAGGAAATTGAAGTTGATTAACTGGATTGTTGAGCGCAGGGCTCAGTCTCCAGACGACACTGCTACATGGCTACATTTAGAGAGACGCGTGCAGAGTCGGACACTGTCAAATCGGCCAGAAGCGAGCAGCAGATCTCCGGCGTGTATCGCCTGGGCATGAGGCCTCAGCGAATAGGCAGTGGACAAGCAAAGGCAAGCAGCAGTGACGGCAATGGACAAGAGGCACGTGGTGGCACGCGGCAACAGCCTAGACTGGCTATCGGAGTCCTGACCCTCGCTCATGGACAGTAAGCCTGCACGTTTCATGTCCTGTGCTCGCCTTGTGAGGGTGGAAGCTGGAATCGGGGTGGTCATGAACGTCTTGGGTTACTCGGAAGTGGGCGCGCAGCACGAGCTCAATTCACGCAATAACGCATCCATTTTCAGTCGACGTCGGAGTGTGTAATCACGCTTCAGTGAAGCGTTAAATGTCTCTGTGGGGTTGTTAGTATAGCATAGCCACAGGGAGTAGCAAACGCTTGCCAACAACTGAACCGCCCGTACAGCCACTGCCCGCACATGTAATTCGTGAATCCAGCGAGAGCAGGGTCTTCTTCGCGTAGATAGGAATGTAAGTCTGAACCTAGCTCTAATTGTTAATCTCACTTCGCAATTGACCTTAACGAGCTCAAGACACTATAAGGAATTCTTTAGTGAACGTTAGCTGACCATGACACGCAACAGCGAACTGGACGCCGATGGGGACGTCGAGATGTCCGTCGCACCGCCGGTGTATGGGTTTATCAAGGCCCCTAAGTTGACCAAGTGGAGTCAACCGGCTCTGGTTGGGTTCAGGCGTGAACGTCAGCAGTATGAGAAGAAGATCTGGGAGCACGAGAATGTGTTGGTCACCGTAAAAAGCTCCATAGAACGGAAGGTTCTCGAGCACCTCGCTTATTACGTCTTCAAGGCCACGGTTTTTGCACTGACTGAAGAAGCCATTTGGCGAGAGATAGAACGCAAAGCTGGTAGCCTCAAGATTGATCACGTGCCCGACGTGGAGAAGATGTTCGGCGAGAATTTGAAGATGGATACATCTGAGAAGATGGGGAGGCCCGAGTAGCGAATTACTTCCTAGCTTTTGATAAGCTTGTGGGGGTCGACCGTGCAGAGGCTAATGACTCGGCTGGGCAGCAGCGACTGAAAATGCGATGCAAATTGCTAATGGTCAATTTGGCGCCGACGATGCTTCGTATGGACATTCAGCGCTTGGCTGCCGTGACGCATCATCGTGTGAAGCAGGATGATGTGGCATTGCATGAATTGATAGTGAAGCGGCGTCCATGCAGCAAGACTATCATCAGATGCAGTACGATGTGAAGAAGTCAGGCTCAGAGAAGCCAAAGAGTGGGTCGAGCGAGTCCAAAAACAAGGGCGGAAGCACCAAGCAGCAGCCTACCGCAATTGTACGTAAGCGCAACCTGCCATCCAATGGGGGGGAGGGGCCTTCTCCACCCTCAACGGTTTGCCTGGTGCAGCGGGGCTGCGTAGGTGTGCACGGCACAGAGGAAGTTTGGTTGACTCGTAGAGTCCTGCTTGCAAGGCACTAGCCTTCGGTTCTATACAAGAACCAAGTAGTCCACTAAATACGGGACTCTCACAATCAGTGTCCCTATAATAAAGGAACTAACACTAATTATGTAAAATGCAAACTGATTTTTATTTATTTTATTGCCCTAATCCTGAATGTAACGGATTTAGTATCTAACATACTAAATCCTAATCAAATGCAATGTGTGGCTCTGAGCTAACAGCCAGCAACTGGCTACATATGTGACGTGTGAGAAACACTATGTGTCGTACACGGATCTGTGACTTGTGACCTGGATGGTGTATACCACACCTATTGTAGTCAAGGCGCGCAGCGCCGTGTAACCCCGTTACACCTGGTGTGCAAGGGAAGCCATTGAATGATGGACTGTCCGACGGCAACTGAAGAACACAGCAGCTCGGAAGACCTTTATTGAAAAAAGAAAGGAAACGTTGAGCGTGCGAAAGCTGTGAAAAGAATTGCCGGTGATGGTGAGGATCGATGGATGTGCATCAACGGGGTACTGAATGTACTGTTCTGCCCTGTGTCCCGAGTGAGAACGGTGGCCACCGTCTCGGGTACGGTCCCGACCGTTCCCCCTCTGAAACCCGATCCACGACCCTTCGCATTGCGGAAGACCATATGTATGGCGAGGAGTTGTTCGAGCCGGCCCCGGTCGCAGCCAGCACGAGGGTGAGTGCGCGCCGCTATTGCTAAGGAAACGAGGCCTGCGCGGCCAAGAAAGAGCGTGGAGCGTGCGCCAGGTTGCGTGTAAGCTGATGCCAAGGACGGAAGACACGGACTAGAGATACGCTGGGCTTAACAGCGCCCCGAGTATGCGTGAGGAAGGGGTGAGTGGTACCGTCGAGAAGGTACGGACCCGGGAAGGACAAGGAAGAGGACTCTGGAGGACGTGAGACGTTGGAAAACAGTGAAGGAAGGGCGTGCTGGTGGAGGTCAGTCGTGAATTTACCTTGGGCACCGCAGCACAAGCCCCAAGTCAAAGAATAATCGCTTTTTATATTTTTCTTTACTTTTTGTGGTGCGCTTTTATCGCTCTACCGTTCCGTTCTACTTGTAACCCGCAGCGTCTACCGTCCCGCCCAAGACCGACTCGCGACACGTGGTGGAGAAGCAGGGTACGGCATTCGTTGTCAAGTAAGAGCAAGTCGGAAGAGCCCGTGGAGTCGAAGAACCCGGCGTGTACGCGGTCTGGTATCGAGTCCAGACGGTCACGGTTGAGAAGCAAAGTCTCGGGGGCGCAGGGAGCGCGGAATTCCCGAGTTTGTGAGTTCCCACGGAACAGAAGTTGGAGTATCGGGAGTATTGGTCGGAAGAGCCAAGGTCAGAAGTAGAAGACGGTCCGGAAGTATTGGAAGTGAAGTATTGGGGAATTGAAGTATTGAGGAATTGGAGTTTGGAGGTATTGGAAGTTTGAAGAATGTCCGGGATTGGAAGAAGAGATGGAGGGAAAGGTACCCCAGGCCGAGGGAACAGTGGTCGTGGGGGTGGACGGGCCGGAGGTCAGAAGACCGTCCGGGTCCTGTCCGAAGTGGAGCGATTAGAAGAGGAAGAACGGTCGCGCCAAGCAGAGGCTTCGCTTAGTGGCAGTGGAGATGCCCCGCTTAGCCTGGAGAAGAGAGCAGAAGCAGAGGAAGATGATGAACCGTCGGTGGGAGTCAGCACGGCCGCTGGTCGCGAGACGTTGAGGCAGGAGTTGAGAGATGATCTCCTGACGGCTGGTGCTGACGCCGGCGATGAAGAGGAGAAGCCGGACGAACCGGAACCCGCCGACGAGGAAGACGAGAGGGAAGAAGTAACGGAGGAGCCGACCGTGGAGAGTACGGTCCCGAGCGCTCCGTTGATGGATCCGGTGTATGGTTCGGCACGGCTGGCCGCTCTGTACGCTGGTCAGCAGATGTATGAAGGTTACCCGGACTACGACGCCTATGAACGTGCGCACATGATGTACCCTACGGAAGAACCGATGATGAAGGAGGAAGCAGTCGAAGAAGTCCCTATGAGGACGCCTACTGGGTTTATCTCGAGATACACGGGAACGGAGAAGCGTCGCACGGACCGTCCCCTTGGATGGGGTTGGGGAACACTGAGCGAGGACCCGTATGAGGTGAAGACGGAGACGGCTGCGCCGTTCGCGTGGGATCAGCAGGACGTACCGCTCCGGTCTGTGGTGACTGCTGCGTCGTCGGCCCCGCCGATGACCGAACCGCTGCCCGGAATAACAACTCCTATAGGCGTTCAGTCGCCTCCGACCCATCCAGTGGGTACACCTTGACAAGCGCCTCTTCGTACGAGCGTGCCTCGGGTGCCACCCCAGGCTGGGACCCAGACGAGCGTCCCTCGGACCGCGTACGCTGCCCCGACGCAAGGATGGAGACAGCCTACTGTCCCACCTGTGCCGACGAGGACTGTGCTGGGAGGGCAAAGAGTGTTAGTTGGACCTCCCCCTGGAGCTTATGGACAGTACGGTGGTGGGTATGGCGTTCCTAGACCGCCTCCGCCGCCCAGGATCTACGACCTGACGCAGAAGATGCCGAACGTGATGAAGGTGTTGCCTATGTTCTATTCAGACACGGCCACGGTGGAGAAGGCGCGTGACTTCTGGGAGCTGTTCGAGGCGCACACAGGACAGTTGCCCGACCAAGAACGGTTGTTGGTGTTCCGTCAGAAGCTGAAAGGAAGAGAGGCGGAACGGTGGTGGAGCAACTCCAGGATCAAAACGTTCGCCACCCTCAGGGTTCGCTTTCACAACCAATTCCTGAGTAGGACGGCTGACGAACTATGGGATCGATTGCACACTACCAAGAGACAGAGGGGTGAATCGGTGGAAGAGTGGGGCGATCGAGTCACGGACTTGTGCGACTCGCTCGACTATCCGAACCCGCAGATGCGGTACAAACTGTTCCGTCGAGGTCTCAGGAACCGACGAATGCTGGCTGCCTTGGATTCAAGCCCAGCCCGCGACATTCCCGAGGCGTGTGAGTGGTTGATGTCGAAGGACATGCATCGGCCTAGTGAGGAAGACGAGGAGTTCTCGGACGGAGCTCCGGAAAGTAACAAGAACGGTCATTCGTCGTCCGCGGTGGACGCATTGACTCAGCAGTTGCAGACGTTCATGGCCCAGCAGCAGCTTTGGCAGCAGCAACTCATGGACGAGCGCAAGGCTAGACCTTCGTCACCTCGAGGACGGTCACTGACCGTAGCTGCCACTACCGCAGGGAACGCTCCTGCGACGGGGGACGGAAACAGAAGCTATCGTGGGATCAGGATGGCTGAAGATACCCGTACGCAGGAAGGAGAACCGGTGTGTGGGCGATGTTACTACAAGGGACATGGTCGTGCTACATGTATGAGAAGGACGATGACTTGCCGGAGGTGTAATCAGTATGGTCACGTTGCAGCTGAGTGTGAGCTCCCCTATAATGGAGGTCAACTAGGAGGACGGAACGGAGCTCCCTCTAACGCTCAAGGGTTCAGGTGCTACTTCTGTGGAGAGAACGGTCATCCAGTGGCCCAGTGTCCGACGATCGCTGCCTTGAAAGGATTGGCGGCTGGATCGACGGCCCAGCCTGCGGCCCCTAGGAATTGACGGGGACGTGAGGAAGGGGAGGAGCGAGCCACTCCTTCCTCTTGTCTGGCGAATGGCTCGAACGGTGACCGTGCTAAGGAGGAATTCGGGAAAGAGAAGACGGTTGCCGTGGTGACGGAGAGTGAGATGAACGAGAAAAAGAAGAAAAAGAAGAAGCTGCGAGGGACGGTGAAAACCGCGCGGAATGCAGAGAAAAAGAGACAAAAGAAGAAAAAGAAAATTGAAGAAAAAGGAACGGGGAGAAAGGAAGACGCCCGTGTGGAAGAGAACGGTGAACGTCGAAAGAAGACAGTGCGGTTCGTCAAAGAGGTAGAAGCGGGTGGTAAAGCGACCCGTGAGTCGGCGGAGCCCGCCTACACGTTGGAAGAGGCTGTCGAAGACGGCCTACTGGAAGAGGAAGTACTCGAGGACGACGAACTGTCGGATGAGGGGTTGTCGTTCGACATCTTCGACGCCTCTGGTGCCGAAGTTGAGGAGCGAGCGGATTCAGTAACGGAACGGGCCGAGGTAGGGGACGGAGCGGACGTCGTGTCACCCGCGGAACACCCTACTGACTGCTTGTTCACGGACGCGGAGCTTGAGGCTCTCGAGTCTAGGGATCGTGAAGGGACACCTGGTGACCTGGATGGAACGGAGGTTTTCAGCGAGTCAGAAGAATACGAAAACGAAATTGAGGATCGTTTGCACCCTTTGGATGAAGCTGATACTATGGAACGGATACGGTTGAACGCAGCATCCTTACGAGAACCCTCTACTGAGGAACTGTCCTCTTTTTTGGACGTTCCACTCAAAGTGGTCGAGCGCACTCGGCGAGCGTCCCCAGACGGCGCCGATTCGCCTGAGTACTGGCAGGAATGGTTCCGCGAGACGCTCGAGAAGACCGAAGAAGCCAAGCGTGCTAACCGCGATTTCAAATCGTCAGTCGTGCAGGTCGTGGGAAGAACGGTGTTGAAGGAGCCAAGCGAGCGGAAACCTAAACCGTTTAGAGAGCGTGACCCGAGTCCGAAGGAAGAGTCTACAACGGAAGAGGAAGTCAGTGCTAACATCTTGTCGCGGCTGGAGGACTTCGCGGTGTCCGTCCAAGTGCCGTGTGCCGGGCTGTTGCTACGAAGCAGGAGTCCGTCCTGAGGAACCGTGTCGTCGTTTCACCTACCTTAGCGAGGACTGTAGTCCATCGAGCGGTGTACTTGTTCCTGAAGGAAGCCTTCCAACAGGAAATCACTCCGTTGCGTGACAAAGTTCCGAAGGCGGACCTGATCAAACTGGAGAAACTAGCGAAGGAAGTCGCTGCCTCCAGGAGCGTTCGGAATTTGGATTGGGGACGGTTAGAAGCGACGACTATGGAATATTACGACAAGAACGCGACGATCATTTGGGAGAAACTGATAGAACGGGGAGAAGTAAGAAAGGACCCGGAGATTGCTGCTAAGAGACGAGGTCGGCAGCGTCCCGCGATTGACTTCGAGGCCATATTTAGACCGTACGCGGAAGTGTTGATGAATGCTGAACTGTTGCTGAGTGATGAAGATGTGGTAAGCTACGTGGACGTGGTGGGACCGCCGCCTGGAACGGTTGCGCCTCCCCCTCGTCCGGGCCTGGTTGAGGTCGTCACGGTGGAAATGCCGGACGGGTTCGGCGTGTCGGAGGGAGACAAGGATGAAATAGAAGTCTGCACGGTGGTTGAAGACGGTCGACGCGTGGTGTGTGCTGTTGGGAACTTCGAAGCGTTATCTAGTGGATTTATTGAGTGTTTGCCTTCTCGTTTACTCGTGGATACGGGAGCTACACTGAGTTTGGTAGATAGCCGTGTGCTGAAGCGGCTAGGACGGTCGACGAAGACGCTGAAGCCGTACGAAGGATCGGTCAAGAGCTCCTCCGGACATCAGTTGAAGATCCGAGGGTGGGCGAGTTTGTCGTTACGAATGGGAAGTGCAGAAATTTCGCTGAGTTTGGTAGTCGCGGATCAGTTGCATGTGGACGCCATCCTGGGAGTAGACGCTCTTGGAGCGTTCGGAGCGGTCATTGATGTGGCTGAGCGTCAGCTCCTGCTTAAAGACTCAGGCGAGGTGTTGCCCCTTGGGGGTATGGTTGTACAGGACGCTTACATGGCGACGATGGTGAAGTCAATACGCCTGCCGCCTAAAGGACAAGCTCTAGTCATGGCTAAGTTGGTAGGGACACCGGAGGAGAAGGCTACGGTGCTCATTGAAGGCGCTGTATCCCTTCCGCCTACACTGTGCGTGGCGCATTCGTTGTGTACGGTGGAGGACAGTCAAGTCATAGTTGAAGTCTGTAACGCATCTACCGAGGAACGGTGGATCCGCCGTGGTACGCCTGTGGCGTGCGCTTCGGTTGTTCCGGAGTCGGCCTTCAGCCAGATGCAGACGAAGGATGGAACGGTACCGAGGAACCCGGAGACAACGGAAACGGACAGTCGAGTGCAGTCCGTGACAGGAGCGCCTGAAGATCAGTTTGCTGAGAAGGAACGGAAGTCTCGGCCGGAAGTCCCGCCTGACAAAGCCTCGGTCAAGGCTGACTTTTCGCAGTCGAGGTTGACGGAGGAACAGAAGCGGATATTTGAAGCAGAGCTGGACAACTTCAGTGACCTGTTTGTCGAGTCTTCGGCGATGCCGGGACGGACACAACTGCTACACTTCGAGATTGACACGGGCGATAGTCGGCCCATCAAACAGCAACCGTACCGTGTATCAGTAGCGGAAGGAGAGGTGATGGAAGCGGAAATACAGCAGTACTTGGACGCGGGACTGATCCGTCCATCGAACAGTCCGTGGGCTAGCCCCGTTCTCATGATAAGGAAACCGGACGGTGGTATCCGATTCTGTATAGATTACCGCAAGTTGAACGCAGTAACGGTGAAGGACTGTTACCCGATGCCGTTGATCGATGATATTTTGGACGTGCTCGGGGGTGCCCAGTTGTTTTCGACCATGGACATCGCATCCGGGTATTGGAACGTACCGATGGCGCTGGACAGTGTATCAAAGACGGCTTTCACGTGCAAATACGGCCTCTTCGAATGGCTCGTTATGCCTTTTGGCCTCTGTAACGCTGTACCCGCGTTCGAACGGTTGATGGAGACGGTTCTAGTGGATTTGAAGTGGCGAGTGTGCCTAGTTTATTTGGACGATTGCGTAGTATTCTGCAAGGACTTCCCGACGCACCTGTTACGCGTTCGCCAAGTCTTGACGAGGTTGAGGGAGGCGGGCTTCAAGCTCAAAATGAAGAAGTGTCACTGGGGACGGAGCCAAGTGGCGTTCCTAGGACACATCGTCACGCCCTCGGGCGTCCTTCCTAACCCCGAGAAGGTGAAGGCCGTGCTGAATGTGAGGAGACCCGTGGGCTTACATGGGATCCGCTCGTTTCTCGGACTGACTAGCTACTTTCGACGCTACATCCCGGGGTACGCCTCGATTTCGGCGCCCTTGGAACGGTTGAAAGTAAAGGATGCACCGTTCGTGTGGACGGAGGACTGTGAGTCTGCCTTTAGGCAGCTCAAACGTGCCCTTATGAAGCCACCGATTCTGGTGTACCCGGACAGTCAGAAGCGGTTCAAGTTGTATGTCGACTCGTCACGGTACGCTGTGGGAGCGTGCCTCATGCAAGAAGTGGACGGTCGTGACCGTGCCGTCTCCTATGCTAGCAAGTTGCTCACGGGGTCGCAAAAGAACTGGATAAATAACCAAGACGGCATCTCTGAGATCGAGTGCTGGGGAGTAGTATGGGCGACTAGGAAGTTCCGCTGCTACCTGGATCGGCGCGAGTTTGATCTGTTCACGGACCACCAGGCACTGAAGTGGATCTTCAGTCCTGGGAACCGTACCTCGAACGCTAAGTTGGCACGGTGGGCGATGGAGCTGTCGAGCCTGCAGTTCCAGGTTCATCACAAGCCTGGGACGTCGCTAGGTCACGTGGATGGTCTCTCGATGCTGCCAAGGGGACGAGTGGCTGCTCTGACGATACAGGACCTGCTGAACCCGGAAGACGGAGACGCGCTTCCGCCTTCAGTCGGGGAGCCGTACGAATTGGACGGTGATGTTGACTACGGGGGAACAGAGGACGGTGAGCAGAAGGACGGTGAGCAGGATTTCGATGAAATGGACGGAGCGGCCGTAGAAGAGCAGGCGGACGGACACGTAGACGATCCGCCGCACGAGGAGTTGAGGGAGGAAGCTGAGGTTGAGCAGGATGGAGAACGCGCGAGGTCTCCTTTGGATAGGTTTGGTCTGAACCGCGGCCAGTTCGTGGCCGAACAGCAGAAAATTTCGTGGGTACGAGCTTTGGTGGCCTACCTGAAGGACGGAGCGCTTCCGCTTGATCCGTACCTGCGTGCTCGTGTAGTGCAGATGGGGCCTAGATACGCTGTCGAGGACGGCATGTTGACACGGCGTGTTAATTTACCCGCCCGGGTGGGGCCAGCACGGTCGTTGACCGTGCCAGTGGTCCCCGTGCCTTACATGGAAACCGTCCTCCACTACTGTCATGCGGACGTCTTGTCGTCGCACTTGGGCCTGACGAAGACGCTAGAGAAGGTGAGGAGACACGCGTTCTGGCCAGGATGGAGGAAGGACGTAGCGGAGTACGTGCGGGAATGCAATACTTGTGGGAGCGGTAAAGGGGCTAGACCGTGGAGAGCTGGCCAGATGCAAAGGATGCCGGTAACGGACCTTAACGGACCTAAACGGACCGTTCTCGCTGTTAGTGGTCGACGCCGTGGGACCGTTACCAAGGACCGAGAGAAGGAACAAGTATATCCTAGTGTTTGTGGACTACTTCACGCGTTGGGCGGAAGCGTTCGCGGTAGAACGGTTGGACTCGATGACTTTTGTGGAAGCAATGATTAATGGAGTGGTCGCGCGGCACGGTGTGCCGTCACGGTTGCTGAGTGACCAAGGGTCGAATTTCACGTCGGAGATCGCGAAGTCCTTCTACCAGATTTTGGGGATTAAGAAGTTGTTTGGGGCTGCGTACCATCCCCAGACTCAGGGGTTAGTGGAACGGTTCAACGGAACACTACTGGGCATGCTAAGGATGCATGTCAACGAGGCACAGACGGACTGGGATTTGTACCTCCCTAGAGTGCTGTTCGCCTATAGAACGGCCTACCATGAGGCGTTGGGCGACTCTCCTTTCTTCTCGTTGTATGGTCGTGACCCTGTGTTGCCTTTGGATGTGGCATTTTTGAATTTGGGGAAGAAATGGAAAAGTGACGAGGTGGCACTGTACCGTCGGGAACTCCACCGTTCTCTGAGAAACTCGCGGCTCCTGGTGGAGCGTCAGTTGGTGAAGGCCCAGGACCGTCATGAGCGTCGGTTAGGCGGTCAAGTGCCGGTGGTTTACGAGGACGGCGACCCAGTGTGGGTGTTCCAGTTGTTTAGGGCGAAGCGAGGTGAGGCACGAACGAAGAAACTAGCGTTTGCACGGCACGGACCGTACCCTGTTGTCGGGAAAGTGATTGACAATGCGTACCGGGTTGCTATCCCTACTCATCCGAGCCGGGTAGTCACGGTCAATGTGAACCGCATGAAGAAGTACCGTGGCAAGTGGACGCGTCCGTTCCTGGACGAGGTCCCCGAAGGGATAGGAAGGGACGGAGAACCTGCGGAGGACGGACCGCTGGAGGAAGAAGATTTGCCCCATTCTAGCTTCGCGGAAGGATTAACTGTCGCCGGAAGCGATACCGTTCTCGCAGGAGTAGACTCTCCGTTACTCGAAGTGGTGGCAAAGCGTACAGTGGACAGAGTGGTCGAGTACTTGGTGTTGACGGCGAGCTACGAGACGTTTTGGGTCCCTAGGTCGGAGCTCATGCCTGAGTACCGTCCCCTAGTGGACGCCTATGAGCAGGCTGAAAGAAGAAAGAAGGGTTTGCCAGAGTGGCGCCGGAGTCCTCGGTTGGAGGAGGCTAATGCTGAAGCCAACGAGGACGACTTGCTGCTGGCTTAGCAGACCTCACACCTGCAATACCCTAAGTGAAATGGACGCTAAGGACGATGAAGAGAACAGAACGCTTGAAGGGAACGGTTGGAAGGTGGAATTGCATGTTGGATTATGAGATTAGTGACGCGCTGTTATGGAAAAAGAAACCCGAAAAGAGAGAGAGCTGAATGGCGCGCGCGAAATGTGGATGTTACTTGGTGGAAGGCGAGGCTGCGGGGGAAGCGGCGGTGGCGCTAGATGGTGAGCCACCCGTCTTCTTCGACTCGGACGAGGGCTTCTTGTCTTCGGGGGACGACTTCTTGGGCTTGTCTTCCTTCTTGTCGGGGGAAGTCTTCTTGGACTTGTCGTCCTTCTTGGTGGAGCGAGGGTCTTCATCGGAGCCGTGGTAATCGCTGGACTTGTCGTCGTCGAAGCCGTCGCTTGTCTCCTTATCTTCGTCTTCTTCTTCATCTTCTTGAGAAGGGTCCTCTTGTTCTTCGTCGGAGTCTTCTTCTTGGTCGGAGTCTTCGGCTGGGTAAGCTCCGTCGATGGGCGGGGACGGAGGTAGAATCGTGGGCGCTCCCGTGTCTTCGTCTTCGTAATCGGAGTCGTCGTCACCTTGATCGGAGAGCTTGAACGGCTTGTCGTCGAAGTCCACGGTGTGCGTGCCGTTCAGGACGCTTTTGGCCACGTCGATCTGGACGGGACGGAGGGTACGGTCGGAGAGGAGGCGCTTCCAGACGCCGCTGGACCGGTTGCCGACCCAACTTGCGGTCGAAGGAGATCCTCCGTTGACGACAAACACGATGCGAGCCAAGGCAACGTCGGAGAGGCGGAGATGGGGTCGGCGAGTGGGGTCCAGTGCTTGAGTCTGCTCGAGAAGATCAGGGACGGATGAGTAGCCGTCTTCGTCCACTGAGAGAGGGTCGAGGGCGCGGGCTACGGTACGCTCATAACGCGAGCGGTCACGGCGGAAGAGCGTTGCGAGGTCGGATTGAGCTGGAGCGGAGGAGTCGGACTGGGCCTTGGCGGCTGCAGCTGAGTGAGTGGCGGCCTTGCCCCCGTACCACATGAGCGTGTCGTGGGTGCCGTTCTCAAGACGGTCGAGGAAGTCGTAGTAGCCGAAGGTCTCGATGTTCTTGCTGATGAAACGAAGCCGAGCTTGAACGGCGGCGGATTTCTGTTTGCGCCGGGCGCCGGCCTTGTCGGTAGGCGCGTAGAGCGCGCAGTCGAAGAAGACGGAGCGGTGTCTCATCCAGAAACGGTAGTGCGAGAGGTAGAGGTCGGGGTACTCGCTGGGGTCGTACCAGGCGCGCTGCTGGGACCATGGATACGCGAGACGGAACGGAGCCTTGCCACGCTCGGTAGCCTCCGTGAGGATCTTGTTAATGTCGTTCTTGATGGGCTTGGGAATGTCGCGCGGCAACTCAAACTTGTAAGCCAGTTTGCTGGGCGCGGGAGATGGAGATGACGAGCTGCTGGAGCGTTGCTTCTTGGCTGGAGGGCTGGACTTGGAGGAGCCTCGGGTGGCTGGACGCTTGGAAGAGGAGGACGGATTGAAGAGGGAATGTGGCGGAGGACTGCCTGATCGCATGGAGTCCGGAGCGGGTAGGAGCATTACTACTTCACTAAGAACGGAAGGAACCGTCTCGTCAGCAGTAACAATGGAGAGAGCGAGGTTGTCGAGGGCTTCAAGGCCTGTGGAAGCGTCGTTGATGGCTAGGAGGGAACGGAACTGCGTGTAGAAGTCCACTTGGGCGGCGAGAGACTTGTCGGCGTCGCTGGACTTGGCCATGGTGTCCAGGCGGGCGCGGAGACGACCAACGATGGCGTCCTTGTTTGATTCTGGGGATTTCGGCATGGTGGCGGGGGTAACTTTGGAGACTGGAGGCGAATGCGGGACTGACGAGTGAGACGCCTGATGCCCTGCCTCTGTGATTGATGTCGCGAGACTGCGGTTGACGCCAAGTTGCCCCCGCCAGTTGGGGACCAGGAAATTTAGAGGAAAGAACCGGATCTGACAGTTGAGTGATGTGGGACACGGTACACATCTAATGGAGATTGTTGACCACGGACTAGCGGGACGGAGAAGCTATATGGAACTGCTAAGCACTTTGCAATTGGTGCTGGCATGGAGAACGACTCGGCTGAGGAAGTTATGGAATGGTGTCTATGGATGGTACGCTCGTCTACTGTGCTGGCGTGGTACCTCGTTCGCTACCACTGGCTAGGATTGCTGTGGGCGCTCGGGGGTGTGCTCCTCTGGTTGATTACCAAGCCCCTTTGGAACATAGTGGCGCGGTTGGGATGGACGGCTTTCTGTTTCTCGTACAAGTGGGCCGATATCGCCAAGGAAAGCATCAAGAGCTACCGTCTGGTTGTTAGTCGGAGCGTGCTTCTTCACAACTCTCCGTCCGAGCGTCGGTGGAAGATGTACGAAGCTTTGTGGCTGGCACCATTGACTATACTGGAAGTTAGAGATGAACATTTACACGGCCTGGGACGCCCGCTGTACAAGTGGTTGGAGGCTTTCCATGCCCTGTGGTGCGTGTTCGTACCGGACGTCTTGGAACTAGGCTGCCGTTCCTCCGTGAAATACTTGAACGGTTCGCAAGTGGAGTGCCGGAGAACGGTTGATAGAGCGTGCTGTGCCGGTCGTGGGTTCTGGGCTTTTACGTCGCTGACGCTATACGCTGTGTTTTACACGGTTACGTACGTATACGAACTGTTGGAGTGGGCCTGTTATGGAGTGTCGAGGGTCGGAGTGCTCCTAACCGTCCTGAACTACGCCTTGGCGGACGGTGGCTTAGCGACTGAGGACGGGTTCGTGTTCGACTATGATACAATAAGAGTGAGCGGTGCTGTCGTCGTCGTGGGTTTTGCGAGTAGGGCTCTCCGTTATTACGAAGCGTCTTCAGGAGGTCTGACGCCTTTTGAAATGGCTGGGGACCGTTACGCCCAGTGGGTCAAGGATCTGAAAGATCAAGAGCAGGCCGAGCGTCAGAGTGAAGAGTTCTGGCGTCAAGACGGTTGCGTAGGTCCTAGACCTCGCGTGAATCTCGGTCGGAAGTGGGAAGCCGAGAGACAGGAGCTGAAGGAACAAGTGCAAAGGGACGAGCTCGCTGCTGCTGCTCGAGAGCGAGCCGCTCGACGTGGGCGTCGAGTTTCAGTCGGGGAGGATGTCCCGAGTGAGAACGGTGGCCACCGTCTCGGGTACGGTCCCGACCGTTCCCCCTCTGAAACCCGATCCACGACCCTTCGCATTGCGGAAGACCATATGTATGGCGAGGAGTTGTTCGAGCCGGCCCCGGTCGCAGCCAGCACGAGGGTGAGTGCGCGCCGCTATTGCTAAGGAAACGAGGCCTGCGCGGCCAAGAAAGAGCGTGGAGCGTGCGCCAGGTTGCGTGTAAGCTGATGCCAAGGACGGAAGACACGGACTAGAGATACGCTGGGCTTAACAGCGCCCCGAGTATGCGTGAGAAAGGGGTGAGTGGTACCGTCGAGAAGGTACGGACCCGGGAAGGACAAGGAAGAGGACTCTGGAGGACGTGAGACGTTGGAAAACAGTGAAGGAAGGGCGTGCTGGTGGAGGTCAGTCGTGAATTTACCTTGGGCACCGCAGCACAAGCCCCAAGTCAAAGAATAATCGCTTTTTATATTTTTCTTTACTTTTTGTGGTGCGCTTTTATCGCTCTACCGTTCCGTTCTACTTGTAACCCGCAGCGTCTACCGTCCCGCCCAAGACCGACTCGCGACACCTGATACTGGGGCGGACAGTAACATCATTTCGAAGACGCTTATGGACGAACTGCTTGGACTTGGTGCGCAGCTGGAGCTGAGCGAATTGTCACCAGCAGTGACAGTACAAGTGGCGGGAAGCACACAGGTGCTGTATCGGTAGCCGGCTGGCGCTAGTACGTCTCCAGCAGGTTATAACAAGGATGCCAGGCCTTTGTTACATGTATCCCTCCACCTGGCACCACCAGCGACTGTCCAAAACGCTGGTAACTCGCCATTTGCCAGTCAAGTTCATGCTGAATTGCCGCAACTCCCGCACTAAATCGGATTACGCCGTTGTCTCAGAAACGTGTCAGTTTTCCTCTCCAACAGCCTACGTTATCCCGTCCAAGAGGTTTTACACGCCTAATCTAGGGCTGCGTATCGCAGGTCGGAAATAGGTAGAACGCGCCTCTGCCTCTGAGCTGTGTGTGGCCCGCGTCAAGAACTGTCATTCTCGAATTTGCTTCGATTCAAACCCCCTATTACCCCAATACACAGACACAATGGCCTTAGAATTGTGCCGATGTGGCTCGTGGGGATCTCCTGTGCGCTGGAGGCGACACAGACAGCCTGTACGGCACAGATTGAGGCGTGGCAAGCAGATTCTCTGAAACAATTAGCACGAGATGCTGCTAACTCTGTCGCTACGTGGAAGGTCGTGAATACTCACTACTCACCGCATTTTCACATGATGATGGCGGAAGTGAACGACATTCTCAGAAAGGCTGGCATTCATCTCTTCATCAACGGCCATACCCACGCCGAGAGCCACGAGTTTGGGACTTTCAATACTCATTTTGTTACCAATGGAGCTGAAGGTGGAATTCAGAGTGAAAACATTGGTGAACCACCTCCGTACTCGACAGAGATTACACCGATTTGGCAAGGCGAGAATGCGCCATACGGCATTTTCGAGCTTTTGTTCGCGGCTGAGCAGATGAATATCCAATTCGTAACTTTTGACGTCATTGCCGAAGTACTGTGACGTTGGATCTTCGGATTGAGACTGCTGCTGGACCCGTGAATCTACGCAGGGTGTCGTGCCTAGTCATGGACGGTGCCGAGGACGAGTTCTTGCTTGGACGAAAGACAATGAAGGACATTGGTATTGACGTCGATTGCCTCTTCGAGCAGCTCGCAAGTGGTGACCGTGTGAACGAAGCCGATGGAGATGATGTGACAAACGTCGGTGCGGAGCTGATATTCACTGTGGATACGCATGAGATTCATGGACACTTAGAACGAATGCTTCACGAAGCGAAGGAGTCTGGCTTCGAGTCCTTGTTGTTGGATGACTTGCGAGTGTTTGTGTACGAGTATGCCGATGTTTGGCGTGTTCATATTGGGGCCGATCCACCAGCAGATGTGGCGCCTCTGGTCGCACAGCTTCGGCCTGATGCGCAACCGTATCGGAGCGGTACTCAGAAGTACCCAGAACCACAACGTAAGTTCCTTCGAGGATTCGTGAAGCTGGTGGAGAATGGGCTGGTAAAGCGGAACAATGCGAGTCGATGGGCTTGTCCAGCTCTCCCTGTCAGGAAGCCACACAATGAGGACTTCCGATGTACTATGGACTATCGTCCTGCTAATCGGTGGACGGTGGCTTTGGCAGGTGCAACCCCAAATCTCGCTGTGGTGGTTCAGAATGTCACGGGCTCCTACGTGTTTGGGTTGTTCGACCTTTTCAAAAAATTTTGGTAGCTTCCTCTGCATCTGGATAGCTAGAAACTCTACAGCTTTGTAACTGAGGACGGGGTGTTTACCCCAACAGTCCCCCAGGGGGCTAGTGATTCTGCCACGCACTTTCAACTCCAGATACAGGATTGTTTCCGCGAGCTGTTGTATGACAACCTCCTTATTTGGATCGACGACTTGTTGTTATTCCCCAAGACACCTGAGGAATATTTGTCGAAACTGCGGCAGTTCTTTGCAGTACTGCGCGCCCGCAGGTCGAAGCTCAACGCAAAGAAATGTGTGCTTTTTCGTAAGCGGGTTACTTCGTGTGGACAGTGACGGCATTAGACACGGCTCCAAGCGCTCGTGATTCTGCCTCTACCTCCCACGGCTGCAGCTCTCTAGCAGTTTTTGTGTGCAGCTAATTGGCTGCGGGACTCGATGGTGGACTACGCACGAACCGTGCACCCGCTGCAGAAGATGCTTGAGCAGATAATGGTACAGTGTGGAAGGCGTAAGAGCCAATTGCCAAGCGTTGATCTCTCGTGGATTGAAGAGGACAAAGTTGCTTTTCGAGCGGTTGTGGATTTGCTTACGACCTCGAACAAACTGTACTTCGCCGACAAGGATTCTCGCGCACTGACGCGTCCAACACAGGATGGGCTATTGTGGTTTCTCAGGTACATCATTGGGAGGAAGGAAAGCCTGTAGCAGAGCAGACGCATGAACTCTTGGTGTGCCGTGGAGGTCAGTTCCCTGGCTCACAACTCAACTAGTCGATCGTTGAGAAGGAGTGGTATGTGCCTGTGCTGACTTAGCATATTTGCTGGACCGAGAGAACGGCATCTACATCAATTGTGACCATGCCAATCTCGTGTATATCTTTGCACCTGTAACGGGGATGTTACACGAATGTCTACCGTTGGTGTGTGACACACATGGATACATTTATGTGGGTACATAATGGTGTGGCACACACGAGTAGATACGAGACGGCCTCAGAGCCACAGATTACATTTTGATTAGGATTTAGTATGTTAGATACTAAATCCGTTACATTCAGGATTAGGGCAATAAAATAAATAAAAATCAGTTTGCATTTTACATAATTAGTGTTAGTTCCTTTATCATAGGGACACTAATTCAGTACGTCCCGTATCTAGTGGACTACTTGGTTCTTGTATAGAACCGAAGGCTAGTGCCTTGCAAGCAGGACTCTACGAGTCAACTAAACTTCCTCTGTGCAGTGCACACCTACGCAGCCCAGCTGCATCTGGTAGCACTCGTAGCCAATCCGACTCCTGAGTCGAAGACTGTTTCTCTGTAAAAATGGAGCAAGAAGCGTACGCTCACTTGACTCCGAGTCAGCAGGACACGCTTAACAAGCTTACGTCCTTGCTGGGCCCTGAAGGTATGGCGCACCTTGCGTCTCAAGGGCCGGAGGTCGTCAACGCGCGCCTCGAGGCGTTTGCCTCGTACGAGAACGCTCCCGTTGAGCACATTCAGCGGAATGTAAAAGGGAGTACCCCTGCTCCGAGAGCCAAACCCGTCATGCTCAGCGTGAAGATCTTCCACGGGGAGGAAGGAGAGAACCTCCTGTTGTGGACCCGAGAGGTCGAAATGTACATGGGGGCCGCCATGCTCCAGTTGGAGAGGCAACGCGTGGCGTTCTCTAGCTCTAAGCTCGAGGGGCGAGCACGAGAGTGGGCATTGACGTCTGGGACGTCGGTGGAGGCGGCCTTCCCCACGTAAGGCGAGCTAAAGGCGAAGCTCGCACAAGTGTTAGCTCCGCCTAATCAGGCGTATCGCGTGCGGTCACGCTTCCTCGCTTGCCGACAGGGAAAGAAGGATCTGGTGGACTATGTCGAAGAGCTACGCACGCTCATCGCTGGCATGGCTGCCGACCCTTTACCTGAGGTGGTCGCCGTGACCGTCTACATGGAAGACTTGAGAGCTGGCGTGGCCAGGACGGAGGCGTTAGAACCCTCGTAGCTTCGAGAACGCTGTCAGCGTGGCATTGAATGCCGAACACAACTTTAAGTTGTCGAGGGTTGGTGCTAACAGCACGGGGTCAGGGGAACCTGAGCCCATGGACCTCAGCTATGCTGAAGACGAAGTAGCCGAGCTATTAGCTACGGTACTGCGTATGAGCATTCGCCGGTGCTACACGTGTGGTAGTCCCACACATCTGAGGCCCTACTGCCCTATGCACCAGAATGGCCGCAACCCTGCCGCGAGTCCCGCTTCGGGCTCTGCCCAGGGAAACGGCGACTCCCAGTAGACGCGGGGCGGTCTACTGGGGAAGAACCGAGTTCTGCAGTGCGTGAGAGGCACTGGGCTCAGCCCAGAAGAGCCCCGTGCTCTTGAACACTGAACGTTTGACCAGCAAGGCTTACTGGTCGTCGAGGTGGACGTTAAGGGCTTTGAGAAGCCATGGATCGTGTTGATCGATTCGGGGGCGTCTGGCAACTATGTCAGGCGCTCCACCGTTGAGGGTAGTCAGCAATATGCTGAGGCGCTTCGAGCGCGAAGAGGTGACACTGTCACTGTCCGTCTAGCGACGGTCGTCCATGTCACGGTAGCCAAGGTCCCCATGGACCTGAGCTGAAGTTCTTGGACTTCGATAGCGTTCTACGCTATCAAACTCCAAGAACTTCTCAGGCGCTCCACCGTTGAGGGTAGTCAGCAATATGCTGAGGCGCTTCGAGCGCGAAGAGGTGACACTGTCACTGTCCGTCTAGCGACGGGCGTCCATGTCACGGTAGCCAAGGTCCCCATGGACCTGCGGCTGAAGTTCTTGGACTTCGATAGCGTAGAACGCTGCTTGGTCTTGGACCTGGATTCGAGGTACGACCTCATCCTTGGTATGGCGTGGCTGGAGCGCCACGAGCCATGGATCGATTGGAGGTCGAAGACCTTAGGTGCTACGCACTTCTCTCCTAGTGGAGATTTGGCGAGTCATGAACCCACCTCTACTAGGAAGCAGAAGCGCTATTGGCGCGAGCATCGAGCCGAGTCGGCTATGATGCTGGAAGTCGGCGTGTCCGAGTGTCGCGAAGTCGGTGCAACTTTTACCGCGGTGCAGGGGCGTACAGTGAACCTGGAAGTGTGACTACCGGTAGTGATACCAGAGTCGCACAGCAAGGTGGGCGTGTGTTACCTTGTGCTGTCCTCGTAGGTTCGTTGTCTTGGTAATGAGACCCTCGCCGGGGTCATGAGAGTTTGTGTGAGAGTGAGGGTTCCTTGCGTAGACCGTCGGATGTCCTTCTGGTCCTCACAGGAGCGCTTGGGAGTCGAACGTTTTCCGGTGAACACTTGTGTACACCAGAGATTTCTGAAGGCAAAAGAGAAATTAATACAATGGGAAGTCCTGTCACTAGACTTCCGAGATAACCGCAATATAGAGTTCCGATATGCAAATATGTAGCTGCTCTTATTCTTTCCTGGCCCTTGAGCAGTGGGCTAGTTCTCCAGGTCAACTAGGGAAATGTTCACCAGACACCTGGTCTATCTGGTATTCCCGTAACTTCATGCACCACCCTCTAATATATAGAGGGAAAATAAACCAATACACTATCAGTTATATAACAGTCTACCGAGCGTCTTGAGAGCGACTGTCTAGCTCCCAAAACCTGTCCAAACGTACAATATGAAATGGGCTACCGCTAGAGACAAGACAAACGACCCAACTAGTAAATGGAATAGGTGGGTCCTCTCAGGTCTCTTCGTTACGCTGATCTCCACCTAAAGGGGCTTGATAGGTGAGAGATCACACAACTCAAAGCTTTAATACTTACAAGAAGCAGCAGGCAGATAGACTTGTTTGTGACAAGGTAAATTGAACTCTGGTTACATATCTCGTATCTCTCTGTCTTCTATCTTCCATATTCTCATATACACTTGGTCTCAGTATAACTCAGGAACTTTCACTTGGGCTCACTATGGTAGTCGGTACAGCGGATCTTGTCGAGTCGACACTTAATGATGTCATTACAGGGATGGGCAGGTTGCGTTTCACTTGATTGCGTGAGGTCGTGTTGGGTACACTTGGTTTCAGTATGGGGTGGACTTCAGAGTGTCAGAGTCTGGTATCCTGTTCATCAGAGTCTGGAATCATGTGCGTCGGAGACATGTTCATCGGAACCATGTACTCCGGAATCATGTACATCAGGGTTGTAATACCAGAGTCGTGACACTTGGGTCTGATCATCGGAGTCTTGTACGTCGGAGTCTGTTCATCGGAAACTGGTGATGTCTGGAATTTTGCTTGTATAAGCCGGACACATCAGACTTGTTCACCAGAATCATGTACGTCGGACTTCATGTACATCAGACTCCATGTATATCGGACTCATGTACGTCAGACTTCATGGTGTGATATCAGAGTTTCCATACGTGATGCCAGAAATCCATGAGTGTTTTCAGGGTGCGGAGCACGTATGCTACAACGCACGAAGTCCAATCGGGATATGCGCGGGGTGCGCTACGTCCGGTGCGCGATACTTGGTATCTTGTGGGTATAACTGTATTCCTTGAACCATCATCGTCACACAGGACGGCAACGGGATGAGGTCTCTCAGAGATACATTCTTCTGAGAGACTTTCTGCCAACCTTTAGGCACTCATCGTCGGGGAAAGTCCGGTGATCAGACTGAGTGTTGTTGTCTCTCGGAGGTTGTGCACTTTTCCGAGGAACACTTCTGATCTCTTGCGCCCCTTTGCAGTACAGGTGAAGGTTAATATATATAGCAGTTTTCTTCTACAGATCCATAATATTGTCACACGGGACATAGCCTCGTCCCACATCTCCCTTTCTCCCACAACCCAGTGTACATCCAATCACATCACAGCGTAACGTCCATATCCACTCGAAAAATCGTAATTAGCAACGTGTCACGAGTTAGTGGTCACCACCGAGTGCGAGGACCACAGTCCTGTTGAGCACGTAGCGGTGGTTGACAGTGAGTCAACGTGTGGGCAGAGCCCACGTAATCCCTGTGGGGCGGCACGTACTCCGCCGAGTGACGCCGGTCATGAACCGTCACTGGGTGCCGATGGCATCGGGCCTTCCCAGGCCGTGAAATGTGGGGCGGCACGTACTCCGCCGAGCGATGCTGGTCGTGGACCAAGTAGATCGCTGAATATCTCTGACATTGGACCAGCTACGGTCATTGATTGTGCAGCGGCACGTACTCCGCTGAGCGACATCGGTCATCGACCGAGTGGATCGCTGAGTGTCTCCGACACTGCGCCGGGTGAGGTCGAAACCTGTGCGACGGCACGTACTCCGTCGAGTGGACGTTCGTCGGCTAGACGACGACGTCGTAAGGCCCTTTGGGCGAGGCGCTCTGCGTCTGAGTCATCCGTGACGTCGAGTGCCGACGCACAGAAAGGCTGTGGGCAGCTATACACTCTGGTTGATGGAGTGGACGGCAGTGCCGAAGGCAGCGTCCTGCTGGACGAGCCGCCGAGTGTTGACAAACTCCTTGAGCTAGAGGAGATGTCGTTCGCCGACTTTGGCGATGCGCCGAGGTGGCCATCGTTCGACCAGAAGAGGAGTTAAACTCATCGTCCCTCGTTGACGAGTCCGTCTTGGTCGAGGTCAAGAAGGCGTGGAGCGCCAGGAGTGGATCGGAGATCCTCAAGAATACCTCGGATCTCTTCTACTCCTTGCTGAGGGAATATGGAGACGTTGTCTCGAAGGAACCACCGAGTGGCCTGCCTCCTGACCGAGGCGTTCGTCACGAGATCGACTTAGTTCCCGGAACTAAATACTGCGTGACCCTGCAGTGGCCTAATCCCAAAGAGCAATGCGACGTCATTGACGCCTTCTTCCGTGCGAAGCACGCGGCGGGTCTCGTGCGCGAGAGCAAGTCTCCGCACTCCGCGCCAACGTTCTGTGTCAGAAAGCCGAATGGCAAGCCGCGTATCGTTCACGCTTTTAATAAGCTCAACGCTGCCACGATTCCGGCGCAGACGCCGATTCCTAGGAAGGATGTTCTTCAGAACAACATGGTGGGTTGCACCATGTACAGTGCGTTCAACTTAGTCGATGGGTACTATCAGCTGCTCATGCGAGCCAGTGATATTCCGCTTACAGCGGTGAGCACCCCGAGCGGTATGCTCTGGGAGTGGCTCGTCATGCCCCAAGGGCTCTCGAACGCGCCTGCAACGTTCAATCGTCTAGTGACGCAGCTGTTCAGGCCCCTGCGGGCATTCGCACAGACGTACTTTGACGACATGTTCGTCCACAGTCAGGCCGAACACGGCAAGACTGACGTTGAGGTGCACGTGGAGCACGAACGAGCTGTGCTCGAGTGCATGCGCACGAAAAGTTGTACGCCAACGCGGACAAGTGCGTCTTTGGCGCGGAAGAAATCCCTTTCCTAGGGTGCTTCATTGGGAAACATGGCCTTCGTGCTGATCCAGCCAAGGTCAAGTCCATTGTGGACTGGACGGTTCCCTTGAACCAGAAGGACTTGCGTAAGTGGCTGGGCTTGGCCAACTACTTGCACAAGTACAGCGAGAACTACGCTGAATTGGCTCGGCCACTGTCGGATCTCCTTAAGACGGATGCCGAATGGGTATGGCGTGCTGATCACGAGAGTGCGTTCACTCGTATCAAGGATAGCCTGCTTCGGACACTGATACTGGCGTTGCCAGACCCCGATCGTCCGTTTATCGTCGTCTGTGACGCCTCGGACTTTGCCATCGGCAGTGCTTTGCTATAAGCGGTCGCCGAAGGGCGCGAACGCGTCATTGCGTTTGAGTCTCGGCAGCTCAAGGCTGCTGAGAAGAACTATCCAGTTCATGACAAGGAGCTACTTGCGATGAAGTACGATCTCGTCAAATTCAGGGTTCACCTGCTCGGCTCCAAGCCGTTTGTGATCTACACGGATCATGCGTCACTACGCACAGCGACGCAATCGCCTCACCCCTTGCAGAGGATGGCCCGATGGCTCTCCTTCTTTGCGAGTATAACTTCGAGGTGAAGTACAAGCCTGGCAGGCAGAACGTCCTCGCTGACGCGTTATCCCGTCGCCCGGACTATGAGTTATCTCATGCCACCTCGGTGACGTCGTCCTTGACGGACATGGTTCGAGCAGTGTATGCTCAGGACGACTCTTGTGTCGCGCTGCTTCAAGCTCTAGGGAGCGATGAGTTTAAGGACTCAAAGATGACTCTGTCACGACGCCTAAAGGCGAGACTCCAACGCTATAGCCTGGGAGGCGGTCTGCTGTACTACAGCACGGGTCAGGATGACCCACCACGTGTGGTGGTTCCTCACGATGAGGACCTGAAGTATCGTATCCTCTATGAGGCCCACGACACGCCCACAAGCGGCCACCTCGGTCGCGAGAAGACCTACGGCTCGGTGAGCTCCATGTACTGGTGGCCGAAGATGTACAAGTGGGTCAGCACATATGTGCGCACGTGCGAGACGTGTCAGCGGGTTAAACCCTCGCCGCATGCGGCTGCGCCTTTGGCGAGCTTACCTGTACCCTCTGGGTGTTGGCAGTCCATAAGTATGGACTTTGTGTTTGGCCTGCCGAAGGACTCGGCAGGCAACACGGGCGTGGTGGTCTTTGTTGACCGTCTGAGCAAGATGGCTCACCTAGCGGCTGTGCCGGACACCGTCGATGGCGCTGGCACAGCGACAATCTTTATCGATCGGGTCTTCCGCCAGCATGGGCTGCCAGAGACCATTGTCTCGGATAAGACCCCCGTTTCACGGGTCACTCTGGACGTCCGTCTTTAAAGTGCTTGGCACTAGACTGGACATGTCCACGGCGGACCATCCGCAGACCGACGGTCAGACTGAACGCGTGAATCGCGTCCTGGAGGACATTTTCCGCAGCGTATGCGCTGACACGCCGAGGCGTTGGAGCGCTATGCTCCCTCTCCTTGAGTTCTCAATGAACAATGCGGTGCATGCCTCGACAGGCTTCACCCCGTTCTACGTGAACGGCCTTGCGCATCCGCGCGTCCCGCTCACTCCGCCACACGGTAGCCTCGGGCTTGGTGGGGGAGAGACTGTGCCGTCGATCGACTCCGAGCTTGCTGATGTCAGCCCTCTTGCTGTTCGTAAGCAAGTCGATGACTTCCCCTCGACGAGGCTTGGCGTCTTACGCCGTGACGCAATGGCTGAAAGCCAAGATGTTCAAAAGGAACAAGCTGATGCCAAAGGCAGAAGCAATGTGTGGGAATTCAAGGTCGGTGACCACGTTTTATTAAACGCAAAAAAAACTGCATACACACGCAGTGTCAGCCGTCTTCAAGACGAAGTTGCGGTCACGCTTCATCGGACCGTTCACGGTCGTGGCCAAGAAGGGCCTGGCATACATGCTGGACTTGCCGAAGCGGATGCGAACACATCCCGTGTCCTACGGCGGCTTACTCAAGCCATATCGGGACCCCGCGGGGGCGAGCGCGGAGGCGCTGACGCCGAAGACACGCGTGCGGGCTGCGTCATCTGTAGCAACATCGTCACGTGACCCCGCAGCTCTGCGAGCTGAAGCTCCTTCTGGTGCAGGCGAGCGGTCAGGGACTGAGGGCTCTCGACCTCCTCCAAGTCCTGAGCGAGGCGGGCATGCGTATGCCACACGCGCTCCATGTCTCTTAAAGAGACTGAGTCTGACTCTAGAGAGTCTCGATCGAGTGATCCAGCTGATACCAGGCACGCCGCGCTAGATAGCGGTCGTCACACTCATCGAGTATCGCACGCCGCAGCGAATCGGCCCCCTCCGCCGCTGCTCGATGAGCAAGGTGAGCTTCACTATCATGTGGATCGCCTAATGGCGCGGTGCCGTCGGCAAGGTCATAACCAGTATCTGGTGAAGTGGCGAGGTTACCCTCACTCACAGAACTCGTGGGAGTTTGAGGTGCCACTACGGCAGGATTGCCCAGACGTCGTTGACGCATATGATCGGGCACACCCGGTGTCAGACCGCCCGGTGGGCGTGAGACAGAGTCGCCGGGTGCCAAGCACCTCCCACTAAGGTGGGAACCCACAGGGTCGTTGCTGAGCTCAGGCTTTGACCCATAGCTGCAACACTTGCAGCGAGCACGTCGGTGCCGTCGATGTGGCATCGAATGCTCAAACATCAAGCGCAGTAGAGCTACATCGCCTGGTGCGCGTGCTTCAAGGGTCTATGACCCTTTAACAACACTGGCCTATGGCCCGGAGCTTCGCGATCATGAAGCGAAGATGGTTCGTGATGAACAACCGTCTTGATGACGTTTTGTTTAAGCGACAAGTGGTGATGGAAGCGGATTCTATCCACCTTATGCTAGAAGCGTTCAATGGATATGACTATGTCATGAGGCATTATGGATGCCAGGGATGCGAATGTCTCTGGTGCGCATGCTGCGTAGCAGAAGGAGGTATGGATGCTCCTGAACGACAGCTTAGCTGTCTGGAGCTCGTTGCAGTGTATACGGCTCTGTTGAGCACGTTGTGTTTGCAATACACAGTGTCTGTGACACATATTGGCGCTTGCGCCTGCTTGACGGACAACTTGGGCATCAGACCCTGCCCACAGTGCTCAACCGTGGCTTGCAGTAGCTGCGGAGCTAGTGGGCCCCACTGCTTTGTGGTTCGTGGAACCGTTGGGCGCCTGCCCTGAGCACTGATCCCGCTCTATCGTTGATACTCCTGTGGCCTTCTTTCCACGCTCGTAGAGCCCCTTGACTCGAGCCAGTAGACTTATATGCTTGGTAAGCATTGGGCTCAAGTGTGTGCCAAGTCGCATCGCGTACGGAGGCGTGTAGCACGCACGAGAGA
Source organism: Phytophthora colocasiae (assembly GCA_018806915.1). Classification (NCBI taxonomy): domain Eukaryota; phylum Oomycota; class Peronosporomycetes; order Peronosporales; family Peronosporaceae; genus Phytophthora; species Phytophthora colocasiae. Next base: position 293,104 of record JAGKQI010000016.1, on the reverse strand, counting down.
GAGCGCCGTCGGCGCAAGGTGGCGTACCGTGGCCATCGGCCGATAATCGCGTCGTGTGTTTAAACTTTCCGGATACGGTATCCGGAATCTTGGTGGAGGAGAGTATAACGGGGATGTAACACGAATGTCTACCGTTGGTGTGTGACACACATGGATACATTTATGTGTCTCCATCCCGCTTTCAGACAAGTTGCTTAGCATTGGCCACTACCACGTCAGGACTATTCGAAAGGATCGGAAGGGTTGGTGCAAAGCCACCGACTTCAAGCAGAAGAAGCGTCCGAAAACGATGCCGAGAGGGGTCTATCGTATGGCGGTTTGGAGAGGCCGTCCCGAGTTCGTAGCTCTGTCGTGGATGGACAGCAAACCGGTGAGATTTCTAGCAACTGGATGTTCTACCCAACTCACCAACGTCTCCCGCCAAGATCCCGGCGGTTCAATCTCCCAAGTGCCGTGTCCCCAGCTTGTACGCGACTACCATGAGGCTATGGGAGGGTCGATGTGCACGACCAGCTACGGTTGCAGAGATACTCTATCCAATGAGCGATTTGCATGCGTAAATATTACAGGACGATATTTCTGGGGCTGGTAGATGTCGCGATGGTAAATGCGTTTATCATTCACAAACTCGCGATACTGCCAACACACGCCGTGTTCATGCGGCGGCTGCACATAGCGCTACTAGGCCAGACGAGCGAAGATTTTGACGGGGACGACGACCTGGCAGCGCTCGTCACCGAGCCGCTCCCTCAAGGTGCCCACACGCTCGAGCAAACAGAGGAGAAGAACGGTCAAAAGCGGCGCCAATGGTTGTGCAAGGTTTGCTCAGCTTACGCCGGTCCGGGCGTCCGCAGCTTTGAGACGAGCTACTCCTGCCCGACGTGCACGAAGGTCAAGAGAGGGCGGGTCACTTTGTGCAACAAGGCACGCCGGCTGCAGCGCGGCAGCGCTCTCACCTGCAACCAGATCTGGCACCAGAGCTGGCGGAATGGCATGGCCATCCCACCCGATTTTGAAATTAACTTTAATAAATTATCTAATCAAAAAATTCAAAATAAATCAATTACAAAAAATAAAGTTTCAGCACAATATTCGCTTCATAGACTGACGTAGACGCGAGGTTCTTGGTAGCAACTCTGATGAAGATGAATAGGGAGCTAGTGAGCTAATGGAATGATTCTTGAGTGTTGGTCATTGTCGTGTCGTTACCAAAAAGGGTAACGGAGTGCGTTGACCAGTGGACCACCAGGAGGCCCTTATTACGAAAGTGTCTACGTACACAAACTGGTTCATAAAACGGGCGTTTTTGGCAACTTGAGCGAGCGCTAGCGAGCGAGCCCCTCACGTCCCCGCAGCGTCACAGCGTGTGGCAGGGGTAGAGCCCCCCCCCCCCCCCCTCCCGTCAAAGCCGACCGCGTGAGGGCTTGTACGAAGCCGGTCTTGTTTTATTTTTGCGCGAGCGCTGCCCCGACTATGTTCATCCTTACAAACCTAAGTGGAACGGCGTTACCGCAACCATGTAACGACAGCACGTGACACGTTGCTAATTACGATTTTTCGAGTGGATATGGACGTTTCGCTGTGATGTGATTGGACATATAATGGATTGTGGGAGAAAGGGAGATGTGGGACGAGGTTATGTCCCGTGCGACAATAATGGATCTGTGGAAGAAAACTGCTTTATATATTAACCTTCACCTGTACTGCAAAGGGGCGCAAGAGATCAGAAGTGTTCCTCGGAAAAGTGCACAAACTCCGAGAGACAACAACACTCAGTCTGATCACCGGACTTTCCCCGACGATGAGTGCCTAAAGGTTGGCAGAAAGTCTCTCAGAAGAATGTATCTCTGAGAGACCTCATCCCGTTGCCGTCCTGTGTGACGATGATGGTTCAAGGAATACAGTTATACCCACAAGATACCAAGTATCGCGCACCGGACGTAGCGCACCCCGCGCATATCCCGATTGGACTTCGTGCGTTGTAGCATACGTGCTCCGCACCCTGAAAACACTCATGGATTTCTGGCATCACGCATGGAAACTCTGATATCACACCATGAAGTCTGACGTACATGAGTCCGACGTACATGAAGTCCGACGTACATGAAGTCTGATGTACATGAGTCTGATGAACATGATTCTGGTGAACAAGTCTGATGTGTCCGGCTTATACAAGCAATATTCCAGACATTTACCAGTTTCCGATGAACAGACTCCGACGTACAAGACTCCGATGAACAGACCCAAGTGTCACGACTCTGGTATTACGACTCTGATGTACATGATTCCGGAGTACATGGTTCCGATGAACATGTCTCCGACGCACATGATTCCAGACCCTGATGAACAGGATACCAGACTCTGACACTCTGAAGTCCACCCCATACTGAAACCAAGTGTACCCAACACGACCTCACGCAATCAAGTGAAACGCAACCTGCCCATCCCTGTAATGACATCATTAAGTGTCGACTCGACAAGATCTGCAGCATCGACTACCATAGTGAGCCCAAGTGAAGATTCCTGAGTTATACTGAGACCAAGTGTATATGAGAATATGGAAGACAGAAGACAGAGAGATACGAGATAGATAACCAGAGTTCAATTTGATCGGTACCCCCGAGTTAAATTTGCGTTACAACCCCAAGGTCGATTCGTCGGTTCTTCGGAAGTGTAAGGCCACGACAAAGCTTTGAGTCGTGTGATCTCTCACCTATCAAACCCCTTTAGGTGGAGATCAGCGTAACGTAGAGACCTGAGAGGACCCACCTATTCCATTTACTAGTTGGGTCGTTTGTCTTGTCTCTAGCGGTAGCCCATTTCATATTGTACGTTTGGACAGGTTTTGGGAGCTAGACAGTCGCTCTCAAGACGCTCGGTAGACTGTTATATAACTGATAGTGTATTGGTTTATTTTCCCTCTATATATTAGAGGGTGGTGCGCGGAAGTTACGGGAATACCAGATAGACCAGGTGTCTGGTGAACATTTCCCTAGTTGACCTGGAGAACTAGCCCACTGCTCAAGGGCCAGGAAAGAATAAGAGCAGCTACATATTTGCATATCGGAACTCTATATTGCGGTTATCTCGGAAGTCTAGTGACAGGACTTCCCATTGTATTAATTTCTCTTTTGCCTTCAGAAATCTCTGGTGTACACAAGTGTTCACCGGAAAACGTTCGACTCCCAAGCGCTCCTGTGAGGACCAGAAGGACATCCGACGGTCTACGCAAGGAACCCTCACTCTCACACAAACTCTCATGACCCCGGCGAGGGTCTCATTACCAAGACAACGAACCTACGAGGACAGCACAAGGTAACACACGCCCACCTTGCTGTGCGACTCTGGTATCACTACCGGTAGTCACACTTCCAGGTTCACTGTACGCCCCTGCACCGCGGTAAAAGTTGCACCGACTTCGCGACAACTGGTGCGCGTGCCCGGATCTTGGTATCGTGATATCACCGGATCTAAGAGAGTTTGAGAAGAGGGTTTCTGTCAAGCGTCTATATTCAAGATGGCTTCACATGGAACTACGAGAGGAGGACGTCGAGGACGCGGTGGTCGCAGTATGGCGACACGTCAGTCGAAGCGTCTTCAAGGTCTTCCGCCTGACGAACAACCCGACTTGGATGCTGTTCAGAAGGCGGCACGCGAGAAGAGGAAGGCTGCACGTGAAAAGGAAGCAGTCGAGGAGGTGAACGTCCCGGAACCGGCGGTCGAAGACCAGCCTGCTGCGGAGCCTGAAGCCCAAGAGACACCCGATGTGTCTGGCGAACAAGGTTCTGAGGAAGGTCCGTCCGAAGCTGAAGCATCTGGTGACGAGGTGGCCACTGCCCGTGAGGGTGGTGATGAGGCGTCCGAGGGAGGCGCCGACGTGGTTGAGTCCCCAGTGGTCATTGACTTATGTTCTGAGTCGACGGCTTCTGGGAAGTCCGTGGGGGAAGTGAAGACGGAACCCGGACTGGTTGATGAACGTGTCTCGAAGACTCTAAGGTCCGAAGACACTCCGATGTCTGACGACATGCCGATGAAGTCCGAAGATTCTCTGAAGACACCGTCTGATGAGTCTGGGAGGGCTGATTCGCTGGATGGAGAACGTGCCTTGAAGTACGTACGCCGTGAGTTCCGCCACTGGAGGGACATGGACGCTGGAAGAATTGTTCCGCCGAACGTCGAATACGCCTGGCGAACAGCGAAGCCTGACGCAAATGTCTTTCAGAAGGCTGCGGCAGCGACGGGCGACTACATCAAGTGGCGGTGCTCTTCAGTATTTCCGGAAGACATGTGGATATCGGAGTTCTGCTTGAGGCGCCATAGTTTTGGCCGAATCCAAGACTTGTCATACGTCGAGATCTCGATGAATACTCTGACAGCACCCGAATGCGTCGCTGTCCTTCAGACGATGCTGTATGAAGCGGGATTTGAGTTCCAGAACCTGCTACCGAGGTGGTCTCAGACCCAAGCGTCTGCTATCTTCGAACCTCAAGTGCGCAGTGTGGCGACGGAGCTTCAGAGCCGACTTGCTGAAGAACTGGTTGAGTGGGCCACTGTGACCGCCAGGTCACAAGTCAATCGACTCCCAGAAGACACAAAGGTAGGCAACGAAGCACGTCAAGGCGAAGCTGATGGTATATTACGCGATGAGAAGGCTGACCTACAGGGACGACAGCTGATTATGAGACTCCGGGTGACCGGACTCAGAGTCACACATAGTTCTGACGGGTCCAGCAGTGGAGAACCGCCGCAGTCCAAGCGTCTGCAACATGGTCCGCAACGCCCGCAAGTCTCGTCGACACCATCTGCACTGTCGACGCCGTCGCTGAGTTCGCTGCCGGTGTACGAGAGTCACTCTGATAGTACTCGCTTGGAGTCTGGTGCGCCAATGTCTGAAGATCGAGGTAGCTCTCTGACGACTGATGCACCTGTGCCAAGTGTCATCGGGACCTCGCGTACGTCTGATGACCACTCGTCGGGACTCCAGACCTCTCGTGGAAGCTCCACAGATTCGTCGCTGATGTCCATGAGTCGAGGGGCGTCTGCACATATGCCGTTGTCTGTCGGAGGTCTGGCAATGATTGCCCAAGGTGCTGATGCCGGAGGGATGCTCGCCGGAGAGTCTATGGGAATCCACGTGACACGAACACTGATGCCGGTGAAGTCGGAGCCTGAAGACTTCGAGATGTTGGAAGAGAAGCTGGAGTTTACAGAAGTGAAGTCCGAGAGACAGTTGTCTACCAGAAATTCTGTACGAGATTCTGTTCACCGGACGCCAGAAGCTCCAGCATCGTCCGTCTCGAGTCGTGGGAGAAGCCACCAGAGCAGACATCAGAGTCTGAAGAGCGAGGATCACCGGAAAGTGTCTTCCAGACGCATGAGTTCCGTTGCGTCAAGCCGCATGCGAAGTTCCCAGAGATCAGGCCCAGCGCAGATCGAACTGAACGCTATGCGGCAGCAACAGGAATGGCAGCGTCGGATGGAACAGGAGCAGAAGGAATTTCTGGCCAGAGAACGTCTAGAATCCATGGAGCGTGAACGTCGACGTGAACAACGAGAACTTGATACGCGCCAGCAGATCCAGACACTTACCGACCGACTACTTGAGTCTGAGAGCGCCAGACTGGAAGCCCAGAGACGCGTGGATGACTTGGAAGAACGTCGGAGTCAAGCGTTTGAGTCCAAGCTCAAGTATCATTCGAAGTCGTCTGAGAGACAGGTGTCCGACGTACAAGTTTCTGGTGAACAGTTTTCCGACGTACAGCGTCTGGAGACCGAGTTTGCAGATCGCTGGAAACAACGGGAAGCCGAGGCCGAAGCCGAACGTGCGCGTTGGGCAGACGAGCTGAAACGTGACTGGATTTCGCAAATGGAGACCTTACGACAGCGGGTGCACGACGTGGAGTCGGAGCGCGACAGGGAGCGAGAAAGTTCCCAGAACATGCAGCGTTTCCAGGCCGCAGAATTGAGGAACCTTCGTGCAACATTGTCTAAAGTTCAAGGGGTCGCCCACCCTGAAGTAGCAACTTCAAGTCGGATCTCCGGTGAACATGACCCTAAACTGGCAACCGGACGTCTGGTGAACAGTCGGGATACGGGAGATTGCACACCTGGGGTTAGGGGATCAGAAGGAGTCGCCAGCAGGGGTAGGGTTACACCCATTAAAACGACGGAGGCCTTCCATACGCCTCTTCCCCTACGGAGAACGACCGACACCAAGCGCGCGAAGGCTGGAAGGCATGGCGCGGCCACCGTGGCCGCTACGACGACCCAGACGGCTCCAGCGGCCCCCCTGACCGAGGTCAAGACCGAAGGAAGGCGCCCAGCGACTCCCAGACGCGATGGACACCGGAAACCGAGTGAAAGACGCTCTGAAGATGGCCGGGACGCTCCTCGAAGGCCTGGAAGACGCAGGAATGATCCAGACCCGGGCGGAAGCTCCAGAGATTCAAGCTCGGACTCAAGTGATTCGTCTTCTGATGACTTGGATCCTCCGGAGATTGTCAACCTGACTTCTGCTTCCCAGGGACAAGCTGGAGCGACTCTGCTGACTATGAGGCCCTTCATAAACTCGAGTATCATCGGAGAATTTGATCCCCGAGCGACATTACGAGAACGGGTTCACTGCTGGGAGCGCTTCGTGAACATGGCATCTCAGGGAGCGTGGACGAATAAGACCCGCATACAGGAACTCAAGCTGAAGCTCCCGGTGTCTGCCAGAGATTGGTTCAACCAGCTTCCGAAGAGTGTTTCCCGTGACTGGAAGGAATTGTCAGCGGAGTTTCGCAGGCGCTATTGCAAGGCCCGGTCATCATACTCCGAGAGATATTTCACGATGGAAATGAAGAGTTCCGAGACTCCGTTGGACTTCTTCTATCGCCTGAACTCGGCCGCCGGAAAAGCTGAGGTGGACTTCAGAAAGTCCTCCAGACGCCTGGAGAAACACGTTCTGAGGTACATCACCAAGCTGAAGGATGAGCGTCTGAAGATCGCGTTACAAGGCCGGAAGTTCAGGAGTATCTCGGACTTGGAATATGCCCTGCAACAGGACGAAGATGTCTGGCGAACTGCTGATCAAGACACTACGACCACCAGACATCGGGATTTCCGAGCGGACAATCTCCCACGTGGACAGTTTAAGCCGAAGCGTATGGGGAAGACTTACGTCGCCCGAGAAGCAGACCCGGATGCCTCTGACGATGTCGATGCGGATACCAGAACTCAAGAGAAGGATACCAGAGCTTCGTCGTCAGAGCACGATCGCGAGATGTCTGGTGTACAATATTCGTCTGGTGTACAATCTGCCTCTCAGGCGCCTGGCGGTGCTGATTGGACTCAGACTCTGACAAACGAAGTTTATCGGGTCATGGACAACATGGGATGGCGACCGCCGCCCCAGTCTCCCCGAGGATCGTCAGGTCAAGACTTTCAGCAGACACGGCGCGATAACCCTGACTACAGGAACAAGTTCTGCGAAAAGTGTCGCCGATCGGGTCACTCTGAAGAGAACTGTTTGAGAGACATTGTCTGTGACAGATGTCAGGAGAAGGGTCACCCGAGCAGGATGTGCCGAGTACCGCCGTGTGAGGTTTGCGGAAAGGTGCACTCTGGGAGACCATGCGAGGACATCAAGACCCTGGAATCCCTCAAGAAACTAGCCCGTCAAGGTACACTGAAGGACCTGCCGGATCACCTGCTGGAGAGACTCCTGGGTGACGAGGCTGACTCTGGGAAACAGTTAAACTAGCAAGCCCGTCGGATGGGGATCCGAAACGCGCCGGGCAAGGCACACCCCCAGAGTTATGTGTTCTAGTGTACGTAGGACCGGAGCTGAAAACAACCCAACCTAAAAATCAACATTGCATGACCGCTTTAGCTCAAGAATCAGCCGTGTCTTCAGAAATTCCGCGTCTGAGAGACAGTTCATCGGACTTTCCGAGAGACTGTTTACCGGACTTTCCGAGAGACAATGAACCGCCTCTGGACGACACAATCCAGTTTCGTCTGAAAGACGGGGAATGTTATGGCTGGTGGGAGGATCACTACCCTGATCCTGCAAAGCGTGATGTGGTCATGGTGCATGGCGCTGTCAATGATCATCGGACCAAGATTCTCCTGGACACCGGTGCGACTATCAACATCCTGAGTTACGACTTTGCGCGTAAGCTCGGACTCAGGCTCAAGTCACACAAACAAACAAGAGTGTCTGGGATGGGAGGAGTTCCGACGTACATTGGTGCCAGTGCTGAGATCAAGCTAACTCTCGGACCGAGAGTGGTTTACATTGTTGATGTCTGGGTTGCGAATATCGGCGAAGGTATAAACGTGCTATTGGGAATGGGATTCATGTTCGCCGCTGGTCTGAGAATCAGCGTTCGTGAGGGACTGGTATCTATGCCAGACGAAGTCGTGGTGATGATGTGCAGTTGGGAGCCCGGTGATCATATCGGCAGGAACAGGTCCATCAGACCAAGTGAAGCTGTACTTCTGAGACCTGGTGAAGAATTTGTTGTTCGCATTGATTATGGTCCGACGAACCCACAACGAGAAGTCGTGTGGGCGGGACGTGGAGATCGTTGGGTGACTCAGTTGATTTATGCAGCCCGGTCATGGCCTGTGGCGGTGCGCGTGGTGAACATTTCTGACAAGAATACTTAGGTGAATGAATTTTCTGACGTTGCAAGGATTGTGGAGTATGGATTTTTCCCACGACATGGTCGCTTTGTATGGCCAGGCTCTGCAGCCTATCGTGACTGGGAAGTTTTGATTCTGGAGAACACTCCGTCACCAGAGACGAAGAGACGTCTGAAGGCCGAAGCTGACTTGGAGGATCTGATACCTCAACCTCCATGTGTGGATCACCCGGTATACCCGTGGCCAACTAAGATCTTACAACGCCCAAGGCTGGATAATGCTCGAGTACAGTTTGTGAGGCCTACTTCGGTCCCACGAGCAAAACAAGTTCGTTTCGCTTTGGATGTGGCTACGCAGACAGATGACTGGGTGGATGCCGGAAAAGAGGAGACCCGAGATACCGCTGTGGACACCGGAGATCTGGAATTGCCATCAGAAGAAACGACTCCGAAGGACTCCGGAACCATGTCTGGAATTCCGAGTAACATGGTCGAGGATGAAGTCACCCTGAGTGTTTCTGGTGAACTGTTCATGGGAGATATGGATCCGACAGACTGTTCATGGGACATCCCAATCCAGTGTATGCCAGGCACCCCTGTGGAAAAGCTCCGAGCCGAGTACGAGCGGTGCATGCGAGTCACGAATGAGGAATTGGATCTGGAACCCGGTGTCTACATACGGGAAGGAACGGACCTACTCTCTCAATTACGTGACCAGCTGGTTATGCTACCTGAACTGGAAGATTTGACTCCTGAATGCGATATCGACAAGGCTGACGTCGGAGTACCCGGGAAAACAACGCCAGAAATGGAGCAGAAACTCAGGGATATCTTAAAGTATCACCGGAAAATCTTTCTGGGAGACGGCAATGCCGCACCTGCCCCGGCAAGGGGTGTGGTCTGTGACTTGGACGTGGGAGACGCTAAACCTGTTGCCCAACGTCCGAGGTCCGTTGCCCCTCACCTGATGATCAAGGTGTACGAACTTCTGAAGAAGCTCCTGGAGACCGGACTCATCGAATACTCGACTTCGCTTTGGGCATCACCAATTGTGATTGTCCTCAAGAAGAATGGTGTGGACATACGCATGTGTATCGATTATCGAGTGGTGAATGGTTTTATCCAGTTGTCGCGTTATCCGTTGCCCCTGATAGACGATCTGTTGATTGGGTTTGAGGCAGCACTGTGGTTTATGAGTCTGGATATGGCGAGTGGTTTTTGGGCTATTCGAATGACGGAGCGTGCGAGACTGATCTCAGCGTTCATCTGCCCATTTGGACATTTCCAGTGGGTAAGAATGCCCTTCGGTCTGAAGAACGCCCCTCTGGTATACCAGGCTATGCTGGATAACTGTCTGTGGGGGTTCGTGCGATTGTCACCTGAAGAGGAAGCTGAGGTTGACCCCGATGTGCTGGAATTCCTGAAGTTAGAACCCCAGAACTCTGACGTACATGGTCTGATGTCTGGTGAACAACTTCAGAACTCTGATGAACACATGCCAGGGGTTCCAGTGCTCACTGACCAAATGACTGTCTTTCAGAGGAACATCCCAGTCCCGTCCTTCATGGGACCGGTACTCGGTCGAAGTTCCTACATTGACGACATTGCTCATGGGGCACCCACCTGGGATCAACTTTGTGAAGACCTGAATGCCTTGCTCTTCAGACTCAGATACTGGAACATTTCTGTGAGCTTGCCCAAGAGCGAGTTCGGGAAGCTGACGATTCCTTATCTGTCGCATGAGATCAGTGCTGAAGGACTGAGAGCTACACCGAAGATTGTCAAGGAGTGGAAGAATTGCCGTTTCCGTCGACACTCAAGGGAGTACAGAGTTTCATGGGAAGTCTGAATTATTACAACAAGTTTATCGAAGACTTACCGGTGATGGCTGCTGTGCTCTACGAGTTGTCTGATGAACAGATTCGCGCTGGTCGAGATTTGGCTCGAGCTAAGGAAGCCTTTGAGATTCTGAAGCGCAAGATTGTCTCGACACCGCTCCTCAGACACCCAGATCGCACCAAGCCTTTCGTTATTATCCCCCATGCGAACCCGTGGGCTGCTTCAGCCGTCTTGGGACAGGAGTACGATGGAGTGATACACCCCGTACGGTTCACTGGACGTGTGTTGAATGAGGCGGAGCTCCGGTATCACATCGCAGAGAAAGAGGTCATAGCGATCCTCAGGGTTCTGGAGAACTTTCGGGCTCCGATAAACACGAGTCCCGTGATCACGATGTACACCAGACATTCGGTGTTGAAATGGCTCCTGTCATCCAGTTCGGCTGATGGTCGGAACGTGAAGTGGGGATTGAAGTTGTCACACTGGAATTTGGAGATTCGCAGGATCCAGCGAGATGAAGATGGTCTCCCGGCTATTCTTGGAGCGGGCATCACACCCCGTGAACACCTCGATGAGGTTTCTGAAAACCTCATCCCCGTCAAGGGGCGAGTCAAACCTCCAGCACCCATTAGCGTGGAGATGCTAGGGGCTGATTACCGAGGTTGTGTTCTAAGTTTTGATGGTGCCGCCAAGACATCCACTCGCCTGGGAAGCTGCGGATGTGTACTCTGGGAGCTCCCGGGGTGGAATATCCTGGAAGCCCAAGGGTTCGCTCTGAAAGATGTCACTGTAAATGACTCAGAATACTGTGGTCTGATCAATGTATTGAAGTTGGCTTTGGAACGTGGTATCCGAGACTTGGTGGTTGTCGGAGACTCTCGTATCGCTATCCAGCAAGCTCAAGGTCTGATCAATTGTAATCAGCCGAACCTGCAGCGGAAATTGGCCGAGTTTGAGTCTCTGAAGATCAAGTTTCAGTCTCTGAAGCTAGTGCACGTGAAGCGTGAGTTCAATCAAGCAGCGGACTATTTGACGTCCAAGACCCTCGTTCTTGGCGAGTCCGGGCAGGTCCAAGACCCTGACGAACTGACTCATCTAAAACTGGTGTCCAAGATCCCAGAGAAACTGATGAAGCCTCCCGAAGGGATGTCTTCTGAAACTCCGGACGATGTTCACCGGACCTCTGGTGAACATGATTGTACATCGGAGATGGATGACCCAGGGCCAGAGTCTGCGCCCCTGCCTCATGCTGCCAAGGTGCTTGTTGCCATCACTCGTGCACGCGATCAGGAAGAAGCAAACCTATCAGATGACGCGGAGGCTCGTGAACCCATGGGCCCATTGGAGTTTCAGGAAGAACGCTGGCGGCGGATCAAAGTTCACCAGACTCAAGATGTTCATCTGGCAGAACTCATCAAGTTCCTTAAGGGTGACGTGGGAGATCTACCACGACCCCGAGTAAGGAAGCTTGCCAGGATCGCCGATGATTTCATCTTGGATTCCAGAGACGTTTTGTACCGCCTCAGCCGTGCTACCAGAGAACGTCCGAGAGACATGGTTGATGAGCTCCGACTTGTGGTCCCCAGAGACTTGCATGCCGATATGCTGCACTATGCTCATGGGGATTACCAGGGTGCTCACCAGGGAATCAAACGTACGTTCGAGAAGCTGAGCTCCGAGTTCTACTGGATTGGTATGTACGCTGATGTGGAAAGGTTCGTCAAGGAGTGTATGGACTGTGCAAGTGGCAAGGGGCGTCCCCCAAATCCTGGACCGTCGCCCGGCAACATCGAGCCCAGTCGACCTTTTGAAGTAGTGTCCATGGATTTCGTGACGCACATGCCAAAGTCCGCCAGAGGCAACACGTTCCTGCTGTTGTTCCAAGACATGTTCTCAGGATATGTGATGTGCAAGCCTATGAGTATTACAACGGCTCAAGATGTCGCTGAGGCCTACGAGGAACGTGTCTTCCGGAACTTCGGAGCTAGCTCCCTGATACGCCATGATCAGGACCCTCAGTTCATGAGTGAAGTGTTCAGGTGTTTCCGGGATCTCCTGGGAAGCAGACAGCGAGCGACTCTGGCGTACCGTCCCCAGGCGAACGGCCAACAAGAACGGTCTGTTCAGACGGTCGTGCGTGCCATCAAGGCCTACATCGCTGAAGCTGATCAAAGTGACTGGGATGACCACGCCGAACGTCTGATGTTCGCGTTGAACACTTCCTTTGATGCGACCCGTCTGGAAACACCTTTCTTTCTGGTGCACGGATGGGATGCTCATGGGACTGTGTCCGCAATGCTTGGTCCAAAGCCTTCTGGTGTACAAGAGCGCACTGCTTATGAGTGGCGTCGGAAGATGCAACGAGATTACAGCTACGCTCAAGCCTGTGCTGAAGAACTTCAGAAGAAGGCCAAGCGGGAGCGTTCTGAAGAACAGACCCGAAAGTGGAAGGAGTTGTCGGAACGTCTGAAGTCCGGATTTGCCGTCGGTGATGCCGTGTGGCTTTACATCCCCAAGGTACAAACGGGGCTGAGTCGGAAACTCGCACACATGTGGCATGGTCCTTTCCGGATTGAAGAGATGCTAGATGATTTTCGTGTGAAACTGAAGGTCGGGGACACCGGGTATCGGGTGAACCCTTGGGTGCATATAAGTCGCCTGAAACCGAGAGCCTTGTTTCCCAGAAGACCAACTGTGGAGCTTGATATCCGCGAGGATGATGACTTTGATGCAGCGCTGTTACCAGAAGACAGTTGGGAGCCCGACACCGAGAATGATGAATACGAAGTGGAAAAGATACTTGACACTCGGTGGAGCAAGCGTACCAGGACCTCCAAGAGACTTCGCGAATACCTGGTCAAGTGGAAGGGGTACGACGAGACAGAGTGGCTACCCTTGTCAAAGCTGAACTGTGGCGCTTTACTGTATGAGTTCAATCAGAGCGCACGAGCGCGAGCTCGTTTCCAAGCAATGCAAGCTGGAGACGATCACCCCAGAGTTTAAACTCTAATCTATTCTGAGAACTCTGGTGAACATCACTGTTCACCAGACGATGTATTTCAGAGATGAAGGTGTCTGAGAGACATGTCTTTCGGAAATGTGATTTCGGGGATACGTGACTCCCAGAGATGGTGATTGTTATGTGAATTTGTATGGAGATGATTTTGTGGTTGTGTGTTTATGATGGAATTTTACGAGTGAATTATGATGATGCTACGAGAAGAAGATTACTGAACGACATGTGAGGATGTTAAAGGAGAAGGTCGTCGGGGAACTATATTTGGAATTGTTACTACGCTACGATATGCAGACGACTAAGTTGTTCTGGAAGAAGAAGTGTAGTTCCCCGGAGATGTCGCGAAGAGTACACCGGACTTCTGGCGTACTTACTTCAGAGAGACAGGATTTTCGGCGCGTTCAGCAGGCGTCAGAGCTTGTTTCCGGAGATCGGATGGCACGAATTCCATCCAGTCCTTGTCGGAAGACGCTGTGGCCCACTGCGTGCGCGCCGGTTCCGCTGAGTCGATAGCTTCGAGTTGCTTGCGCAAGCTCAGGCACTTGGGACCTCCGATGTCACGTGCACGTGGGTCCTGCCAGATCCATGGACAATATTTGTCCGGGACCTTCCAGATACCAGGCTCGAACATGAGCGTCTCCGGGAAATCCTTGTGCTTCAGAATCTTGGATACTGTCCCTCGATATTGGCGCAGTAAAGATGCACGTCGGAGCCCACGTTCCTTGTGCTGTTCACCGGACAGCAGGTCCTCGTCGGGATCCATGATCACCCAGTGAGTGCGTTCCCACAGCGCTTGGGCGTGCTTGCGCATGAGAGACGCGAGCTCTTCGATGTCCGCCTGAACCAAGGGACAGAGGTCTTCACGCCGGTGATAGTACAGCTCGGTCCGACGGTTCTGGTACATGACGTCCCAGGGCGCTGGCACTTCGTCCAGCAGGGCTTGATATTTCTTGGAGCTCCAGCGTTTCTTCAGACGTGCCAGACTGTGTCTGTGGGGCTCGAAGTCTGGGAACCCTGGCGTCTGCCCGATGGACGTCTTGGTGTCACTTGTCGGCTGGACCGGAATGCCGTAGTACAGCCACGAAGAACAATGTGTGTCCGGGGCCTCGATTGTCAGCAGTTCCTTCGGTGTCAGCGACTTGTACGACTTGGACACCAGACTTGACTTCCGGAGTTTACCGGAAAGTCGCTTGCCCGAAGAGCTCTTAGGCGACTTGGGGTCTTGAGACTTTTTGTCCTTGGAACTTGACTTGGGCGAACCACCGGACTTCTTGCTCTTGGGACTAGACGTGGAGGTGCCACCGGACTTCTGACCGCTTGACTTGGACCTGGATGCCTCGTGTACACTATCCCGCTTGGACTTCTTGGTAGGGATTATCGGACCCGAGTCGTCTGAATCACTGGACTCGTAGTCCCGTGGACGCTTGTTGCCGGCGTGCGAATGATCATCAGACTCATCGTCGTCAGAGTCATCGCTGTTGCCGCTCGACTTTTCGTCGTCAGAAGCACTGTCGCTAGACGCAGATTCTTGTTCACCAGACTCCTTGAAGTCCGGGTCCTTCTGAGGGTCATCCTCTGTAGACTCAGGCTCACTGATAGGATATGGGACGTGAGCATCCAGTGCCTCCCAGACCGGTGGCTCCACATCGTTCTTCCGAAGCCGGCGCAGTTCCTCCTCAGCCATCTTGTAATACGTCTCTGGGACGTACGAGGTCCACGGGGTCTGATTCAGCTTGCGCCAGTACATCATGCTCACTAGCATTTTTACCAAGGGGCGCCCCGTGAACAGGCTGTGGGCGGGCTTGTCCGTGCGCAGCCACTTCATCGCTGTCTCGTAAGAAATGCCGGCGAGCAGAGCCAAGCGCAAGTCCGGACGAACTTCTTCCCAGACGACTCCAGGTGGTAACGTGGTATGAACTGCGTCCTTGGACACCGGAGACTTGGCGTTCGCCGGACGCACTGAATCGATACCAGGCATGTAATTCTTGGGGCGATCCTGAGGAACACGAACCCGATGTTTCCCAGACGGCCGGTTAGGCTTGAGTGGTGGAGATCCGGGAGATTTGGGCGACCTGGTGGGCGACCCAGACTTGTTCACCGGGCGAGTGCTTGATTTCTCGGGGCCACCCGCATGTTCACCGGAGACCTTCACACCACTGCCAGCACCCGTCAGATCCAGCACTTTGGTCGATTTCTTGGCCGCTGCTGCTTGATCGGACCGATGTTTAGCCAGACGCTTGGGGAAGTCAGGGATTTCCGCCTTGCGCTGATCCATTGCAGTCACGTTGATGATGGTGTCCCAGTCTCCTGGCGGCGCCTTGCCCTCTTGGAAGTTCACCAGAAGCTCCCGAAGACGCACCCAACTGCCGTTCAACTCCCCGTGTTCAAACAAGTACTCCAGGAAACCCCAGGAGTCTGTGGCTGTGGTCGTGGGGCGAGCCTTCAGCAGACGGACCTCTGCTTGAGAGTCCGCCAGGCGTTCCTCTAAGGCCGCTTTCTCGGACTCCAGAGCGTCAATCTGGTCCTGATAGTGCGAAGCGAGGTTCTTGGAATCCGCGTTCACACGATCTTCGGTCTCACCAGCAGTACACCGGGCGTCCAGTACTTCATGGCGCCAATACTGGCAGTTGAAGACCCACTGACGCTTGAGATCTTCGGACTCGTTCTGGATAGCGGCCGTGTCCACCAGAGATGCACCGCCCTGGGACTCTACTTGGAGTCGAAGCCGACGGTGAGCGCCAGCCATCTGGTTCAGGTAACCCGATGTCTTGTACACCCGCTCGGCGAGGCGCTGATGAGGGAGGTGCAGGAGGATTGCCGCCAATTCCCGGAGGACGTCAACGGATCCCATGTGTGCCTCAAGACTCATGCGGTTACGGCTATCCACGTGGGGAACAAGCATCTGACTTTCAGTGAAGTCGGGGATGACACGCTCGAGCTCCGAGATGTCTGCCGGTGTGAAGCCTTCAAGGCCAACTAATACACCAGGCCCACCATAGATATTCGCGATGTGGTTGCCCACACGGAAGTCCTCGGCGAGCGCCGGAACACCAACCAAGAATGGTTGCCCCTCAGGTCGTGGCTCAGGATCCACCCAGTTGGAAGGGACGTCGGACTTCTCTTCGTCCAACGGTTGTTGCCCAGGTCCAAACAGATCGTCCACCTCGGCGGTGGAGAGAATGTGGGGGCCTCTGTGAAGCGAAGACAAGACGCCAAGAGTCGAACCCGCAGTAGCGGAAGCCGCCGACGTACCAGGTCCGCTCACGTGATCATCGCTGTCAGCAGCATCAACGCCCTGCTTCGGAGCGGCGGACGCGCTCGACTGTGAGGCTGGGGCGCTTGAGCTGCCACCAGGTGATGCGGAAGTACCGTCACCACCACCTCGCGATGCTACAGATGCCGAAGCGGGCCCAGTGCCCGAGGCGTCGCCAATAGTAGAAGCCGATGGGGAACTCATGGCTGCAGGATCTTCTTCCGAAGTGTGCGTCAGAAAGGAAATCGGGATGTGGCCGTTTGTGGGATACGACAGTTGGCTATTTCTGAGTCTGATGGAATCAGACTGAGCGACAGGACACCAGAGATTCTGAAATCCCGGAAGTTTTGAGAGCGTCACAGCTACACTATGTTCACGGGACCTCTGACGTACTGTCCTGGCCATGATGCTCAGTTTGGAGAAAGTTCCGCACTGACGAATTATGACCAGGAGGGGCGGTTGACACGTTGCTAATTACGATTTTTCGAGTGGATATGGACGTTTCGCTGTGATGTGATTGGACATATAATGGATTGTGGGAGAAAGGGAGATGTGGGACGAGGTTATGTCCCGTGCGACAATAATGGATCTGTGGAAGAAAACCGCTATATATATTAACCTTCACCTGTACTGCAAAGGGGCCCAAGAGATCAGAAGTGTTCCTCGGAAAAGTGCACAAACTCCGAGAGACAATAACACTCAGTCTGATCACCGGACTTTCCCCGACGATGAGTGCCTAAAGGTTGGCAGAAAGTCTCTCAGAAGAATGTATCTCTGAGAGACCTCATCCCGTTGCCGTCCTGTGTGACGATGATGGTTCAAGGAATACAGTTATACCCACAAGATACCAAGTATCGCGCACCGGACGTAGCGCACCCCGCGCATATCCCGATTGGACTTCGTGCGTTGTAGCATACGTGCTCCGCACCCTGAAAACACTCATGGATTTCTGGTATCACGCATGGAAACTCTGATATCACACCATGAAGTCTGACGTACATGAGTCCAACGTACATGAGTCCAACGTACATGAAGTCCGACGTACATGAAGTCTGACGTACATGAGTCTGACGAACATGATTCTGGTGAACAAGTCTGATGTGTCCGGCTTATACAAGCAATATTCCAGACATTTACCAGTTTCCGATGAACAGACTCCGACGTACAAGACTCCGATGAACAGACCCAAGTGTCACGACTCTGGTATTACGACTCTGATGTACATGATTCCGGAGTACATGGTTCCGATGAACATGTCTCCGACGCACATGATTCCAGACCCTGATGAACAGGATACCAGACTCTGACACTCTGAAGTCCACCCCATACTGAAACCAAGTGTACCCAACACGACCTCACGCAATCAAGTGAAACGCAACCCACTCACCCCTGTAATGACATCATTAAGTGTCGACTCGACAAGATCTGCAGCATCGACTACCATAGTGAGCCCAAGTGAAGATTCCTGAGTTATACTGAGACCAAGTGTATATGAGAATATGGAAGACAGAAGACAGAGAGATACGAGATAGATAACCAGAGTTCAATTTGATCGGTACCCCCGAGTTCAATTTTGCGTTACAACCCCAAGGTCGATTCGTCGGTTCTTCGGAAGTGTAAGGCCACGACAAAGCTTTGAGTCGTGTGATCTCTCACCTATCAAGCCCCTTTAGGTGGAGATCAGCGTAACGTAGAGACCTGAGAGGACCCACCTATTCCATTTACTAGTTGGGTCGTTTGTCTTGTCTCTAGCGGTAGCCCATTTCATATTGTACGTTTGGACAGGTTTTGGGAGCTAGACAGTCGCTCTCAAGACGCTCGGTAGACTGTTATATAACTGATAGTGTATTGGTTTATTTTCCCTCTATATATTAGAGGGTGGTGCGCGAAAGTTACGGGAATACCGGACAGACCAGGTGTCTGGTGATCATTTCCCTAGTTGACCTGGAGAACTAGCCCACTGCTCAAGGGCCAGGAAAGAATAAGAGCAGCTACATATTTGTATATCGGAACTCTATATTGCGGTTATCTCGGAAGTCTAATTACTGGACTTCCCATTGTATTAATTTCTCTTTTGCCTTCAGAAATCTCTGGTGTACACAAGTGTTCACCGGAAAACGTTCGACTCCCAAGCGCTCCTGTGAGGACCAGAAGGACATCCGACGGCCCACGCAAGGAACCCTCACTCTTATCAACACTCTCACGACCCCGGCGAGGGTCTCATTACCAAGACAACGAACCTACGAGGACAGCACAAGGTAACACACGCCCACCTTGCTGTGCGACTCTGGTATAATTACCGGTAGGCACACTTCCAGGTTCACTGTACGCCCCTGCACCGCGGTAAAAGTTGCACCGACTTCGCGACACACAACAGCGCTTAGTGCAACCATATCGCCTAAAGCAACCTCAAAACATGTTTCCAGCCGTAATTTATAATAGATTGCACTGCCACATCGTCATCACTTGAGCCGTAGATTACATTGAATTCTCTAAAAATAGAGAAATGTGTACCACACAGTAGAGTGTGCTACACTCCATGTACATGTCACACATTCTTCACACTTCTCGTTTTTCAACTACACGCAAGGGCCTCACGACGATGGATAGAAGATCGCTATCACACGAACTGGTACGAGCAAGACGCGAAGAGCTTCACGGACACAAAACTCAAGCTGGAGGAGATTGGGGAGTTACTGGAACAAATACTCAGGGTTCAGATGGAGCTAATGGCCCGGATCGAGGAGAATGAGGTATGCTTGTACGCTATGGACTCTGATTTGGGCAGTGATGGTGTGGTTCAAGACGGCATGATGTCATTTGGAGTGCTGCTAGAGATGGCAGTAAATAGATTAAGAAACTAGGCAGTGAAGTGAAGCCGTATTAATTGTTTAAGCAGACTACTTAAGCTGATCCTGGAGCTTCTGATCTGTTTCAGCTGCTGTAGAAGCATCAACTTTCGGCATTCGACACTCGCGGGACCGCAATAGCATCAACCATAGCATCCACAAGCGCATTACGTCGACGTCGGTCTTGCTAACATTGTAGCAATGCAAATCTGCGTTCCTCGCAACGACGCTGTGTGCGTGAGTGACGATCAAAACACCACAACTATAGTTTTTCAGGTTTTTGTGGGGCATCCACCCAGGTAACTGGATCGACATTCATTTTACTCCCTGGATTTGATGACTTGTGCCAGCGATTAATAAATCCTCGCAGCCCTCTCGCTTGTCGCCGTTACAAACGTTCGAATAACGGGATGCACGACGAACTTATAGTCGCCAAGCTGGTCCCGTGGAGTTGCTGGCCAACCAATTTGCCATAAAAGTAAAGACACCACGCAACAACCCGCTGCAATTTCACTCAAGCAGAACTCGATGGAACTGTCAGAGAGCCACCCACGACAAACACTTCCGATCAGCTCTTCGAAAGGAATGGTGACCTTGTCACACCTTGTAGCGAACGCGCTGCGAAGACGACAGTTTGTAAACTTCGATATCACTTCGTTGGCGAGAGTTTTAAGGCGCTTTCGAACAGTTTCGCGCGTTACACCCCAAGTTTGCGTTTCCTTCGCAAAAAAGTCAACATCCGAGTCCAACTTTGACCAATTGCGTTCAATCCACTTTCGATCTTCGACCCATGACTTAGCCTTGGCCTTCACTCGGTAGAATTCTGTCGAAGCATTAACGTATCGACTGCAAACGAAATAGCAACCATATTAGTAAAGCGACCCCATAAAGCAACCCCAACAATTCAGCAACCTTACCTGCAGAACTTTCATAATTTTGGATCAATGGTTGCAACAATGTCAAGAAGAATTCCTTGCTGTGATACACTGGGGACGAGCTTGTCATGTTCGCGCTGTTCCTTTCGTGCAGTAGCCTCCATTGACCGTGTGAGATCAGCAGGAATAACGAAAGGATGAATGTTGTCACCAGTTCTCATAGCTTCCCAATGGCACTCAATGACCCGCGGCCTCAAGTAGGCGTCTGTCAATTGAACCGGGTATTTCTCCATAGTTGTCAAGACATTCTTCATGTTAGGTGTGTTGCGGGCCCAAATTATCAACTCGTCAAGCTTAACAGTGAGTCCGGTTGGGTACTTGTGGGTAGCAAGTCGAGTCGAGGTTATCTTGGATTGACGGGGCTGAGTCGGAGTCGATCGCGATTGATTTCGGCGCTTCGGCTTCGGGATATTGATCACATCTACTTGGCGAGACGAGGGCACTTCGACGTTAACTTCTACCTTATCGATCGGTGGCGTGGGTCGTTCAGGACTGGCAGTTGCCAATTGAGTAGAAGGAATGTCATCTCCACTACTTACACCGTCCGTGGCATCCTCATTAATTTGATTTTCCAAAGCCTCCATCAGTTTTGCTGTTGCGATTGCATCTGCTGGATCTATAGTTGAACACCTTGGTCCAGTTCATCATCATCGTCACCCTCTTCACGACACGATACTTCATCCGTTTTTGCTCGAGATTCTCCAACACGTAGCCCTTCTTCTATCGTACTTTTCCAAGTCTGTAACTCTTCATAGAATTCTGCACTTCCCAACCTCGACAAGTGTTCCAGCAGAGGTTCTACCATTGCTTTCGCGAATGAATACTTCTCAGCAGAAGAGAGAACAATTTGGTTTGCTCGTTCACGGCGGCGCAGACGAACATACACGACTTGTTTCAGGGATGGTGTTGGTGCTGAAAGCTTTCCGGTACTGGACGCGTCCGGCAACATTAGCTTTGGCAACCTTAGCTTTGACATGCGCACAATTGAACGCAGCACATCGCCTGCGGCAGTGAGCTCTTCTATTGAATTTAGCGCTGCCAATGTACTCCACCGTTCCCGAATAGTCATAACAGGAAGCATCTTGAATCCATGTCCTTTGTGTGCTAAGTGCATAATGTGACGACATGGTAAGTGGTTGCTCATTGAAAACAGGCAAGTGCATTTCCAGTCCAAGTCGTCGCACTCGAAACTCTGGTTATGACAGGATACCGTCCAGGTCGAACGCGACATAGCTTCACACGTTGTTTCCGTCATCAGGTTTACGAATTGCTTCCATTCTCGCTTCAGTTTTTCCAAGACGTGTGCTGACATCCTGCTTCCGACTTCTCTCAAGAAAGTTGGTACTGTTTGAGGCCTTCGAGACGATGAGTGAAGCTGCCCAATCTCCGAGACTATTTGCTGGATAATGGTCATCTGGTGCTGGAGCAATCCCGCGATAGTTTGGCCAATCCGAGTCTTCAGACCAAGCAGCATCTTCAGTTGATTCCAGTTTGACTCGCTTCTGTTAGTGGTCGTATTACCCGCTGTAAAATTTCCCGCGGGAAAAGTTTGACCACATTTCGTTACAAGAGTTCCAGTTTTTGTCGAAATACGCGAAGAAAGCCTGCTTCTTGTTGCGGTGACAGAAATGCTTCAAGTTCCTATAGTGCGTGTCGTAGGCATCTTGTGTTAAGCTAAAAAAAAAAAGCCGACGTTAGTGAATTTATTTGTTAAGTGAGCGATGGTGACATATGTCGCGAAGTCGGTGCAACTTTTACCGCGGTGCAGGGGCGTACAGTGAACCTGGAAGTGTGACTACCGGTAATTATACCAGAGTCGCACAGCAAGGTGGGCGTGTGTTACCTTGTGCTGTCCTCGTAGGTTCGTTGTCTTGGTAATGAGACCCTCGCCGGGGTCGTGAGAGTGTTGATGAGAGTGAGGGTTCCTTGCGTAGACCGTCGGATGTCCTTCTGGTCCTCACAGGAGCGCTTGGGAGTCGAACGTTTTCCGGTGAACACTTGTGTACACCAGAGATTTCTGAAGGCAAAAGAGAAATTAATACAATGGGAAGTCCAGTAATTAGACTTCCGAGATAACCGCAATATAGAGTTCCGATATACAAATATGTAGCTGCTCTTATTCTTTCCTGGCCCTTGAGCAGTGGGCTAGTTCTCCAGGTCAACTAGGGAAATGATCACCAGACACCTGGTCTGTCTGGTATTCCCGTAACTTTCGCGCACCACCCTCTAATATATAGAGGGAAAAATAAACCAATACACTATCAGTTATATAACAGTCTACCGAGCGTCTTGAGAGCGACTGTCTAGCTCCCAAAACCTGTCCAAACGTACAATATGAAATGGGCTACCGTTAGAGACAAGACAAACGACCCAACTAGGAAATGGAATAGGTGGGTCCTCTCAGGTCTCTACGTTACGCTGATCTCTGACACGTTGCTAATTACGATTTTTTCGAGTGGATATGGACGTTACGCTGTGATGTGATTGGATGTATACTGGGTTGTGGGAGAAAGGGAGATGTGGGACGAGGTTATGTCCCGTGCGACAATAATGGATCTGTGGAAGAAAACCGCTATATATATTAACCTTCACCTGTACTGCATAGGGGCCCAAGAGATCAGAAGTGTTCCTCGGAAAAGTGCACAAACTCCGAGAGACAATAACACTCAGTCTGATCACCGGACTTTCCCCGACAATGAGTGCCTAAAGGTTGGCAGAAAGTCTCCCAGAAGAATGTATCTCTGAGAGACCTCATCCCGTTGCCGTCCTGTGTGACGATGATGGTTCAAGGAATACAGTTATACCCACAAGATACCAAGTATCGCGCACCGGACGTAGCGCACCCCGCGCATATCCCGATTGGACTTCGTGCGTTGTAGCATACGTGCTCCGCACCCTGAAAATACTCATGGATTTCTGGTATCACGCATGGAAACTCTGATATCACACCATGAAGTCTGACGTACATGAGTCCAACGTACATGAGTCCAACGTACATGAAGTCCGACGTACATGAAGTCTGACGTACATGAGTCTGACGAACATGATTCTGGTAAACAAGTCTGATGTGTCCGGCTTATACAAGCAATATTCCAGACATTTACCAGTTTCCGATGAACAGACTCCGACGTACAAGACTCCGATGAACAGACCCAAGTGTCACGACTCTGGTATTACGACTCTGATGTACATGATTCCGGAGTACATGGTTCCGATGAACATGTCTCCGACGCACATGATTCCAGACCCTGATGAACAGGATACCAGACTCTGACACTCTGAAGTCCACCCCATACTGAAACCAAGTGTACCCAACACGACCTCACGCAATCAAGTGAAACGCAACCCACTCACCCCTGTAATGACATCATTAAGTGTCGACTCGACAAGATCTGCAGCATCGACTACCATAGTGAGCCCAAGTGAAGATTCCTGAGTTATACTGAGACCAAGTGTATATGAGAATATGGAAGACAGAAGACAGAGAGATACGAGATAGATAACCAGAGTTCAATTTGATCGGTACCCCCGAGTTCAATTTTGCGTTACAACCCCAAGGTCGATTCGTCGGTTCTTCGGAAGTGTAAGGCCACGACAAAGCTTTGAGTCGTGTGATCTCTCACCTATCAAGCCCCTTTAGGTGGAGATCAGCGTAACGTAGAGACCTGAGAGGACCCACCTATTCCATTTACTAGTTGGGTCGTTTGTCTTGTCTCTAGCGGTAGCCCATTTCATATTGTACGTTTGGACAGGTTTTGGGAGCTAGACAGTCGCTCTCAAGACGCTCGGTAGACTGTTATATAACTGATAGTGTATTGGTTTATTTTCCCTCTATATATTAGAGGGTGGTGCGCGAAAGTTACGGGAATACCGGACAGACCAGGTGTCTGGTGATCATTTCCCTAGTTGACCTGGAGAACTAGCCCACTGCTCAAGGGCCAGGAAAGAATAAGAGCAGCTACATATTTGTATATCGGAACTCTATATTGCGGTTATCTCGGAAGTCTAATTACTGGACTTCCCATTGTATTAATTTCTCTTTTGCCTTCAGAAATCTCTGGTGTACACAAGTGTTCACCGGAAAACGTTCGACTCCCAAGCGCTCCTGTGAGGACCAGAAGGACATCCGACGGCCCACGCAAGGAACCCTTACTCTCATCAACACTCTCACGACCCCGGCGAGGGTCTCATTACCAAGACAACGAACCTACGAGGACAGCACAAGGTAACACACGCCCACCTTGCTGTGCGACTCTGGTATAATTACCGGTAGTCACACTTCCAGGTTCACTGTACGCCCCTGCACCGCGGTAAAAGTTGCACCGACTTCGCGACAACTGGTGCGCGTGCCCGGATCTTGGTATCGTGATATCACCGGATCTAAGAGAGTTTGAGAAGAGGGTTTCTGTCAAGCGTCTATATTCAAGATGGCTTCACATGGAACTACGAGAGGAGGACGTCGGGGACGCGGTGGTCGCAGTATGGCGACACGTCAGTCGAAGCGTCTTCAAGGTCTTCCGCCTGACGAACAACCCGACTTGGATGCTGTTCAGAAGGCGGCACGCGAGAAGAGGAAGGCTGCACGTGAAAAGGAAGCAGTCGAGGAGGTGAACGTCCCGGAACCGGCGGTCGAAGACCAGCCTGCTGCGGAGCCTGAAGCCCAAGAGACACCCGATGTGTCTGGCGAACAAGGTTCTGAGGAGGGTCCGTCCGAAGCTGAAGCTTCTGGTGACGAGGTGGCCACTGCCCGTGAGGGTGGTGATGAGGCGTCCGAGGGAGGCGCCGACGTGGTTGAGTCCCCGGAGGTCATTGACTTGTGTTCTGAGTCGACGACTTCTGGGAAGTCCGTGGGGGAAGTGAAGACGGAACCCGGACTGGTTGATGAACGTGTCTCGAAGACTCCAAAGTCCGAAGACACTCCGATGTCTGACGACATGCCGATGAAGTCCGAAGATTCTCTGAAGACACCGTCTGATGTGTCTGGGAGGGCTGATTCGCTGGATGGAGAACGTGCCTTGAAGTACGTACGCCGTGAGTTCCGCCGCTGGAGGGACATGGACGCTGGAAGAATTGTTCCGCCGAACGTCGAATACGCCTGGCGAACAGCGAAGCCTGACGCAAATGTCTTTCAGAAGGCTGCGGCAGCGACGGGCGACTACATCAAGTGGCGGTGCTCTTCAGTATTTCCGGAAGACATGTGGATATCGGAGTTCTGCTTGAGGCGCCATAGTTTTGGCCGAATCCAAGACTTGTCATACGTCGAGATCTCGATGAATACTCTGACAGCACCCGAATGCGTCGCTGTCCTTCAGACGATGCTGTATGAAGCGGGATTTGAGTTCCAGAACCTGCTACCGAGGTGGTCTCAGACCCAAGCGTCTGCTATCTTCGAACCTCAAGTGCGCAGTGTGGCGACGGAGCTTCAGAGCCGACTTGCTGAAGAACTGGTTGAGTGGGCCACTGTGACCGCCAGGTCACAAGTCAATCGACTCCCAGAAGACACAAAGGTAGGCAACGAAGCACGTCAAGGCGAAGCTGATGGTATATTACGCGATGAGAAGGCTGACCTACAGGGACGACAGCTGATTATGAGACTCCGGGTGACCGGACTCAGAGTCACACATAGTTCTGACGGGTCCAGCAGTGGAGAACCGCCGCAGTCCAAGCGCCTGCTACATGGTCCGCCACGCCCGCAAGTCTCGTCGACACCATCTGCACTGTCGACGCCGTCGCTAAGTTCGCTGCCGGTATACGAGAGTCACTCTGATAGCACTCGCTTGGAGTCTGGTGTACCAATGTCTGAAGATCGAGGCAGCTCTCTGACGACTGGTGCGCCTGTGCCAAGTGTCATCGGGACCTCGCGTACGTCGGATGACCACTCGTCGGGACTCCAGACCTCTCGTGGAAGTTCCACAGACTCGTCGCTGATGTCCATGAGTCGAGGGGCGTCTGCACATATGCCGTTGTCCGTCGGAGGTGTGGCGATGATCGCCCAAGGTGCCGATGCCGGAGGAATGGTCGCCGGAGAGTCTATGGGAATCCACGTGACACGAACGCTGATGCCGGTGAAGTCGGAGCCTGAAGACTTCGAGATGTTGGAAGAGAAGCTGGAGTTTCCAGAAGTGAAGTCCGAGAGACAGTTGTCTACCAGAAATTCTGTACGAGATTCTGTTCACCGGACGCCAGAAGCTCCAGCATCGTCCGTCTCGAGTCGTGGGAGAAGCCACCAGAGCAGACATCAGAGTCTGAAGAGCGAGGATCACCGGAAAGTGTCTTCCAGACGCATGAGTTCCGTTGCGTCAAGCCGCATGCGAAGTTCCCAGAGATCAGGCCCAGCGCAGATCGAACTGAACGCTATGCGGCAGCAACAGGAATGGCAGCGTCGGATGGAACAGGAGCAGAAGGAATTTCTGGCCAGAGAACGTCTAGAATCCATGGAGCGTGAACGTCGACGTGAACAACGAGAACTTGATACGCGCCAGCAGATCCAGACACTTACCGACCGACTACTTGAGTCTGAGAGCGCCAGACTGGAAGCCCAGAGACGCGTGGATGACTTGGAAGAACGTCGGAGTCAAGCGTTTGAGTCCAAGCTCAAGTATCATTCGAAGTCGTCTGAGAGACAGGTGTCCGACGTACAAGTTTCTGGTGAACAGTTTTCCGACGTACAGCGTCTGGAGACCGAGTTTGCAGATCGCTGGAAACAACGGGAAGCCGAGGCCGAAGCCGAACGTGCGCGTTGGGCAGACGAGCTGAAACGTGACTGGATTTCGCAAATGGAGACCTTACGACAGCGGGTGCACGACGTGGAGTCGGAGCGCGACAGGGAGCGAGAAAGTTCCCAGAACATGCAGCGTTTCCAGGCCGCAGAATTGAGGAACCTTCGTGCAACATTGTCTAAAGTTCAAGGGGTCGCCCACCCTGAAGTAGCAACTTCAAGTCGGATCTCCGGTGAACATGACCCTAAACCGGCAACCGGACTTCTGGTGAACAGTCGGGATACGGGAGATTGCACACCTGGGGTTAGGGGATCAGAAGGAGTCGCCAGTAGGGGTAGGGTTACACCCATTAAAACGACGGAGGCCTTCCATACGCCTCTTCCCCTACGGAGAACGACCGAAACCAAGCGCGCGAAGGCTGGAAGGCATGGCGCGGCCACCGCGGCCGCTACGACGACCCAGACGGCTCAAGCGGCTCCCCTGACCGAGGTCAAGACTGAAGGAAGGCGCCCAGCGACTCCCAGGCGCGATGGACACCGGAAACCGAGTGTAAGACGCTCCGAAGATGGTCGGGACGCTCCTCGGAAGCCAGGAAGACGCAGGAATGACCCAGACCCGGGTGGAAGCTCAAGTGACTCAAGCTCGGACTCAAGTGATTCGTCTTCTGATGACTTGGATCCTCCGGAGGTGGTCAACCTGACTTCTGCATCCCAGGGACAAGCTGGAGCGACCCTGCTGACTATGAGGCCCTTCATAAACTCAAGTATCATCGGAGAATTTGATCCCCGAGCGACATTACGGGAGCGTGTTCACTGGTGGGAGCGCTTCGTGAACATGGCATCTCAGGGAGCATGGACGAACAAGACCCGCATACAAGAGCTCGAGCTGAAGCTCCCGGTGTCTGCCAGAGATTGGTTCAACCAGCTTCCGAAGAGTGTTTCCCGTGACTGGAAGGAGTTATCAACGGAGTTCCGCAGGCGTTATTGCAAGGCCCGGTCATCATATTCCGAGAGATACTTCACGATGGAGATGAAGAGTTCCGAGACTCCGTTGGACTTCTTCTATCGCCTGAACTCGGCCGCCGGAAAAGCTGAGGTGGACTTCAGAAAGTCCTCCAGACGCCTGGAGAAACACGTTCTGAGGTACATCACCAAGCTGAAGGATGAGCGTCTGAAGATCGCGTTACAAGGCCGGAAGTTCAGGAGTATCTCGGACTTGGAATATGCCCTGCAACAGGACGAAGATGTCTGGCGAACTGCTGATCAAGACACTACGACCACCAGACATCGGGATTTCCGAGCGGACAATCTCCCACGTGGACAGTTTAAGCCGAAGCGTATGGGGAAGACTTACGTCGCCCGAGAAGCAGACCCGGATGCCTCTGACGATGTCGATGCGGATACCAGAACTCAAGAGAAGGATACCAGAGCTTCGTCGTCAGAACACGATCGCGAGATGTCTGGTGTACAATCTTCGTCTGGTGTACAATCTGCCTCTCAGGCGCCTGGCGGTGCTGATTGGACTCAGACTCTGACAAACGAAGTTTATCGGGTCATGGACAACATGGGATGGCGACCGCCGCCCCAGTCTCCCCGAGGATCGTCAGGTCAAGACTTCCAGCAGACACGGCGCGATAACCCTGACTACAGGAACAAGTTCTGCGAAAAGTGTCGCCGATCGGGTCACTCTGAAGAGAACTGTTTGAGAGACATTGTCTGTGACAGATGTCAGGAGAAGGGTCACCCGAGCAGGATGTGCCGAGTACCGCCGTGTGAGGTTTGCGGAAAGGTGCACTCTGGGAGACCATGCGAGGACATCAAGACCCTGGAATCCCTCAAGAAACTAGCCCGTCAAGGTACACTGAAGGACCTGCCGGATCACCTGCTGGAGAAACTCCTGGGTGACGAGGCTGACTCTGGGAAACAGTTAAACTAGCAAGCCCGTCGGATGGGGATCTGAAACGCGCCGGGCAAGGCACACCCCCAGAGTTATGTGTTCTAGTGTACGTAGGACCGGAGCTGAAAACAACCCAACCTAAAAATCAACATTGCATGACCGCTTTAGCTCAAGAATCAGCCATGTCTTCAGAAATTCCGCGTCTGAGAGACAGTTCATCGGACTTTCCGAGAGACTGTTCACCGGACTTTCCGAGAGACAATGGACCGCCTCCGGACGACACAATCCAGTTTCGTCTGAAAGACGGGGAATGTTATGGCTGGTGGGAGGATCACTACCCTGATCCTGCAAAGCGTGATGTGGTCATGGTGCATGGCGCTGTCAATGATCATCGGACCAAGATTCTCCTGGACACCGGTGCGACTATCAACATCCTGAGTTACGACTTTGCGCGTAAGCTCGGACTCAGGCTCAAGTCACACAAACAAACAAGAGTGTCTGGGATGGGAGGAGTTCCGACGTACATTGGTGCCAGTGCTGAGATCAAGCTAACTCTCGGACCGAGAGTGGTTTACATTGTTGATGTCTGGGTTGCGAATATCGGCGAAGGTATAAACGTGCTATTAGGAATGGGATTCATGTTCGCCGCTGGTCTGAGGATCAGCGTTCGTGAGGGATTGGTATCTATGCCAGACGAAGTCGTGGTGATGATGTGCAGCTGGGAGCCTGGTGATCATGTCGGCAGGAACAGGTCCATCAGACCAAGTGAAGCGGTACTCCTGAGACCTGGTGAAGAATTTGTTGTTCGCATTGATTATGGTCCGACGAACCCGCAACGAGAAGTCGTGTGGGCGGGACGTGGAGACCGTTGGGTGACTCAGCTGATTTATGCAGCCCGGTCATGGCCTGTGGCGGTGCGCGTGGTGAACATTTCTGACAAGAATACGTGGGTGAATGAATTTTCTGACGTTGCAAGGATTGTGGAGTATGGATTTTTCCCACGACATGGTCGCTTTGTACGGCCAGGCTCTGCAGCCTATCGTGACTGGGAAGTTTTGATCCTGGAGAACACTCCGTCACCAGAGACGAAGAGACGTCTGAAGGCCGAAGCTGACTTGGAGGATCTGATACCTCAACCTCCATGTGTGGATCACCCGGTATACCCGTGGCCAACTAAGATCTTACAACGCCCAAGGCTGGATAATGCTCGAGTACAGTTTGTGAGGCCTACTTCGGTCCCACGAGCAAAACAAGTTCGTTTCGCTTTGGATGTGGCTACGCAGACAGATGACTGGGTGGATGCCGGAAAAGAGGAGACCCGAGATACCGCTGTGGACACCGGAGATCTGGAATTGCCATCAGAAGAAACGACTCCGAAGGACTCCGGAACCATGTCTGGAATTCCGAGTAACATGGTCGAGGATGAAGTCACCCTGAGTGTTTCTGGTGAACTGTTCATGGGAGATATGGATCCGACAGACTGTTCATGGGACATCCCAATCCAGTGTATGCCAGGCACCCCTGTGGAAAAGCTCCGAGCCGAGTACGAGCGGTGCATGCGAGTCACGAATGAGGAATTGGATCTGGAACCCGGTGTCTACATACGGGAAGGAACGGACCTACTCTCTCAATTACGTGACCAGCTGGTTATGCTACCTGAACTGGAAGATTTGACTCCTGAATGCGATATCGACAAGGCTGACGTCGGAGTACCCGGGAAAACAACGCCAGAAATGGAGCAGAAACTCAGGGATATCTTAAAGTATCACCGGAAAATCTTTCTGGGAGACGGCAATGCCGCACCTGCCCCGGCAAGGGGTGTGGTCTGTGACTTGGACGTGGGAGACGCTAAACCTGTTGCCCAACGTCCGAGGTCCGTTGCCCCTCACCTGATGATCAAGGTGTACGAACTTCTGAAGAAGCTCCTGGAGACCGGACTCATCGAATACTCGACTTCGCCTTGGGCATCACCAATTGTGATTGTCCTCAAGAAGAATGGTGTGGACATACGCATGTGTATCGATTATTGAGTGGTGAATGGTTTTATCCAGTTGTCGCGTTATCCGTTGCCCCTGATAGACGATCTGTTGATTGGGTTTGAGGCAGCACTGTGGTTTATGAGTCTGGATATGGCGAGTGGTTTTGGGCTATTCGAATGACGGAGCGTGCGAGACTGATCTCAGCGTTCATCTGCCCATTTGGACATTTCCAGTGGGTAAGAATGCCCTTCGGTCTGAAGAACGCCCCTCTGGTATACCAGGCTATGCTGGATAACTGTCTGTGGGGTTCGTGCGATTGTCACCTGAAGAGGAAGCTGAGGTTGACCCCGATGTGCTGGAATTCCTGAAGTTAGAACCCCAGAACTCTGACGTACATGGTCTGATGTCTGGTGAACAACTTCAGAACTCTGATGAACACATGCCAGGGGTTCCAGTGCTCACTGACCAAATGACTGTCTTTCAGAGGAACATCCCAGTCCCGTCCTTCATGGGACCGGTACTCGGTCGAAGTTCCTACATTGACGACATTGCTCATGGGGCACCCACCTGGGATCAACTTTGTGAAGACCTGAATGCCTTGCTCTTCAGACTCAGATACTGGAACATTTCTGTGAGCCTGCCCAAGAGCGAGTTCGGGAAGCTGACGATTCCTTATCTGTCGCATGAGATCAGTGCTGAAGGACTGAGAGCTACACCGAAGATTGTCAAGGGAGTGGAAGAATTGCCGTTTCCGTCGACACTCAAGGGAGTACAGAGTTTCATGGGAAGTCTGAATTATTACAACAAGTTTATCGAAGACTTACCGGTGATGGCTGCTGTGCTCTACGAGTTGTCTGATGAACAGATTCGCGCTGGTCGAGATTTGGCTCGAGCTAAGGAAGCCTTTGAGATTCTGAAGCGCAAGATTGTCTCGACACCGCTCCTCAGACACCCAGATCGCACCAAGCCTTTCGTTATTATCCCCCATGCGAACCCGTGGGCTGCTTCAGCCGTCTTGGGACAGGAGTACGATGGAGTGATACACCCCGTACGGTTCACTGGACGTGTGTTGAATGAGGCGGAGCTCCGGTATCACATCGCAGAGAAAGAGGTCATAGCGATCCTCAGGGTTCTGGAGAACTTTCGGGCTCTGATAAACACGAGTCCCGTGATCACGATGTACACCAGACATTCGGTGTTGAAATGGCTCCTGTCATCCAGTTCGGCTGATGGTCGGAACGTGAAGTGGGGATTGAAGTTGTCACACTGGAATTTGGAGATTCGCAGGATCCAGCGAGATGAAGATGGTCTCCCGGCTATTCTTGGAGCGGGCATCACACCCCGTGAACACCTCGATGAGGTTTCTGAAAACCTCATCCCCGTCAAGGGGCGAGTCAAACCTCCAGCACCCATTAGCGTGGAGATGCTAGGGGCTGATTACCGAGGTTGTGTTCTAAGTTTTGATGGTGCCGCCAAGACATCCACTCGCCTGGGAAGCTGCGGATGTGTACTCTGGGAGCTCCCGGGGTGGAATATCCTGGAAGCCCAAGGGTTCGCTCTGAAAGATGTCACTGTAAATGACTCAGAATACTGTGGTCTGATCAATGGATTGAAGTTGGCTTTGGAACGTGGTATCCGAGACTTGGTGGTTGTCGGAGACTCTCGTATCGCTATCCAGCAAGCTCAAGGTCTGATCAATTGTAATCAGCCGAACCTGCAGCGGAAATTGGCCGAGTTTGAGTCTCTGAAGATCAAGTTTCAGTCTCTGAAGCTAGTGCACGTGAAGCGTGAGTTCAATCAAGCAGCGGACTATTTGACGTCCAAGACCCTCGTTCTTGGCGAGTCCGGGCAGGTCCAAGACCTGACGAACTGACTCATCTAAAACTGGTGTCCAAGATCCCAGAGAAACTGATGAAGCCTCCCGAAGGGATGTCTTCTGAAACTCCGGACGATGTTCACCGGACCTCTGGTGAACATGATTGTACATCGGAGATGGATGACCCAGGGCCAGAGTCTGCGCCCCTGCCTCATGCTGCCAAGGTGCTTGTTGCCATCACTCGTGCACGCGATCAGGAAGAAGCAAACCTATCAGATGACGCGGAGGCTCGTGAACCCATGGGCCCATTGGAGTTTCAGGAAGAACGCTGGCGGCGGATCAAAGTTCACCAGACTCAAGATGTTCATCTGGCAGAACTCATCAAGTTCCTTAAGGGTGACGTGGGAGATCTACCGCGACCCCGAGTAAGGAAGCTAGCCAGGATTGCCGATGATTTCATCTTGGATTCCAGAGACGTTTTGTACCGCCTCAGCCGTGCTACCAGAGAACGTCCGAGAGACATGGTTGATGAGCTCCGACTTGTGGTCCCCAGAGACTTGCATGCCGATATGCTGCACTATGCTCATGGGGATTACCAGGGTGCTCACCAGGGAATCAAACGTACGTTCGAGAAGCTGAGCTCCGAGTTCTACTGGATTGGTATGTACGCTGATGTGGAAAGGTTCGTCAAGGAGTGTATGGACTGTGCAAGTGGCAAGGGGCGTCCCCCAAATCCTGGACCGTCGCCCGGCAACATCGAGCCCAGTCGACCGTTTGAAGTGGTGTCCATGGATTTCGTGACGCACATGCCAAAGTCCGCCAGAGGAAACACGTTCCTGTTGTTGTTCCAAGACATGTTCTCAGGCTATGTGATGTGCAAGCCTATGAGTATTACTACGGCTCAGGATGTCGCTGAGGCCTACGAGGAACGTGTCTTCCGGAATTTCGGAGCTAGCTCCCTGATACGCCATGATCAGGACCCTCGGTTCATGAGTGAAGTGTTCAGGTGTTTCCGGGATCTCCTGGGAAGCAGACAGCGAGCGACTCTGGCGTACCGTCCCCAGGCGAACGGCCAACAAGAACGGTCTGTTCAGACGGTCGTGCGCGCCATCAAGGCCTACATCGCCGAAGCTGATCAGAGTGACTGGGACGACCACGCCGAGCGTCTGATGTTCGCATTGAACACTTCCTTTGATGCGACCCGTCTGGAAACACCTTTCTTTCTGGTGCACGGATGGGATGCTCATGGGACTGTGTCCGCGATGCTTGGTCCAAAGCCTTCTGGTGTACAAGAGCGCACTGCTTATGAGTGGCGTCGGAAGATGCAACGAGATTACAGCTACGCTCAAGCCTGTGCTGAAGAACTTCAGAAGAAGGCCAAGCAGGAGCGTTCTGAAGAACAGACCCGAAAGTGGAAGGAGTTGTCGGAACGTCTGAAGTCCGGATTTGCCGTCGGTGATGCCGTGTGGCTATACATCCCCAAGGTACAAACGGGGCTGAGTCGGAAACTCGCACACATGTGGCATGGTCCTTTCCGGATTGAAGAGATGCTAGATGATTTTCGTGTGAAACTGAAGGTCGGGGACACCGGGTATCGGGTGAACCCTTGGGTGCATATAAGTCGCCTGAAACCGAGAGCCTTGTTTCCCAGAAGACCAACTGTGGAGCTTGATATCCGCGAGGATGATGACTTTGATGCAGCGCTGTTACCAGAAGACAGTTGGGAGCCCGACACCGAGAATGATGAATACGAAGTGGAAAAGATACTTGACACTCGGTGGAGCAAGCGTACCAGGACCTCCAAGAGACTTCGCGAATACCTGGTCAAGTGGAAGGGGTACGACGAGACAGAGTGGCTACCCTTGTCAAAGCTGAACTGTGGCGCTTTACTGTATGAGTTCAATCAGAGCGCACGAGCGCGAGCTCGTTTCCAAGCAATGCAAGCTGGAGACGATCACCCCAGAGTTTAAACTCTAATCTATTCTGAGAACTCTGGTGAACATCACTGTTCACCAGACGATGTATTTCAGAGATGAAGGTGTCTGAGAGACATGTCTTTCGGAAATGTGATTTCGGGGATACGTGACTCCCAGAGATGGTGATTGTTATGTGAATTTGTATGGAGATGATTTTGTGGTTGTGTGTTTATGATGGAATTTTACGAGTGAATTATGATGATGCTACGAGAAGAAGATTACTGAACGACATGTGAGGATGTTAAAGGAGAAGGTCGTCGGGGAACTATATTTGGAATTGTTACTACGCTACGATATGCAGACGACTAAGTTGTTCTGGAAGAAGAAGTGTAGTTCCCCGGAGATGTCGCGAAGAGTACACCGGACTTCTGGCGTACTTACTTCAGAGAGACAGGATTTTCGGCGCGTTCAGCAGGCGTCAGAGCTTGTTTCCGGAGATCGGATGGCACGAATTCCATCCAGTCCTTGTCGGAAGACGCTGTGGCCCACTGCGTGCGCGCCGGTTCCGCTGAGTCGATAGCTTCGAGTTGCTTGCGCAAGCTCAGGCACTTGGGACCTCCGATGTCACGTGCACGTGGGTCCTGCCAGATCCATGGACAATATTTGTCCGGGACCTTCCAGATACCAGGCTCGAACATGAGCGTCTCCGGGAAATCCTTGTGCTTCAGAATCTTGGATACTGTCCCTCGATATTGGCGCAGTAAAGATGCACGTCGGAGCCCACGTTCCTTGTGCTGTTCACCGGACAGCAGGTCCTCGTCGGGATCCATGATCACCCAGTGAGTGCGTTCCCACAGCGCTTGGGCGTGCTTGCGCATGAGAGACGCGAGCTCTTCGATGTCCGCCTGAACCAAGGGACAGAGGTCTTCACGCCGGTGAAAGTACAGCTCGGTCCGACGGTTCTGGTACATGACGTCCCAGGGCGCTGGCACTTCGTCCAGCAAAGCTTGGTACTTCTTGGAGTTCCAGCGTTTCTTAAGGCGTGCCAGACTGTGTCTGTGGGGCTCGAAGTCTGGGAACCCTGGAGTCTGCCCGATGGACGTCTTGGTGTCACTTGTCGGCTGGACCGGAATGCCGTAGTACAGCCACGAAGAACAATGTGTGTCCGGGGCCTCGATTGTCAGCAGTTCCTTCGGTGTCAGCGACTTGTACGACTTGGACACCAGACTTGACTTCCGGAGTTTACCGGAAGGTCGCTTGCCCGAAGAGCTCTTAGGCGACTTGGGGTCTTGAGACTTTTTGTCCTTGGAACTTGACTTGGGCGAACCACCGGACTTCTTGCTCTTGGGACTAGACGTGGAGGTGCCACCGGACTTCTGACCGCTTGACTTGGACCTGGATGCCTCGTGTACACTATCCCGCTTGGACTTCTTGGTAGGGATTATCGGACCCGAGTCGTCTGAATCACTGGACTCGTAGTCCCGTGGACGCTTGTTGCCGGCGTGCTAATGATCATCAGACTCATCGTCGTCAGAGTCATCGCTGTTGCCGCTCGACTTTTCGTCGTCAGAAGCACTGTCGATAGACGCAGATTCTTGTTCACCAGACTCCTTGAAGTCCGGGTCCTTCTGAGGGTCATCCTCTGTAGACTCAGGCTCACTGATAGGATATGGGACGTGAGCATCCAGTGCCTCCCAGACCGGTGGCTCCACATCGTTCTTCCGAAGCCGGCGCAGTTCCTCCTCAGCCATCTTGTAATACGTCTCTGGGACGTACGAGGTCCACGGGGTCTGATTCAGCTTGCGCCAGTACATCATGCTCACTAGCATTTTTACCAAGGGGCGCCCCGTGAACAGGCTGTGGGCGGGCTTGTCCGTGCGCAGCCACTTCATCGCTGTCTCGTAAGAAATGCCGGCGAGCAGAGCCAAGCGCAAGTCCGGACGAACTTCTTCCCAGACGACTCCAGGTGGTAACGTGGTATGAACTGCGTCCTTGGACACCGGAGACTTGGCGTTCGCCGGACGCACTGAATCGATATCAGGCGTGTAATTCTTGGGGCGACCCTGAGGAACACGAACCCGATGTTTCCCAGACGGCCGGTTAGGCTTGAGTGGTGGAGATCCGGGAGATTTGGGCGACCTGGTGGGCGACCCAGACTTGTTCACCGGGCGAGTGCTTGATTTCTCGGGGCCGCCCGCATGCTCACCGGAAACCTTCACACCACTGCCAGCACCCGTCAGATCCAGCACTTTGGCTGATTTCTTGGCCTCCGCAGCTTGATCAAAGCGAATTCTCGCCAGACGCTTGGAGAAGTCAGGAATTTCCGCCTTACGCTGATCCATTGCCGTCACATTGATGATGGTGTCCCAGTCTCCTGGCGGCGCCTTGCCCTCTTGGAAGTTCACCAGAAGCTCCCGAAGACGCACCCAACTGCCGTTCAACTCCCCGTGTTCAAACAAGTACTCCAGGAAACCCCAGGAGTCTGTGGCTGTGGTCGTGGGGCGAGCCTTCAGCAGACGGACCTCCGCTTGAGAGTCCGCCAGGCGTTCCTCTAAGGCCGCTTTCTCGGACTCCAGAGCGTCAATCTGGTCCTGATAGTGCGAAGCGAGGTTCTTGGACTCCGCGTTCACACGATCTTCGGTCTCACCAGCAGTACGCCGGGCGTCCAGTACTTCATGGCGCCAATACTGGCAGTTGAAGACCCACTGACGCTTGAGATCTTCGGACTCGTTCTGGATAGCGGCCGTGTCCACCAGAGATGCACCGCCCTGGGACTCTACTTGGAGTCGAAGCCGACGGTGAGCGCCAGCCATCTGCTTCAGGTAACCCGATGTCTTGTACACCCGCTCGGCGAGGCGCTGATGAGGGAGGTGCAGGAGGATTGACGCCAACTCCCGATGGACATCGACGGACCCCATGTGCGCTTCAAGGTTCTGGCGGTCACGGCTATCCACGTGAGGAACGAGCATCTGACTTTCAGTGAAGTCAGGGATAACACGCTCAAGCTCCGAGATGTCCGCCGACGTGAACTCTTCAAGGCCCACCAGAACACCGGGTCCGCCATAGATGTTCGCGATGTGGTTGCCCACACGGAAGTCCTCGGCGAGCGCCGGAACACCAACCAGAAATGGCTGTCCCTCAGGTCGTGGCTCAGGGTCCACCCAGTTGGAAGGGACGTCGGACTTCTCTTCGTCCAGCGGTTGTTGCCCAGGTCCAAACAGATCGTCCACCTCGGCGGTGGAGAGAATGTGGGGGCCTCTGTGAAGCGAAGACGAGACGCCAAGAGTCGAACCCGCAGTAGCGGAAGCCGCCGACGTACCAGGTCCGCTCACGTGATCATCGCTGTCAGCAGCATCAACGCCCTGCTTCGGAGCGGCGGACGCGCTCGACTGTGAGGCTGGGGCGCTTGAGCTGCCACCAGGTGATGCGGAAGTACCGTCACCACCACCTCGCGATGCTACAGATGCCGAAGCGGGCCCAGTGCCCGAGGCGTCGCCAATGGTAGAGGCCGATGGGGAACTCATGGCTGCAGGATCTTCTTCCGAAGTGTGCGTCAGAAAGGAAATCGGGATGTGGCCGTTTGTGGGATACGACAGTTGGCTATTTCTGAGTCTGATGGAATCAGACTGAGCGACAGGACACCAGAGATTCTGAAATCCCGGAAGTTTTGAGAGCGTCACAGCTACACTATGTTCACGGGACCTCTGACGTACTGTCCTGGCCATGATGCTCAGTTTGGAGAAAGTTCCGCACTGACGAATTATGACCAGGAGGGGCGGTTGACACGTTGCTAATTACGATTTTTCGAGTGGATATGGACGTTTCGCTGTGATGTGATTGGACATATAATGGATTGTGGGAGAAAGGGAGATGTGGGACGAGGTTATGTCCCGTGCGACAATAATGGATCTGTGGAAGAAAACTGCTTTATATATTAACCTTCACCTGTACTGCAAAGGGGCCCAAGAGATCAGAAGTGTTCCTCGGAAAAGTGCACAAACTCCGAGAGACAACAACACTCAGTCTGATCACCGGACTTTCCCCGACGATGAGTGCCTAAAGGTTGGCAGAAAGTCTCTCAGAAGAATGTATCTCTGAGAGACCTCATCCCGTTGCCGTCCTGTGTGACGATGATGGTTCAAGGAATACAGTTATACCCACAAGATACCAAGTATCGCGCACCGGACGTAGCGCACCCCGCGCATATCCCGATTGGACTTCGTGCGTTGTAGCATACGTGCTCCGCACCCTGAAAACACTCATGGATTTCTGGTATCACGCATGGAAACTCTGATATCACACCATGAAGTCTGATGTACATGAGTCCGACGTACATGAAGTCCGACGTACATGAAGTCTGATGTACATGAGTCTGATGAACATGATTCTGGTGAACAAGTCTGATGTGTCCGGCTTATACAAGCAATATTCCAGACATTTACCAGTTTCCGATGAACAGACTCCGACGTACAAGACTCCGATGAACAGACCCAAGTGTCACGACTCTGGTATTACGACTCTGATGTACATGATTCCGGAGTACATGGTTCCGATGAACATGTCTCCGACGCACATGATTCCAGACCCTGATGAACAGGATACCAGACTCTGACACTCTGAAGTCCACCCCATACTGAAACCAAGTGTACCCAACACGACCTCACGCAATCAAGTGAAACGCAACCCACTCATCCCTGTAATGACATCATTAAGTGTCGACTCGACAAGATCTGCAGCATCGACTACCATAGTGAGCCCAAGTGAAGATTCCTGAGTTATACTGAGACCA
Source organism: Phytophthora colocasiae (assembly GCA_018806915.1). Lineage (NCBI taxonomy): Eukaryota > Oomycota > Peronosporomycetes > Peronosporales > Peronosporaceae > Phytophthora > Phytophthora colocasiae. The sequence continues at coordinate 253,467 of JAGKQI010000016.1, read as the reverse complement.
AGTGTATATGAGAATATGGAAGACAGAAGACAGAGAGATACGAGATAGATAACCAGAGTTCAATTTGATCGGTACCCCCGAGTTAAATTTGCGTTACAACCCCAAGGTCGATTCGTCGGTTCTTCGGAAGTGTAAGGCCACGACAAAGCTTTGAGTCGTGTGATCTCTCACCTATCAAGCCCCTTTAGGTGGAGATGTCGCGAAGTCGGTGCAACTTTTACCGCGGTGCAGGGGCGTAAAGTGAACCTGGAAGTGTGACTACCGGTAGTAATACCAGAGTCGCACAGCAAGGTGGGCGTGTGTTACCTTGTGCTGTCCTCGTAGGTTCGTTGTCTTGGTAATGAGACCCTCGCCGGGGTCGTGAGAGTGTTGATGAGAGTAAGGGTTCCTTGCGTGGGCCGTCGGATGTCCTTCTAGTCCTCACAGGAGCGCTTGGGAGTCGAACGTTTTCCGGTGAACACTTGTGTACACCAGAGATTTCTGAAGGCAAAAGAGAAATTAATACAATGGGAAGTCCAGTAATTAGACTTCCGAGATAACCGCAATATAGAGTTCCGATATACAAATATGTAGCTGCTCTTATTCTTTCCTGGCCCTTGAGCAGTGGGCTAGTTCTCCAGGTCAACTAGGGAAATGATCACCAGACACCTGGTCTGTCTGGTATTCCCGTAACTTTCGCGCACCACCCTCTAATATATAGAGGGAAAAATAAACCAATACACTATTAGTTATATAACAGTCTACCGAGCGTCTTGAGAGCGACTGTCTAGCTCCCAAAACCTGTCCAAACGTACAATATGAAATGGGCTACCGTTAGAGACAAGACAAACGACCCAACTAGGAAATGGAATAGGTGGGTCCTCTCAGGTCTCTACGTTACGCTGATCTCCACCTAAAGGGGCTTGATAGGTGAGAGATCACACGACTCAAAGCTTTGTCGTGGCCTTACACTTCCGAAGAACCGACGAATCGACCTTGGGGTTGTAACGCAAATTTAACTCGGGGGTACCGATCAAATTGAACTCTGGTTATCTATCTCGTATCTCTCTGTCTTCTGTCTTCCATATTCTCATATACACTTGGTCTCAGTATAACTCAGGAATCTTCACTTGGGCTCACTATGGTAGTCGATGCTGCAGATCTTGTCGAGTCGACACTTAATGATGTCATTACAGGGATGAGTGGGTTGCGTTTCACTTGATTGCGTGAGGTCGTGTTGGGTACACTTGGTTTCAGTATGGGGTGGACTTCAGAGTGTCAGAGTCTGGTATCCTGTTCATCAGGGTCTGGAATCATGTGCGTCGGAGACATGTTCATCGGAACCATGTACTCCGGAATCATGTATATCAGAGTCGTAATACCAGAGTCGTGACACTTGGGTCTGTTCATCGGAGTCTTGTACGTCGGAGTCTGTTCATCGGAAACTGGTAAATGTCTGGAATATTGCTTGTATAAGCCGGACACATCAGACTTGTTCACCAGAATCATGTTCATCAGACTCATGTACATCAGACTTCATGTACGTCGGACTTCATGTACGTTGGACTCATGTACGTTGGACTCATGTACGTCAGACTTCATGGTGTGATATCAGAGTTTCCATGCGTGATACCAGAAATCCATGAGTATTTTCAGGGTGCGGAGCACGTATGCTACAACGCACGAAGTCCAATCGGGATATGCGCGGGGTGCGCTACGTCCGGTGCGCGATACTTGGTATCTTGTGGGTATAACTGTATTCCTTGAACCATCATCGTCACACAGGACGGCAACGGGATGAGGTCTCTCAGAGATACATTCTTCTGAGAGACTTTCTGCCAACCTTTAGGCACTCATCGTCGGGGAAAGTCCGGTGATCAGACTGAGTGTTGTTGTCTCTCGGAGTTTGTGCACTTTTCCGAGGAACACTTCTGATCTCTTGGGCCCCTTTGCAGTACAGGTGAAGGTTAATATATAAAGCAGTTTTCTTCCACAGATCCATTATTGTCGCACGGGACATAACCTCGTCCCACATCTCCCTTTCTCCCACAATCCATTATATGTCCAATCACATCACAGCGAAACGTCCATATCCACTCGAAAAATCGTAATTAGCAACGTGTCAACCGCCCCTCCTGGTCATAATTCGTCAGTGCGGAACTTTCTCCAAACTGAGCATCATGGCCAGGACAGTACGTCAGAGGTCCCGTGAACATAGTGTAGCTGTGACGCTCTCAAAACTTCCGGGATTTCAGAATCTCTGGTGTCCTGTCGCTCAGTCTGATTCCATCAGACTCAGAAATAGCCAACTGTCGTATCCCACAAACGGCCACATCCCGATTTCCTTTCTGACGCACACTTCGGAAGAAGATCCTGCAGCCATGAGTTCCCCATCGGCCTCTACCATTGGCGACGCCTCGGGCACTGGGCCCGCTTCGGCATCTGTAGCATCGCGAGGTGGTGGTGACGGTACTTCCGCATCACCTGGTGGCAGCTCAAGCGCCCCAGCCTCACAGTCGAGCGCGTCCGCCGCTCCGAAGCAGGGCGTTGATGCTGCTGACAGCGATGATCACGTGAGCGGACCTGGTACGTCGGCGGCTTCCGCTACTGCGGGTTCGACTCTTGGCGTCTTGTCTTCGCTTCACAGAGGCCCCCACATTCTCTCCACCGCCGAGGTGGACGATCTGTTTGGACCTGGGCAACAACCGTTGGACGAAGAGAAGTCCGACGTCCCTTCCAACTGGGTGGATCCTGAGCCACGACCTGAGGGGCAACCATTCTTGGTTGGTGTTCCGGCGCTCGCCGAGGACTTCCGTGTGGGCAACCACATCGCGAATATCTATGGTGGGCCTGGTGTATTAGTTGGCCTTGAAGGCTTCACACCGGCAGACATCTCGGAGCTCGAGCGTGTCATCCCCGACTTCACTGAAAGTCAGATGCTTGTTCCCCACGTGGATAGCCGTAACCGCATGAGTCTTGAGGCACACATGGGATCCGTTGACGTCCTCCGGGAATTGGCGGCAATCCTCCTGCACCTCCCTCATCAGCGCCTCGCCGAGCGGGTGTACAAGACATCGGGTTACCTGAAGCAGATGGCTGGCGCTCACCGTCGGCTTCGACTCCAAGTAGAGTCCCAGGGCGGTGCATCTCTGGTGGACACGGCCGCTATCCAGAACGAGTCCGAAGATCTCAAGCGTCAGTGGGTCTTCAACTGCCAGTATTGGCGCCATGAAGTACTGGACGCCCGGCGTACTGCTGGTGAGACCGAAGATCGTGTGAACGCGGAGTCCAAGAACCTCGCTTCGCACTATCAGGACCAGATTGACGCTCTGGAGTCCGAGAAAGCGGCCTTAGAGGAACGCCTGGCGGACTCTCAAGCGGAGGTCCGTCTGCTGAAGGCTCGCCCCACGACCACAGCCACAGACTCCTGGGGTTTCCTGGAGTACTTGTTTGAACACGGGGAGTTGAACGGCAGTTGGGTGCGTCTTCGGGAGCTTCTGGTGAACTTCCAAGAGGGCAAGGCGCCGCCAGGAGACTGGGACACCATCATCAATGTGACGGCAATGGATCAGCGTAAGGCGGAAATTCCTGACTTCTCCAAGCGTCTGGCGAGAATTCGCTTTGATCAAGCTGCGGAGGCCAAGAAATCAGCCAAAGTGCTGGATCTGACGGGTGCTGGCAGTGGTGTGAAGGTTTCCGGTGAGCATGCGGGCGGCCCCGAGAAATCAAGCACTCGCCCGGTGAACAAGTCTGGGTCGCCCACCAGGTCGCCCAAATCTCCCGGATCTCCACCACTCAAGCTTAACCGGCCGTCTGGGAAACATCGGGTTCGTGTTCCTCAGGATCGCCCCAAGAATTACACGCCTGGTATCGATTCAATGCGTCCGGCGAACGCCAAGTCTCCGGTGTCCAAGGACGCAGTTCATACCACGTTACCACCTGGAGTCGTCTGGGAAGAAGTTCGTCCGGACTTGCGCTTGGCTCTGCTCGCCGGCATTTCTTACGAGACAGCGATGAAGTGGCTGCGCACGGACAAGCCCGCCCACAGCCTGTTCACGGGGCGCCCCTTGGTAAAAATGCTAGTGAGCATGATGTACTGGCGCAAGCTGAATCAGACCCCGTGGACCTCGTACGTCCCAGAGACGTATTACAAGATGGCTGAGGAGGAACTGCGCCGGCTTCGGAAGAACGATGTGGAGCCACCGGTCTGGGAGGCACTGGATGCTCACGTCCCATATCCTATCAGTGAGCCTGAGTCCACAGAGGATGACCCTCAGAAGGACCCGGACTTCAAGGAGTCTGGTGAACAAGAATCTGCGTCTAGCGACAGTGGTTCTGACGACGAAAAGTCGAGCGGCAACAGCGATGACTCTGACGACGATGAGTCTGATGATCATTAGCACGCCGGCAACAAGCGTCCACGGGACTACGAGTCCAGTGATTCAGACGACTCGGGTCCGATAATCCCTACCAAGAAGTCCAAGCGGGATAGTGTACACGAGGCATCCAGGTCCAAGTCAAGCGGTCAGAAGTCCGGTGGCACCTCCACGTCTAGTCCCAAGAGCAAGAAGTCCGGTGGTTCGCCCAAGTCAAGTTCCAAGGACAAAAAGTCTCAAGACCCCAAGTCGCCTAAGAGCTCTTCGGGCAAGCGACCTTCCGGTAAACTCCGGAAGTCAAGTCTGGTGTCCAAGTCGTACAAGTCGCTGACACCGAAGGAACTGCTGACAATCGAGGCCCCGGACACACATTGTTCTTCGTGGCTGTACTACGGCATTCCGGTCCAGCCGACAAGTGACACCAAGACGTCCATCGGGCAGACTCCAGGGTTCCCAGACTTCGAGCCCCACAGACACAGTCTGGCACGCCTTAAGAAACGCTGGAACTCCAAGAAGTACCAAGCTTTGCTGGACGAAGTGCCAGCGCCCTGGGACGTCATGTACCAGAACCGTCGGACCGAGCTGTACTTTCACCGGCGTGAAGACCTCTGTCCCTTGGTTCAGGCGGACATCGAAGAGCTCGCGTCTCTCATGCGCAAGCACGCCCAAGCGCTGTGGGAACGCACTCACTGGGTGATCATGGATCCCGACGAGGACCTGCTGTCCGGTGAACAGCACAAGGAACGTGGGCTCCGACGTGCATCTTTACTGCGCCAATATCGAGGGACAGTATCCAAGATTCTGAAGCACAAGGATTTCCCGGAGACGCTCATGTTCGAGCCTGGTATCTGGAAGGTCCCGGACAAATATTGTCCATGGATCTGGCAGGACCCACGTGCACGTGACATCGGAGGTCCCAAGTGCCTGAGCTTGCGCAAGCAACTCGAAGCTATCGACTCAGCGGAACCGGCGCGCACGCAGTGGGCCACAGCGTCTTCCGACAAGGACTGGATGGAATTCGTGCCATCCGATCTCCGGAAACAAGCTCTGACGCCTGCTGAACGCGCCGAAAATCCTGTCTCTCTGAAGTAAGTACGCCAGAAGTCCGGTGTACTCTTCGCGACATCTCCGGGGAACTACACTTCTTCTTCCAGAACAACTTAGTCGTCTGCATATCGTAGCGTAGTAACAATTCCAAATATAGTTCCCCGACGACCTTCTCCTTTAACATCCTCACATGTCGTTCAGTAATCTTCTTCTCGTAGCATCATCATAATTCACTCGTAAAATTCCATCATAAACACACAACCACAAAATCATCTCCATACAAATTCACATAACAATCACCATCTCTGGGAGTCACGTATCCCCGAAATCACATTTCCGAAAGACATGTCTCTCAGACACCTTCATCTCTGAAATACATCGTCTGGTGAACAGTGATGTTCACCAGAGTTCTCAGAATAGATTAGAGTTTAAACTCTGGGGTGATCGTCTCCAGCTTGCATTGCTTGGAAACGAGCTCGCGCTCGTGCGCTCTGATTGAACTCATACAGTAAAGCGCCACAGTTCAGCTTTGACAAGGGTAGCCACTCTGTCTCGTCGTACCCCTTCCACTTGACCAGGTATTCGCGAAGTCTCTTGGAGGTCCTGGTACGCTTGCTCCACCGAGTGTCAAGTATCTTTTCCACTTCGTATTCATCATTCTCGGTGTCGGGCTCCCAACTGTCTTCTGGTAACAGCGCTGCATCAAAGTCATCATCCTCGCGGATATCAAGCTCCACAGTTGGTCTTCTGGGAAACAAGGCTCTCGGTTTCAGGCGACTTATATGCACCCAAGGGTTCACCCGATACCCGGTGTCCCCGACCTTCAGTTTCACACGAAAATCATCTAGCATCTCTTCAATCCGGAAAGGACCATGCCACATGTGTGCGAGTTTCCGACTCAGCCCCGTTTGTACCTTGGGGATGTATAGCCACACGGCATCACCGACGGCAAATCCGGACTTCAGACGTTCCGACAACTCCTTCCACTTTCGGGTCTGTTCTTCAGAACGCTCCTGCTTGGCCTTCTTCTGAAGTTCTTCAGCACAGGCTTGAGCGTAGCTGTAATCTCGTTGCATCTTCCGACGCCACTCATAAGCAGTGCGCTCTTGTACACCAGAAGGCTTTGGACCAAGCATTGCGGACACAGTCCCATGAGCATCCCATCCGTGCACCAGAAAGAAAGGTGTTTCCAGACGGGTCGCATCAAAGGAAGTGTTCAATGCGAACATCAGACGCTCGGCGTGGTCGTCCCAGTCACTTTGATCAGCTTCAGCGATGTAGGCCTTGATGGCACGCACGACCGTTTGAACAGACCGTTCTTGTTGGCCGTTCGCCTGGGGACGGTACGCCAGAGTCGCTCGCTGTCTGCTTCCCAGGAGATCCCGGAAACACCTGAACACTTCACTCATGAACCGAGGGTCCTGATCATGGCGTATCAGGGAGCTAGCTCCGAAATTCCGGAAGACACGTTCCTCGTAGGCCTCAGCGACATCTTGAGCCGTTGTAATACTCATAGGCTTGCACATCACATAGCCTGAGAACATGTCTTGGAACAACAGCAGGAACGTGTTGCCTCTGGCGGACTTTGGCATGTGCGTCACGAAATCCATGGACACTACTTCAAAAGGTCGACTGGGCTCGATGTTGCCGGGCGACGGTCCAGGATTTGGGGGACGCCCCTTGCCACTTGCACAGTCCATACACTCCTTGACGAACCTTTCCACATCAGCGTACATACCAATCCAGTAGAACTCGGAGCTCAGCTTCTCGAACGTACGTTTGATTCCCTGGTGAGCACCCTGGTAATCCCCATGAGCATAGTGCAGCATATCGGCATGCAAGTCTCTAGGGACCACAAGTCGGAGCTCATCAACCATGTCTCTCGGACGTTCTCTGGTAGCACGGCTGAGGCGGTACAAAACGTCTCTGGAATCCAAGATGAAATCATCGGCGATCCTGGCAAGCTTCCTTACTCGGGGTCGTGGTAGATCTCCCACGTCACCCTTAAGGAACTTGATGAGTTCTGCCAGATGAACATCTTGAGTCTGGTGAACTTTGATCCGCCGCCAGCGTTCTTCCTGAAACTCCAATGGGCCCATGGGTTCACGAGCCTCCGCGTCATCTGATAGGTTTGCTTCTTCCTGATCGCGTGCACGAGTGATGGCAACAAGCACCTTGGCAGCATGAGGCAGGGGCGCAGACTCTGGCCCTGGGTCATCCATCTCCGATGTACAATCATGTTCACCAGAGGTCCGGTGAACATCGTCCGGAGTTTCAGAAGACATCCCTTCGGGAGGCTTCATCAGTTTCTCTGGGATCTTGGACACCAGTTTTAGATGAGTCAGTTCGTCAGGGTCTTGGACCTGCCCGGACTCGCCAAGAACGAGGGTCTTGGACGTCAAATAGTCCGCTGCTTGATTGAACTCACGCTTCACGTGCACTAGCTTCAGAGACTGAAACTTGATCTTCAGAGACTCAAACTCGGCCAATTTCCGCTGCAGGTTCGGCTGATTACAATTGATCAGACCTTGAGCTTGCTGGATAGCGATACGAGAGTCTCCGACAACCACCAAGTCTCGGATACCACGTTCCAAAGCCAACTTCAATCCATTGATCAGACCACAGTATTCTGAGTCATTTACAGTGACATCTTTCAGAGCGAACCCTTGGGCTTCCAGGATATTCCACCCGGGAGCTCCCAGAGTACACATCCGCAGCTTCCCAGGCGAGTGGATGTCTTGGCGGCACCATCAAAACTTAGAACACAACCTCGGTAATCAGCCCCTAGCATCTCCACGCTAATGGGTGCTGGAGGTTTGACTCGCCCCTTGACGGGGATGAGGTTTTCAGAAACCTCATCGAGGTGTTCACGGGGTGTGATGCCCGCTCCAAGAATAGCCGGGAGACCATCTTCATCTCGCTGGATCCTGCGAATCTCCAAATTCCAGTGTGACAACTTCAATCCCCACTTCACGTTCCGACCATCAGCCGAACTGGATGACAGGAGCCATTTCAACACCGAATGTCTGGTGTACACCGTGATCACGGGACTCGTGTTTATCAGAGCCCGAAAGTTCTCCAGAACCCTGAGGATCGCGATGACCTCTTTCTCTGCGATGTGATACCGGAGCTCCGCCTCATTCAACACACGTCCAGTGAACCGTACGGGGTGTATCACTCCATCGTACTCCTGTCCCAAGACGGCTGAAGCAGCCCACGGGTTCGCATGGGGAATAATAACGAAAGGCTTGGTGCGATCTGGGTGTCTGAGGAGCGGTGTCGAGACAATCTTGCGCTTCAGAATTTCAAAGGCTTCCTTAGCTCGAGCCAAATCTCGACCAGCACGAATCTGTTCATCAGACAACTCGTAGAGCACAGCAGCGATCACCGGTAAGTCTTCGATAAACTTGTTGTAATAATTCAGACTTCCCATGAAACTCTGTACTCCCTTGAGTGTCGACGGAAACGGCAATTCTTCCACTCCCTTGACAATCTTCGGTGTAGCTCTCAGTCCTTCAGCACTGATCTCATGCGACAGATAAGGAATCGTCAGCTTCCCGAACTCGCTCTTGGGCAGGCTCACAGAAATGTTCCAGTATCTGAGTCTGAAGAGCAAGGCATTCAGGTCTTCACAAAGTTGATCCCAGGTGGGCGCCCCATGAGCAATGTCGTCAATGTAGGAACTTCGACCGAGTACCGGTCCCATGAAGGACGGGACTGGGATGTTCCTCTGAAAGACAGTCATTTGGTCAGTGAGCACTGGAACCCCTGGCATGTGTTCATCAGAGTTCTGAAGTTGTTCACCAGACATCAGACCATGTACGTCAGAGTTCTGGGGTTCTAACTTCAGGAATTCCAGCACATCGGGGTCAACCTCAGCTTCCTCTTCAGGTGACAATCGCACGAACCCCCACAGACAGTTATCCAGCATAGCCTGGTATACCAGAGGGGCGTTCTTCAGACCGAAGGGCATTCTTACCCACTGGAAATGTCCAAATGGGCAGATGAACGCTGAGATCAGTCTCGCACGCTCCGTCATTCGAATAGCCCAAAAACCACTCGCCATATCCAGACTCATAAACCACAGTGCTGCCTCAAACCCAATCAACAGATCGTCTATCAGGGGCAACGGATAACGCGACAACTGGATAAAACCATTCACCACTCGATAATCGATACACATGCGTATGTCCACACCATTCTTCTTGAGGACAATCACAATTGGTGATGCCCAAGGCGAAGTCGAGTATTCGATGAGTCCGGTCTCCAGGAGCTTCTTCAGAAGTTCGTACACCTTGATCATCAGGTGAGGGGCAACGGACCTCGGACGTTGGGCAACAGGTTTAGCGTCTCCCACGTCCAAGTCACAGACCACACCCCTTGCCGGGGCAGGTGCGGCATTGCCGTCTCCCAGAAAGATTTTCCGGTGATACTTCAGAATGTCCCTGAGTTTCTTCTCCATCTCCGGCGTTGTTTTCCCGGGAACTCCAACATCAGCCTTGTCAATGTCGCATTCAGGAGTCAAATCTTCCAGTTCAGGTAGCATAACCAGCTGATCACGTAATTGAGAGAGCAGCTCTGTTCCTTCCCGTATATAGACACCGGGTTCCAGATCCAGTTCTTCATTCGTGACTCGCATGCACCGCTCGTACTCGGCTCGGAGCTTTTCCACAGGGGTGCCTGGCATACTCTGGATTGGGATGTCCCATGAACAGTCTGTCGGATCCATATCCCCCATGAACAGTTCACCAGAAACACTCAGGGTGACTTCATCCTCGACCATGTTACTCGGAGTTCCAGACATGGTTCCGGAGTCCTTCGGAGTCGTCTCTTCTGATGGCAATTCCAGATCTCCGGTGTCCACAGCGGTATCTCGGGTCTCCTCTTTTCCGGCATCCACCCAGTCATCTGTCTGCGTAGCCACATCCAAAGCGAAACGAACTTGTTTTGCTCGTGGGACCGAAGTAGGCCTCACAAACAGTACTCGAGCATTATCCAGCCTTGGGCGTTGTAAGATCTTAGTTGGCCACGGGTATACCGGGTGATCCACACATGGAGGTTGAGGTATCAGATCCTCCAAGTCAGCTTCTGCCTTCAGACGTCTCTTCGTCTCTGGTGACGGAGTGTTCTCCAGGATCAAAACTTCCCAGTCACGATAGGCTGCAGAGCCTGGCCGTACAAAGCGATCATGTCGTGGGAAAAAGTCCATACTCCACAATCCTTGCAACGTCAGAAAATTCATTCACCCACGTATTCTTGTCAGAAATGTTCACCACGCGCACCGCCACAGGCCATGACCGGGCTGCATAAATCAGCTGAGTCACCCAACGGTCTCCACGTCCCGCCCACACGACTTCTCGTTGCGGGTTCGTCGGACCATAATCAATGCGAACAACAAATTCTTCACCCGGCCTCAGGAGTACCGCTTCACTTGGTCTGATGGACCTGTTCCTGCCGACATGATCACCAGGCTCCCAGCTGCACATCATCACCACGACTTCGTCTGGCATAGATACCAATCCCTCACGAACGCTGATCCTCAGACCAGCGGCGAACATGAATCCCATTCCTAATAGCACGTTTATACCTTCGCCGATATTCGCAACCCAGACATCAACAATGTAAACCACTCTCGGTCCGAGAGTTAGCTTGATCTCAGCACTGGCACCAATGTACGTCGGAACTCCTCCCATCCCAGACACTCTTGTTTGTTTGTGTGACTTGAGCCTGAGTCCGAGCTTACGCGCAAAGTCGTAACTCAGGATGTTGATAGTCGCACCGGTGTCCAGGAGAATCTTGGTCCGATGATCATTGACAGCGCCATGCACCATGACCACATCACGCTTTGCAGGATCAGGGTAGTGATCCTCCCACCAGCCATAACATTCCCCGTCTTTCAGACGAAACTGGATTGTGTCGTCCGGAGGCGGTCCATTGTCTCTCGGAAAGTCCGGTGAACAGTCTCTCGGAAAGTCCGATGAACTGTCTCTCAGACGCGGAATTTCTGAAGACATGGCTGATTCTTGAGCTAAAGCGGTCATGCAATGTTGATTTTTAGGTTGGGTTCTTTTCAGCTCCGGTCCTACGTACACTAGAACACATAACTCTGGGGGTGTGCCTTGCCCGGCGCGTTTCGGATCCCCATCCGACGGGCTTGCTAGTTTAACTGTTTCCCAGAGTCAGCCTCGTCACCCAGGAGTCTCTCCAGTAGGTGATCCGGCAGGTCCTTCAGTGTACCTTGACGGGCTAGTTTCTTGAGGGATTCCAGAGTCTTGATGTCTTCGCATGGTCTCCCAGAGTGCACCTTTCCGCAAACCTCACACGGCGGTACTCGGCACATCCTGCTCGGGTGACCCTTCTCCTGACATCTGTCACAGACAATGTCTCTCAAACAGTTCTCTTCAGAGTGACCCGATCGGCGACACTTTTCGCAGAACTTGTTCCAGTAGTCAGGGTTATCGCGCCGTGTCTGCTGGAAGTCTTGACCTGACGATCCTTGGGGAGACTGGGGCGGCGGTCGCCATCCCATGTTGTCCATGACCCGATAAACTTCGTTTGTCAGAGTCTGAGTCCAATCAGCACCGCCAGGCGCCTGAGAGGCAGATTGTACACCAGACGAAGATTGTACACCAGACATCTCGCGATCGTGCTCTGACGACGAAGCTCTGGCATCCTTCTCTTGAGTTCTGGTATCCGCATCGACATCGTCAGAGGCATCCGGGTCTGCTTCTCGGGCGACGTAAGTCTTCCCCATACGCTTCGGCTTAAACTGTCCGCGTGGGAGATTGTCCGCTCGGAAATCCCGATGTCTGGTGGTCGTAGTGTCTTGATCAGCAGTTCGCCAGACATCTTCGTCCTGTTGCAGAGCATATTCCAGGTCCGAGATACTCCTGAACTTCCGGCCTTGTAACGCGATCTTCAGACGCTCGTCCTTCAGCTTGGTGATGTACCTCAGAACGTGTTTCTCCAGACGTCTGGAGGATTTTCTGAAGTCCACCTCAGTTTTTCCGGCGGCCGAGTTCAGGCGATAGAAGAAGTCCAACGGAGTCTCGGAACTCTTCATTTCCATCGTGAAATATCTCTCGGAGTATGATGACCGGGCCTTGCAATAGCGCCTGCGAAACTCCGCTGACAATTCCTTCCAGTCACGGGAAACACTCTTCGGAAGCTGGTTGAACCAATCTCTGGCAGACACCGGGAGCTTCAGCTTGAGTTCCTGTATGCGGGTCTTATTCGTCCACGCTCCCTGAGATGCCATGTTCACGAAGCGCTCCCACCAGTGAACCCGTTCTCGTAATGTCGCTCGGGGATCAAATTCTCCGATGATACTTGAGTTTATGAAGGGCCTCATAGTCAGCAGAGTCGCTCCAGCTTGTCCCTGGGAAGCAGAAGTCAGGTTGACAATCTCCGGAGGATCCAAGTCATCAGAAGACGAATCACTTGAGTCCGAGCTTGAATCGCTGGAGCTTCCGCCCGGGTCTGGATCATTCCTGCGTCTTCCAGGCCTTCGAGGGGCATCCCGGCCATCTTCAGAGCGTTTTTCACTGGGTTTCCGGTGTCCATCGCGTCTGGGAGTCGCTGGGCGCCTTCCTTCAGTCTTGACCTCGGTCAGGGGAGCCGCTTGAGCCGTCTGGGTCGTCGTAGCGGCCGCGGTGGCCGCGCCATGCCTTCCAGCCTTCGCGCGCTCGGTGTCGGTCGTTCTCCGTAAGGGAAGAGGCGTATGGAAGGCCTCCGTCGTTTTAATGGGTGTAACCCTACCCCTGCTGGCGACTCCTTCTGATCCCCTAACCCCAGGTGTGCAATCTCCCGTATCCCGACTGTTCACCAGAAGTCCGGTTGCCGGTTTAGGGTCATGTTCACCGGAGATCCGACTTGAAGTTGCTACTTCAGGGTGGGCGACCCCTTGAACTTGGGACAATGTTGCACGAAGGTTCCTCAATTCTGCGGCCTGGAAACGCTGCATATTCTGGGAACTTTCCCGCTCCCTGTCGCGCTCCGACTCCACGTCGTGCACCCGCTGTAAGGTCTCCATTTGCGAAATCCAGTCACGTTTCAGCTCGTCTGCCCAACGCGCACGTTCGGCTTCGGCCTCGGCTTCCCGTTGTTTCCAGCGATCTGCAAACTCAGTCTCCAGACGCTGTACGTCGGAAAACTGTTCACCAGAAACTTGTTCGTCGGACACCTGTCTCTCAGTCGATTTCGAATGATACTTGAGCTTAGACTCTGACGCTTGACTCCGACGTTCTTCCAAGTCATCCGCGCGTCTCTGGGCTTCCAGTCTGGCGCTCTCAGACTCAAGTAGTCGGTCGGTAGGTGCCTGGATCTGCTGGCGCGTGTCAAGTTCCCGTTGTTCACGTCGACGTTCACGCTCCATGGATTCCAGACGTTCTCTGGCCAGAAATTCCTTCTGCTCCTGTTCCATCCGACGCTGCCATTCCTGTTGCTGCCGCATAGCGTTCAGTTCGATCTGCGCTGGGCCTGATCTCTGGGAACTTCGCATGCGGCTTGACGCAACGGAACTCAAGCGTCTGGAAGACACTTTCCGGTGATCCTCGCTCTTCAGACTCTGATGTCTGCTCTGGTGGCTTCTCCCACGACTCGAGACGGACGATGCTGGAGCTTCTGGCGTCCGGTGAACAGAATCTCGTACAGAATTTCTGGTAGACAACTGTCTCTCGGACTTCACTTCTGGAAACTCCAGCTTCTCTTCCAACATCTCGAAGTCTTCAGGCTCCGACTTCACCGGCATCAGCGTTCGTGTCACGTGGATTCCCATAGACTCTCCGGCGACCATTCCTCCGGCATCGGCACCTTGGGCGATCATCGCCAGACCTCCGACGGACAACGGCATATGTGCAGACGCCCCTCGACTCATGGACATCAGCGACGAGTCTGTGGAACTTCCACGAGAGGTCTGGAGTCCCGACGAGTGGTCATCCGACGTACGCGAGGTCCCGATGACACTTGGCACAGGCGCACCAGTCGTCAGAGAGCTGCCTCGATCTTCAGACATTGGTACACCAGACTCCAAGCGAGTGCTATCAGAGTGACTCTCGTATACCGGCAGCGAACTTAGCGACGGCGTCGACAGTGCAGATGGTGTCGACGAGACTTGCGGGCGTGGCGGACCATGTAGCAGGCGCTTGGACTGCGGCGGTTCTCCACTGCTGGACCCGTCAGAACTATGTGTGACTCTGAGTCCGGTCACCCGGAGTCTCATAATCAGCTGTCGTCCCTGTAGGTCAGCCTTCTCATCGCGTAATATACCATCAGCTTCGCCTTGACGTGCTTCGTTGCCTACCTTTGTGTCTTCTGGGAGTCGATTGACTTGTGACCTGGCGGTCACAGTGGCCCACTCAACCAGTTCTTCAGCAAGTCGGCTCTGAAGCTCCGTCGCCACACTGCGCACTTGAGGTTCGAAGATAGCAGACGCTTGGGTCTGAGACCACCTCGGTAGCAGGTTCTGGAACTCAAATCCCGCTTCATACAGCATCGTCTGAAGGACAGCGACGCATTCGGGTGCTGTCAGAGTATTCATCGAGATCTCGACGTATGACAAGTCTTGGATTCGGCCAAAACTATGGCGCCTCAAGCAGAACTCCGATATCCACATGTCTTCCGGAAATACTGAAGAGCACCGCCACTTGATGTAGTCGCCCGTCGCTGCCGCAGCCTTCTGAAAGACATTTGCGTCAGGCTTCGCTGTTCGCCAGGCGTATTCGACGTTCGGCGGAACAATTCTTCCAGCGTCCATGTCCCTCCAGCGGCGGAACTCACGGCGTACGTACTTCAAGGCACGTTCTCCATCCAGCGAATCAGCCCTCCCAGACACATCAGACGGTGTCTTCAGAGAATCTTCGGACTTCATCGGCATGTCGTCAGACATCGGAGTGTCTTCGGACTTTGGAGTCTTCGAGACACGTTCATCAACCAGTCCGGGTTCCGTCTTCACTTCCCCCACGGACTTCCCAGAAGTCGTCGACTCAGAACACAAGTCAATGACCTCCGGGGACTCAACCACGTCGGCGCCTCCCTCGGACGCCTCATCACCACCCTCACGGGCAGTGGCCACCTCGTCACCAGAAGCTTCAGCTTCGGACGGACCCTCCTCAGAACCTTGTTCGCCAGACACATCGGGTGTCTCTTGGGCTTCAGGCTCCGCAGCAGGCTGGTCTTCGACCGCCGGTTCCGGGACGTTCACCTCCTCGACTGCTTCCTTTTCACGTGCAGCCTTCCTCTTCTCGCGTGCCGCCTTCTGAACAGCATCCAAGTCGGGTTGTTCGTCAGGCGGAAGACCTTGAAGACGCTTCGACTGACGTGTCGCCATACTGCGACCACCGCGTCCCCGACGTCCTCCTCTCGTAGTTCCATGTGAAGCCATCTTGAATATAGACGCTTGACAGGAAACCCTCTTCTCAAACTCTCTTAGATCCGGTGATATCACGATACCAAGATCCGGGCACGCGCACCAGTTGTCGCGAAGTCGGTGCAACTTTTACCGCGGTGCAGGGGCGTACAGTGAACCTGGAAGTGTGACTACCGGTAATTATACCAGAGTCGCACAGCAAGGTGGGCGTGTGTTACCTTGTGCTGTCCTCGTAGGTTCGTTGTCTTGGTAATGAGACCCTCGCCGGGGTCGTGAGAGTGTTGATGAGAGTAAGGGTTCCTTGCGTGGGCCGTCGGATGTCCTTCTGGTCCTCACAGGAGCGCTTGGGAGTCGAACGTTTTCCGGTGAACACTTGTGTACACCAGAGATTTCTGAAGGCAAAAGAGAAATTAATACAATGGGAAGTCCAGTAATTAGACTTCCGAGATAACCGCAATATAGAGTTCCGATATACAAATATGTAGCTGCTCTTATTCTTTCCTGGCCCTTGAGCAGTGGGCTAGTTCTCCAGGTCAACTAGGGAAATGTTCACCAGACACCTGGTCTGTCTGGTATTCCCGTAACTTTCGCGCACCACCCTCTAATATATAGAGGGAAAAATAAACCAATACACTATCAGTTATATAACAGTCTACCGAGCGTCTTGAGAGCGACTGTCTAGCTCCCAAAACCTGTCCAAACGTACAATATGAAATGGGCTACCGTTAGAGACAAGACAAACGACCCAACTAGGAAATGGAATAGGTGGGTCCTCTCAGGTCTCTACGTTACGCTGATCTCCACCTAAAGGGGCTTGATAGGTGAGAGATCACACGACTCAAAGCTTTGTCGTGGCCTTACACTTCCGAAGAACCGACGAATCGACCTTGGGGTTGTAACGCAAAATTGAACTCGGGGGTACCGGTCAAATTGAACTCTGGTTATCTATCTCGTATCTCTCTGTCTTCTGTCTTCCATATTCTCATATACACTTGGTCTCAGTATAACTCAGGAATCTTCACTTGGGCTCACTATGGTAGTCGATGCTGCAGATCTTGTCGAGTCGACACTTAATGATGTCATTACAGGGATGAGTGGGTTGCGTTTCACTTGATTGCGTGAGGTCGTGTTGGGTACACTTGGTTTCAGTATGGGGTGGACTTCAGAGTGTCAGAGTCTGGTATCCTGTTCATCAGGGTCTGGAATCATGTGCGTCGGAGACATGTTCATCGGAACCATGTACTCCGGAATCATGTACATCAGAGTCGTAATACCAGAGTCGTGACACTTGGGTCTGTTCATCGGAGTCTTGTACGTCGGAGTCTGTTCATCGGAAACTGGTAAATGTCTGGAATATTGCTTGTATAAGCCGGACACATCAGACTTGTTCACCAGAATCATGTTCATCAGACTCATGTACATCAGACTTCATGTACGTCGGACTTCATGTACGTCGGACTCATGTACATCAGACTTCATGGTGTGATATCAGAGTTTCCATGCGTGATACCAGAAATCCATGAGTGTTTTCAGGGTGCGGAGCACGTATGCTACAACGCACGAAGTCCAATCGGGATATGCGCGGGGTGCGCTACGTCCGGTGCGCGATACTTGGTATCTTGTGGGTATAACTGTATTCCTTGAACCATCATCGTCACACAGGACGGCAACGGGATGAGGTCTCTCAGAGATACATTCTTCTGGGAGACTTTCTGCCAACCTTTAGGCACTCATCGTCGGGGAAAGTCCGGTGATCAGACTGAGTGTTGTTGTCTCTCGGAGTTTGTGCACTTTTCCGAGGAACACTTCTGATCTCTTGGGCCCCTTTGCAGTACAGGTGAAGGTTAATATATAAAGCAGTTTTCTTCCACAGATCCATTATTGTCGCACGGGACATAACCTCGTCCCACATCTCCCTTTCTCCCACAATCCATTATATGTCCAATCACATCACAGCGAAACGTCCATATCCACTCGAAAAATCGTAATTAGCAACGTGTCACATACCTGTAAAGAAGTTTTATCATTAAGCCCAGCAGTTCTTCACCCTGAGCTACCTTGATGCCGTTGATAGAACGCTTTATGATCTTTTTCCAATAGGAGATGACGTGAAATTGGCAAAGCAAAATCTTTGCCTCCGGGAAACACTCCTCAAGCACTTTCCATTCTGTAAAATCGTTGTCGATCACCACACTCACGACATGTTCCCAGAGCGGATTCTTCTCCTTGAAGTACTCCAGAATTGTTGAGATCGTAGTAGCTTGCTCATTTAAGCAAATGAAATCGACCACAGTAAATCCACGACCTGTACATGTGGTGACTACCAAACTCGCTACAACAAGACAGAAGAGAGAAGAGTTCAACAGGGTTGTTGTGAGGTAGGATGACGCCTCGGTTCCGGTAGTTGGGTGTGAGTGCGTGTGATTCTACAAAACATTAGACAGCCGCAACCAAATATAAGCACCTCATCACCTACCTCATTCCTGACCATGATCTTGAAAGTATTGTCAGCACACCGGTTGACTGCGGCCTTAGACTCGCCTTGCACTTGCAATAGCGAGTCTTGCGGTTGCGGTGGCCTTTGGATCTGGATGCCTGGGACACTCCGTGCGTGCACCTGGTAGAACTCGAACTCGCTTGGAATTTGGTTGCTACAATATCACGTGAGTTAGTCAATTCGGTAATAAATATCAGCATTTCAATCATACCTGTTGTATAGAGCCGTTTTCTCTGAACTCCGCACTCGAAACTTGAGTCTGTTCTTCTTCTTGTAGTTGGAGAACACCTCTTCAAATTCCTCCCAGGTTTTATACAACATATTTGACCCAAATGCAGGCACAATATTTACGATCCATCGTCACCTAGGTTCATCGAATCCAGTTCGTCGAGGTACTTGCTTGTACGTTTTTTGTAGAGTATTCCGAGATAGTCAATGGCTCCTCCCCACTGTCATTGTCATGCGTATCTGTTGGTACATTCAGCATCCTGCGCTTACGGAACGAGGGATGTATAGCTTCGTGGGGTGAATGACGCTTTAGCGATATACCAGAGCCTGTCAAATAAAACCCAACCATTAGCAATGCATTAATTTTAGTCAAAATACGCGGCTTCTTATCGCAACCATGGATCCATAAAAGCAACCATACAACGTAACGTGACTTGACGACAACTATACCTGAAGCTTTTCTGCTTTGAGCTCTCGACTTCCCTGTTAAAGTAACACCATAAATTAGCAATTAATTTTACAAATATAAGCATTGAACAGTATCGGCTTACCGGTTTTTGGCGCATCTTCCTCGCACGATTCGTCCGCGGAAGAGGCGTCGCCTTCATCACCTTCATCTTCCACCTCGTAGTCCTCGTCGCTGATGTCGTCGTCTTCAATTCCCAGCGCATTATACGCGATCTTCAATTTTGCATTGACGCTTCGCCTACCAAAGCCCAATTCCACAGCTTAATACCATATTCACAGTCTCTAGTGGTGTCACATGTAACGTACCCGTCATTTCCAGCTCTTGAACGGTCAGTGGGGCGCCGGTGTCGCTTGATTCCTGCTCCAACTGGCGCGATGTACGCAGGTTTTCCTTTCACTAAATGAGCGGCTAGCATTGATCGTACTTACTGAAGTCGTACGTAATAAATGATGTACTGTACCTATATTCTGGAAAACGAAAATAGTTTTCAGAAATATGGATTTATATTACTCGCGTAATTTTTAAAATGTGTTAGAGCAACCACAAATGTGTTAACGCAACCATAAATGTCGCATAAAAATATTGCAGAAACGACTAACGGTAGGGCTGGCGACGTTAATGTTATCTCGATAACACGAAAGGAATTGCGTTAAGTTAGTCAAGTTCTTAACACGGGATCAGATTTGTATTTACCTCAAGGCTTCCGACTATTTCATGTAATATCGTTACCGGTAAACTCGTGGCCCGACACCACAATTAGGATCACGTTTACTCCATCATGTGGCATGCAGTAGCTATAAACACCTGAGCCTGGATTTAATACCTAACGCATGAAGGCATTACGAGTTCCTACTGGACACTATCTAGTGGGTGACCCAGGAATGACAGCCCATTCATGGAGTACAGAAAAATACGACCAGCATGACGTTGCTGAGGGAATGCTTCCGATCAGCTCATTTGTATGTGGCATTTCCTTCTTAGATACGGACGATACCGTTATTAAAGGTTTTACGTATATGATTGGCTGCAGTCTTGGCCAATGAACTTAAGCGCGCTATCCCGCGTTAACGGCTAGAAAAGATTTGACGTTACTTAGCGTTAAAAAAAGTACGTCGCCACCACAAGTGGAAACGCCCGTTTTATGAACCAGAAGCCTTATTACAGTGAGAGAGCGAGACTTTTTAGCAATCACTGAGTACTACATACCGCCACTGGGAATCCGTCTGGCGGCCAGACGGATTCCCTGGATCCTTCATCTATGTGCTCAGCTTCGTGCAGTCTGGAAGAGTTTAACCGAGGTGTTTATTACATACACACCACTTAGTAGAAATGTAGAGAGCGCGAGACTGAGGAAGCAGAGTCACTTCGGTAGCGCGAAGCCCGTTTACATGAACAGGACAAAAACAATGTATGCAGGTAAAGGCTCAACTTGGCGATACAGCGTGGCTGTAACCGTTAATCGTAGTGTTGAACCTACCAGGTACATGTGTAATGGATCTGGAGTCCTGGTGGTGACAGACGGAACGGTGGCGGTAGTTGAAGCAGAGGAGCAGCTGGCGGATGAGTCCCTCGAAGATCCAGTAAGGACCTTACAAGATCGGCAGAGCGGTACCTCGGTGGGTACTGGAGGCCTCGGACGCAGCGAGCTCTGAAGCTCACTCTTGGAATTGACGCAGCGAGCTTTGAAGCTCACTCTTGGAATTGACGAGCACCACAACGGCCAGCTGGAGAGCAGGCGACGAACGAACGAAACGGCGGACGGTGAGCGAGGTGCACGACGGTGTACACGAGCTCTTGGTGGACGAACGGAACGAACGGTGAAGTGACGGACACGCTGGTGGATGCGCTCACAAACGGAACGAACGGTGAACGGCGGTACGGGAACGAGGAAGGCAACGGTCTTCACGTCTAAGGCGACTGCGCACGAAGAAGGGCAAGTGCACGTGTCCAAGTGGTGGCCAGACAACTCGAACTCGGACGGCAGTAGGTAGAATTGGGTAGTCTATTTAGATTCTCTGAGCTACATTTTGGTGGCGAACGAAATATAAAGTAGGCAGTGCGTCAGCGAGGCGTACGCCGGCGGGGTGATAGACGTTCTATCACTGACGGCCAACGGATTCTTGGGCCGATCGGCACTGAGCGACCAACAACCCGGCGCGCAGGGTTAGAAGAGACGCGTTACATGGTGGTCATACAGGGGCCTCTCTTTTGAAGACAACGATACACGACGACATGGCTAGAACGAAGGTGATCATGGCGCCCACAACCCAAACGACGAAGAAGACAACGAAGAAAACTACGACGATCCCAATGAGCGAGTTAGCTCCAAGTGCTCCGACGGACAGTACGACGACCCAGGTGGATGGTGATGGCGGTAGCAGTGACGAGTCCCGTACAGCGAACCCCGGTGACCAGGAATCGAAGAATGAAAACGAAGACGAAAATCCAGTAGGTGTCGAGTCCTAAAATAACCCGGATCCAGCTCACTCCGAACCGGCCACTTCGACAGCGACACCCGTAGAAGCGAGTACAAGAACAGCGACACCAACGGAAGGCGAGATGACGGCGTTGTCCAGTATCCTCCTCCAGCTCTCGGACACCATGAACAGGATGACAGCCCGTCTGGACAACCTGGAAGCGGCCGTAGCGACGACACTGAACCAGACGACGACGGCTGTCCCGACTAACCAGCAAGGAACGACCACAGCAACAACGGCTGGAGACCGAGAGACTGCAGGAACGACGAACCGACAGGTGGCGTATACGCGACCGACTGATGGCGACGACGGCGATGACGACGATACCAGTTCCAGTTCCGGCAGTAGTGATGAAGACGGCGGTGATACTAGCGGCGGAGTAGACGGACAAACACCCGCAGCCCCGATCCGTCGAGCAGCTCCAGCACCTCGGCAATGGCGACGCAAGAACATCAGGGATCTGGAACTCACGGCTTTTCAGCCATCCCCAAACAATTCGGTGTCGACCTGGATCAAGAAGGTGGACCTGGCTCTTGAGGGTGCACGTATATCTGGACGAGGAGATTGGACGGACGGCGAGTTGTACTACATCGTCGGGAACAAGCTGCAGGACGACGCGGCACGGTTCTGGGTACAAGCAGACCAAGGAATGAGACCCGAGACGCGAACTTGGACACACCTGAAGACAGCACTCAAGCGACGGTATGGTGAGCGCCCCGACAAGTCACAGGCTGAACTTCGAGTGAACCAGCGGTTCTTGATGCCAGGAGAAACCTTCGCCGACTTTGCGGCCGGACTACGCGAAGCACGAGGAGAGAACAAGGTCAGCGAACGCGTACTACTAGCCCAGTTCATACGCAACTTACCGAAGACGACTCGCCAGTTGGTACGCGAGAGCAAACCGAAGACTCTGGATCAGGCGGTCGACAAGGCTACGGAAGTGGATGATCCGTTTGACAACGTGGCCCTGGGAATGCGCAACATTGGTCAAGAATGGACGACGGGACAGGTGGGTTACCCGACGCAAACGACAGATCTGGCGAGCCATACGATTGTGGTTCCTGGTGTGGGAGTACGAGACGTGGTGAGTTCGGCGGCGTACGCGGCGCCCACGGACCCGGACTTCGCGATCTTTTCCAATCCACAGGGAGTTTGGAACAAGTATACTGGCGTGTGGGACATCCCGGACGGGCGAGTGTGGAATGGCAGGTACTGGGCGGTACGCCAACCCCGGAAGAGAGCAGCAAAACCAACGGCGGAGGAAACGACCAAGAAGCCAGCTCTACCCAGAACCGAGAAGAAACCGACGGTCGCTAAGGTCAAGATGGCGAAGACGGCGGACAGCGAGGATTACAGCGAGAGTGGAGCGGAATCGGAGGATAACCGGCCGGTGAAGAAATCCAAGACGTCGAGGAAGTCGAAGGCAGCGACGCGACAGGCGCGAGCAGAAGAACCACCCCGGCAGACGACGGACCACCATCAACCAATGAGGCCTATGGGCCAGGTGACCTGCTATGCGTGTGGACAAGCTGGTCATTTCGCGAAGGAATGCCCCGACAAGGAAGCAGAGGCCCGCAATGATGCGTACCTGGCCAGCCGCCCACCGAAATCCTTGGCAAGCAAGGAAAACGCCGAACGAACGTCGTAGGGGGATTATGGCGTTCGGTGAAGCAAGGATACCCCAGCGACCGGCGACGGAAGGTAGCACGACGACGGCAGTGACGGCTGACAGCGGGAAGATCGAGGACACGACGGTGGGTGACGACACACCACAAGTGAACAGGAAGACGACGACAAATGACATGGCGTCGGCGGTGGACAGGAACGGCACGGCAGCGATCAAAATGGCGCGCGTTCATTTGAACCAGGAACTAGACAAGTGTGAGGCGAAGCCACGGGGCGAACACAAGAAGCGGGCGGAGCGGTATGTTGCTACGGTGCGACCTGCGATGGCGGCTCAGCGATACACTTGGTCGGCGAAGACGGCAGAACGAACGGAAGGAGACGACAGCGAGAAGGTGCTTCCTGCTGAGGAAGGCGACAGTCCGAAAGATGAGGCGGTGTCTGAGGAGGGCACAGCGACCAGTAACTCCGGTGACGAGCTAAAGCCTACGGCGCACACGGTAACGACGAGAACCGGCGGGACGACTACAAGTACTGAAGCAGTGACGGGCGACGTGGCGAGTGTGAGGAAGGCGACGAGAGCCGCAAAACGAGCAGCGAAGCAACGGCGCGCCCTGCGAGCACAAGAAAAAGCGGTGACGGTACAGGATGGCGACGAAGTGGAACGCATGGTGGCAGCACTGGCTGAAGAGCAACGTGTTCGGCGACAGCGTCAAGCAGAGGATGCACGGCGTGAATTAGAAGCGCGATGGCAACTCGTTGGAAGCGGAACAGCGTCGGGTGACGGCGATAGTGCTAAGGTGAACCTGGTACGGACGGAGAAAGTGTTGGTGGCGTCTGGCGGCGCAACACGGATTATTGAAGAGGCGGAAGCGGGCGACGGACTGCCGACAGCCTTAGTGACGGTAGACGGCGAACAGCAGAGTATCAAAATTGACAGTGGTGCTCGGTACTCAGTCGCAGGCACGGACTGGATGGCACGCGGCGAGCGGGTGAAGAAAGCAGCCCCAGTGGACCACGTGGAAGGCATCGGCGGGTTCTTGTTAGACGTGTTGGGCCTGTGGAGGTTCGAGATGAGGAACATCTTTGGACAGTCGGTGACGATCACCGCCTGCATCATCGAAGGCTGCACGAACGAGTTCTTGGTCGGCGTTGACTTTTTGGAGAAACACAAGGCGCTAGTGGACTTTGAGAGTGGCGAGGTGCGCTACGATGAGCAGGGTCGTGAAGTGGTGATACCGTTCCGGGCTGGCGACAACAATGAAGACACGACGGCGAGCGTCCGACTGGCTGGCGCGACGAAGTTGGAACGTCGGACGGTGCAGCCGGTGGAAGTGGCAGTGACGGCCCCGGAAGGCGAAGAAGGCGTCTTCGTACCTACGACTGACACGGGAACGGTGCTGTTGGCGGCAGCGGTATCAAAGGTACGGAATGGCAAGGCGATAGTACCAGCGATCAATGCACACGGCGGTAGAGTGAAGCTCCCTGGAAGAAAAGAATTAGGTGTATGGATTCCACTTGGTCGCGACATGGACGTGTTGAAGATGAACGGTGAGTTGGAACCCGAACGCTTGAAGACTTGGATGAAGGACTTGGGTGACACAGAGACCCCGCTCGACAACGAGGACGAAGTGCAGGTCGGTGTTGACGATGGCAAGGCGAAGGAACTGATACTGCGGTTGCTACGAGCGTACAGGAAGCTGACCGATGCACCCAAGGAGTGTCCACCGGCGACAACCCTTAATGTCGAGCATCACATCGACACAGGAACAGCGGCCCCAATATTAATGAAGCGACGACGACAAGCACAAACCGAAGACGCTGTTATCGACGAAAATGTGGACACTATGCTGAAGGCCGGCGTGATCGAGGAAAGTGATGGTGCGTGGGGATTTCCAGTAGTACTAGTCAAGAAGAAGGATGGATCAGTTCGCTTCTGCGTGGACTACAGAGCCCTTAATCGGATAACCAAGCGAGACGTTTATCCACTACCGAGAATTGATGAGACTCTTGAGGCGCTTGGCGGTGCACGACTCTTCACAACGTTGGATCTGCAGGCAGGATATTGGCAGATACGGCAGATCGAGACAAGACGGCGTTCCTCACAAAACGCGGCTTGTACAGGTTTCGACGGATGCCCTTTGGACTCACTAACGCTCCAGCTACTTTCCAGAGACTGATGAATGGTGTTTTGCGTGGATTAACTTGGACGACATGCCTGGTGTACCTGGACGACATAGTGGTGTTTACGAAAGGAAGCGTTGAGCGACACGTAGTCGAAGTTGCGAATGTCTTTGAGAGATTGGCGAGCGCCGGACTGAGTCTGAAACTGACGAAATGCATGTTTGTGGCCGAGTCTATGGAGTACTTGGGCCATACTTTGAGCGGAGAAGGCGTACAGCCAACGGACCGGTTGGTGAAAGCGGTAGCAGACTTCCCGAGACCGACGGACGCGACTGAAGTTAAGAGGTTCGTCCATCTCGCGGGCTACTACAGAAAGTTCATGGCGGGGTTCGGATCGATCGCGGCACCGATGACCCGACTACTGAAGAAAGACTGCCCTTGGCAATGGACGGAGGCGCAGGAAGGAGCGTTCGAGCACGTCAAGATGCTGCTCACGACACGGCCGTTGCTGAAGTATCCAGATTTCGCTCGGGAGTTCCGTTTGGTAACGGACGCTAGCAAAACAGGCCTCGGTGCTTGTCTAATGCAGGATTTTGGCCACGGCTGGCAGCCTATTGCCTACGCATCCAAGGTAAACAGCGACGCAGAGACAAACTACGCGATTACGGAACTCGAGTGCTTGGCGGTGGTGTGGTCGGTGAAGTTGTTTAGACCGTATCTGTACGGCCGAGCCTTTACTATTGTTACTGATCATGCAGCCTTGAAGTGGCTGATGACGAGGCCCAACTTGGCAGGACGGCTTCATCGGTGGTCGTTGACTCTGCAGGAGTACGACTTCGGTATCGAATACCGGCCTGGTGCAACGAATGTCGTGGCGGACGCGTTGTCACGCGCTCCGACGGCGGTACGCATGGTACGAGATGTCGTACGAGCGGAGGCGACACGACGAAGGCAACAACCAGCGGTGACGACGGTGGTGAGTATCCCGGCGGTGACATGTGCGAAAGCGGCGACCAGGACGGTGACGGCACAGACATTGACGGCAACGACGGCCGCCTGGCAGTCTCAGGATCCGGCTACGGCGACGAGTGGACGGGTAACGGACGATACGCCGCCTGCAGCTCTTGAATTGACGACAGCGACGGTAGAGAGGGCGATGGAGCCCACGACTTACGGCCTGGAGGCAGCGGCATGGCAGGAACCGGCGAACGAATCGGAAACGGCGACTATGGCTACGGTGACTACGGACGCAGTGGATCCAGCGACAGGAACCTCGGTGACGGAAACGGTGGGTGCCCCTGCACGACATGCTGATACCGGTACGACGAAGGCGACAGCGGACCCAACGGTGACGCGCATGATGTCGAGCAATACGGTGGTGCGAACTGCAGTAACGATGGCGACACGGGCACGGACGGCGGCTAGGACGGACACTGAGGCGGAACCAACGAGTCATGCGATGGCGGCGACTACGGCGAGCACGTGTGAAGCTACTACGGCGAAGAAGGCTCTCGCTGCGACTGTGAACGCGATGACCCACGACGAGCAGCCAGCGACGGCGACACGAGACGATGACACCGCGGACGGCGACGGTGACGCGGCGGCGAAGATGAGTAAAGCAAAGCGGCGACCACGCACGACAGCAACGACGACGCCACGACGAAGCGCGCGTCTCCAGGAGAAGGTTCAGAAGCGCGTGCGGTTTGCGCCTGAGACGCCGGAAAGCGATGAGGTGACGCCTGCGGGTACAGCAACGACGACTACGGCGGTAGCAGTGGACGACGATACGGCGGACACGGTGGCGGCCTCGAGACGTAGTAGTTCGGCAACGAACGGCACCATCACGCGAGACTCCATGGTGACAACCGCGACTACGGCGACGGAGCTGGCGGTGACTACGACAGCGGATGCGGTGACAGCACGAGCATCGACGCAACCAAACCAGGTGATGGACGAGCAGCAGGCGACGGTGGTGACCGGACCCTATACGGCAACGACGACCGATGACGGTGCGGTACGAGTGACGGCGATCGGAGGCGATACGGTGACGGAGGCGGAAGGTGATACGGCGACGGCGCATGAAGAGGCAGCAGAACGGAATGGCGCGACGGCGGCGGCGACGAGTGCTGAGATGGCGACTCCAGTAGGACGGGAGACGACGACCCCACTGATGGACGAAACAGTGAGCCCAGAGACGGCACTGGCGCCGACGACAGTGAGGAACCAAGCACGAACGACCGGAGGGCGAACGGTGATCGGCGAAGCACCGCGAGGTAATAATGGAGCACGGACGGTGGCACGGCGAGCGACGAACCTGCTGGCTACGGATTCTGGTGACGACGACGAAGCACCACCAGAACCTACCCTACAATTGACCGATGAAGAGATCGTTACAGCTCAGAAGGCGAGCAAGTTCACGCAGAAATTATTGACCACGGGCGTGTACCAGACGATGACGGTAAAGACCATGTACGGGTTGGCGGTGATAGAGACCAGAAGCGGATGGCGAGTGTTATTGCCTCCAACACTATGGGGCACGGTGTTTAAGGAGATACATGGATCGGTATGGGCAGGACATCTGCGCGGACCGCACACGTACGGACGTGTAGCACAATTATATTGGTGGCCAAGGCTCAGACGCGAAGTGAATCAGTGGATACGAGGATGTCCAGAATGCGGCAGTCGGAAGGCACGTCCACGAGAGGTGATACCTCCCTTGAGAAGCATACGAGGTGGCAATGTCGGAGACCGGTGGGCTCTCGATGTAGCTGGACCTTTCCCAGTGGCAGACGGCGGTGAGCGTTTTGTCATCGCTGCAGTCGAGTATGTTACGCGCTACGCAGTGGCTCGATGTGTGAAGCAACACAAGGCGGAAGACATCGCGACGTTCCTGATGGAGGATGTTGTACTGCGGTTTGGCTGTTTCAGAGAACTACTTACAGATGGCGCTCCAGAGTTGACGAGCGGCATTATCGACGTGCTGATGGTGATGATGCAGGCACAACAGGGCACGGCAGTTCCGTACCGACCCCAGACGATTGGCTTAGTGGAGAGATTCCACCGGACTTGGAAAGACTGCGTAGCTGTCTTCATGCAGGACGAGACACAAAAAGACTGGAATTTGTGGGTACGATTTGCAGTGTATGCCTACAACTCAGCGAGACATTCGACGGTGATGTTGACCCCGAACGAGCTAATGATGGGTAGGAAGTTGAGAGCACCGAACGAATTATTGAGGCGGACAGAGGTGTCTGAAGCTGGCGAACTGACGGCGTATCACGAGCAGTTGTTGAAGGCAATGAAGCGGAGTCACGAATGCGCTGAACAGGCACGCGTACGAGAGCAAGAACGTCAGGCACGCTATTACGATCGGCAAGTACGAAGACGGCGGGAGTTTCATCCTGGTGACCGGGTGTGGCTATACCATCCACCTCGAGGACCAAAAGCCACCAAGTTTGTGCACCAGTGGATGGGCCCGTTAAAAATAATTGAGCCGGCCGGGTACGAGAACTTCGTGTTGCGCAGAGAGGACAAGACGGGTGAACGAGAAGAGCTGATTGCTCACGTATCCTTTCTGGTTAGCTACTACGAACCTAGCAACCCGCTATCCCAAGTGGCGGCCGATATCGACGAGCAGCTCGAGTATGAAGGCGCGTGGCAACCTGACGAGACGACACCAACGGATCTTGGACCAACGACGGTGGATGACAGCCGAACAACGGGGAATGGCGGCGAGAAACGAAGTAGAGCAGCAGTGGTTAGAGCGACGGCGGACGGTAACACGGGTGGACGATTGGTGGAACGACGGCGACGACGGAGAAGGAACGCTGCAGGACACTACGTCCTCCAGTACCAATTGTTACCCTTGGACGACCCGGCGAAGTGGCGAACGGAAGACAGAAAGCAATGGATTGAACGAGACGGACGGCCCCGGTGCAGGTGGGTCTCAATGTCCGAGTACGAGCAGTACTACCAGGCCGGAAGGGTCGTGGAAGACCCTTAGGTTGAGGAAGACGTGTAATGGATCTGGAGTCCTGGTGGTGACAGACGGAACGGTGGCGGTAGTTGAAGCAGAGGAGCAGCTGGCGGATGAGTCCCTCGAAGATCCAGTAAGGACCTTACAAGATCGGCAGAGCGGTACCTCGGTGGGTACTGGAGGCCTCGGACGCAGCGAGCTCTGAAGCTCACTCTTGGAATTGACGCAGCGAGCTTTGAAGCTCACTCTTGGAATTGACGAGCACCACAACGGCCAGCTGGAGAGCAGGCGACGAACGAACGAAACGGCGGACGGTGAGCGAGGTGCACGACGGTGTACACGAGCTCTTGGTGGACGAACGGAACGAACGGTGAAGTGACGGACACGTTGGTGGACGCGCTCACAAACGGAACGAACGGTGAAGTGACGGACACGTTGGTGGACGCGCTCACAAACGGAACGAACGGTGAAGTGACGGACACGCTGGTGGACGCGCTCACAAACGGAACGAACGGTGAAGTGACGGACACGCTGGTGGATGCGCTCACAAACGGAACGAACGGTGAACGGCGGTACGGGAACGAGGAAGGCAACGGTCTTCACGTCTAAGGCGACTGCGCACGAAGAAGGGCAAGTGCACGTGTCCAAGTGGTGGCCAGACAACTCGAACTCGGACGGCAGTAGGTAGAATTGGGTAGTCTATTTAGATTCTCTGAGCTACATTTTGGTGGCGAACGAAATATAAAGTAGGCAGTGCGTCAGCGAGGCGTACGCCGGCGGGGTGATAGACGTTCTATCACTGACGGCCAACGGATTCTTGGGCCGATCGGCACTGAGCGACCAACAACCCGGCGCGCAGGGTTAGAAGAGACGCGTTACACATGTAGTACATGCACAGTGCATTGCACTGTCTGTAGGTAACACCTGGTGTCGACAAAATTTAGTCACAAATTGTGACTGGGTAACACCAGCCTGGTGTCGACAAATGTCGCATTGTGAGTCACAAATTGTGACTCACAATGCCGGTGAGGCTTGGCTATTGAATGGTCAGACTCACAAATGCCGGTTAGCATTCGAAAAATCAATACCCCATTCAAACAATTCACAACCACAATCAAAACCTTCAGAATTCAATAGTCAAGCCAACAACTTGGCGTTTGAATGGGATACTTCGAATTTTCAGCTAATCATTTCCAACTTGGCAGATGATAAGAACACACTTGGCAGTGCCAAGTGCGTAGCTTTGTGGTGCGTTGACCAACACGAGGCCCCATGTATTGGAAGGATAGGATAGGATGTCGCTCGCGACAAGAGACAACAATGAATGGATGTCGTTGGAATTTCTATCACAGAGCGTCAAAGATTCTCCAGCACGTACGTTCTCGACCTGGAGAGGCCCCACGACCACGACCTGCCCCTAACAGATCACCTCACGTTAGCCGATTGTTACCACAGATGTTTGCAAAAAAAAATAGGGGCACAGTGTATTAATAATGATCGCTTGGGGAAGCTCTCCCACTGTAGCATCCTCAATCTCAATCTCGGAGTCCGGAGCTCGGACACATCCGCCCGATGATCGGACAAGGAAGCAGTACAGGTTTCCCCGCCTAATTTGCAACTGCATCAAGTAATTTACCTCGATCAGGGAGTGAAGATGCGGATGCGATTTGCTCTATCTGGTCTGCCAATGTACTGAGTTACATGCAATCACGGGGGAAATGGGATGCACGATGAAGGTTCAAGGAAGATAATCCCTCCCAATTTTTCAGTAACTCAGTACCTGATGCATCTATGTGATACCTGTGCAGATTTTGCATCCTGGCAGATTTTCTTGGTCCGACCCCTGCAAATTAGGCGGGGAAACCTGTAAATGTACATGTACGTAACCTTCTGGAATCCAGACTGGATTGGACACAATCTACCCGACAGATCACAAAGATTTTCCATCCTCTTCTCTACGTCTAGTAAATTGTAGTACTACTACGTGATTACTGAACTTGTAATAGTGATTTACGGATCGTTCGTTTCCCTCGAGACCAACCTCATTTCCCGATTCTCGCTCGACCGATCAACCAGCAGTTCCCGATGCGTCTAAATCTCCTTCTCGTAGCCGCCGCCGCGTTGGTTGCCATCTCCAATGCTGCCCCACAGTCGCCCACAAGTGTGACCAAGGTCTCGACTGATGCTGCTCCTGCTCGGTTCCTGCGGGCCGAAGCGAAGACGCAAGTGGATGCAGACGACAGCTTCGATCCCGAGGAGGAAGAGCGAGTCATTACCTTCCATGGCAAACTGGATAAAGTCGACGATATTCTGGCGAAGATGAACCTTGCAGACGATGCCGTTCTTAAGAAGCTGCTCGCCAAGGGAAAAAGCAGAGTGGAGCAGTTGGTCACCAACGAACAAGGCGTGAAGAAGATCACTGTCATGACTAAAAAGGGAAAGAGAACGTTCACCGACGTCGACATTAAGAACATGCGCAGGATCGAGTCGACCCCAGCGATCAAGAATCAGATTCAGGCGTGGAAGAAGGCCAAACTTCCGCCGCGAGCTGCTTCTCAGGATTTGGTCACAAGGGGAATCCCCAAGACCAAGGACAATGTGCTCTGGGAGGCTTTCAGACTATACAGTGCGACGTCGGGAAGGAAGTTCAACTCTCTCAGCCCGACCGGATTCTAAGGTTTTCCGTAATACGATCAAGGTAGGACTAACACCTCAATACACAGAGGGTTAAAACTCGTTTTCACTTTTCATTCTACTCAAGACTTCCGAGCTCCAGACCAATAGGCAAATGGTCACTGCCAACAACACTTTGTCGGATGAATGACGACCGCTTTAAGACATCAACAAAAGAGTAAGTCGACCATACCTCCCAACCAATTCTCCACAGTCAACAGTACGTACCACTTTCGGCATCAATGCCTCGGACACGACGAAGTAGTCCAGTCGCCAGCCCTTGTTCTTGGCCCGCATGTTGTGTCGGTATCCAAAGTACGAGTACTCGACCTTCTCCGGGTGTAAGTTTCTGAACGTGTCGACAAATCCGTTGTCCAAGATGTTCCCGAAACTTTCCCTCTCTTCATCTGTAAATCCTGCACTCTTGTGGTTGCCCTTTGGGTTGTGGATGTCGATCTCTTGATGAGCGACATTCAAGTCACCGCACCAGACCACAGGCTTCGTCTTCTCCATCTCCTTCATCTCCCGCAACATCGCCTTGTCCCATTGCGTAGTTCTAAACTCCAGCCGTTCCAATTTACCTCCAGCATTAGGGACGTACGTGTGGACGAGCCAGAATTTAGGGAACTCGAGCGCTAGAAAGCGTCCTTCTTGGTCTTTTCCGTCATTTTTGGTATTAGAGACCCCCTTGGACTCGTGATCCCCCACTACAATCTCATCCTTGACACTTAGTGGCTTCGTTTTGCTGAAAATGGCCGTACTAGCGTACCCTTTCTTGACTGCACAAGACCAAAACTGATGCTCGTACTGAGGTAAGAAATCCTCGAGTTTCTGGAGCTCTTCGCGACAAATCTTCGTCTCACTAAGACAGAAAATATCTGGGTCCTCCTGAGCCACGTAAGCTCGGAGATGGACACTTTCGTCCCGCTTGAGGACAGCTCGGAGGCCATTGACGTTCCACGCGACGATTTTCATGTCAATATCGTCCGCCGAACGTCTCGAAACGTCCTCAAAGGACGGAAACTCGTCAATCTTCACTTGAAGTTCAGTGGAGATGGGCTCTGCAGTCAGTGGACGAGGACGTTCTTGTTTCTTGGCGTTAGCTTTGGCTCCGGAGAATAGTGCCCCCCAGGCGCTCTTATTCTCATTGGTCTTGGCCTTCTTGGGCGTGGGGGGCGACTCCGAGGTGGACAATTGCGCAGAAACTTTGACCACACTCTTGCGCTTCTTTGAGGTGGCGGAGGACGTGGAGGTGGCGGCACTAACGACCTTCTCGGCCGCCACTTTGAGGCGCACGCTTTGGCGGGGCATTTTGAATTTAAGATGCTTGCTCGCTTCCCCCACCCAACAGCATGTCAGTCCGTATGGAGGGTTTGTTATAACAATAGGTTTCGGTGTATCCATGACACAAATTGATGGACCATTTCATGGAGGCAACTTCTTTAGACGAGGAATGGAATCCGAAATGTAGAGCAAGCTCGGCAGCGAATCTAAGGCTGAAAATGTAGAGACGCTCTGGTGTGTCTGCGCATACAGTGCGACCTGGTCACGAGAACACAAAATGAGGGGATCAAATCACATTACGCGTCGAAATATTCGATTGGGAAAATGGGTCAGGGCAGGACGATGTAGTTCACCTAGTGCTTTTGCTTCGCTTATCGTCTCCATCAAACACGCATTACCGATCGCTTCTCTAGAACGCGTCACTGTGAATGCGATTGCGCTCCACGAATCCTGGCTGGCTGCTGGTCCCTTCCACGGCTCCGTAGGGGTCTTCAGCCGAGCCGTAAGGGTCGTCATCTGACTCACCTGGCTCGTTGTGATCATGAACTCCATTCTCGTGCGAGTGTCCACCGTCGCTAGCACCGTCTTCGTCTCCGTCTTCGCTTCCCTCTTCACCTTCTTCACCTTCCCGGTACTTGAGCAGACTCCGCTCCACGAACGGCGACGTGGTCCGGTACTGATCTGCCACCCAAATCCGCAGCGTCTCCAGGAATCGGCCATCTCCTTCACTGACTCCTCCGCCCACACTGCGCACTGGCGCCTGGTTGTCGTCCTCGAGCTCCCACTCGGTCTTAACCTCGATATCTTCACGGTCACTGCACACGCGCATAAGGAGTGGCACGAAGACCTTGCGGACGTCGCGTCGGATGCTGGGGATCTCCAGTGCTCGAGCCTGTAAATCCCTTGATGTCTTGCCGTTGACGATATCTGCCAGCCAATTGAGACAGAAACTAAATTTGCGGAGATTGGACCGACAGATCTCGAACCGCATGAGTTCCAACAGATCCACTTCCTCTGCGAGACGAGGGCAGCGAGCCAGTACCAGCTCCTGCACGCGGTAGAACAGCTCATCCGAGTTCTCCAGACCGTGACCACCGAGCGAGTAACAGTTCTCGCAAAGGTCGAAGCCAACACACGTCTCACACGAGTAGCGCTCTCCAACGATGGGCGTCATCTTACAGAACTGGCACGACGTGCCCTCGTGCGTGAACTTGGAGTTCTTGAAAGTAGCAGCCACTCGCTGCTTGGCGCCTGCTGCCATGGTGCCGATGAACTTGGCAGCGTTCAAGCCGCCCCACATGCGCTTGGAAGTGGTGACGTCTGGGATCTCTGCCGACTCGGAAGATGTGTTTATGTCCTCCGTGTGCTCGCTTCCTCTTTCTAACGGAGAAGAAGCGGCAACAGGAGCCTGAACCTCCACATGCTTGGGCTTGGAAATGTAAATGGCCTTGCTGCCTGTACTAATCACACGAGGGTTGTGTGGCACGAGCTTGCCCACGTCTTCAATGGACGGGCCCATGAACGCGTGATCCTTGCCGAAGCGCAGCTCACCTGGCACGAATCCGCCAAGAACTGAGTCGCGGCGACGCTCGATCTGAATCCGCACATCCGTAACCAGAGTACGGCGCTCCATGGTCGAGTACGAGACCCTGAGCGCCGGGTGGGCCTTGAGCAGAGGCAGCAGGAACTCCTTGAGCTCTGCCTGTCGCTCGCTCGATAAATGACGCAGCACAATCTGCGACTCGTTCACGGGATCCGCAGTCGAGTCTGGGTCCAAAGCGCCCATCAACACACGACTAGCACCTTCCTGGTGTTCGTACGGAAGCTTCCTAATGAGCTCCTCGAGTCTGTCCAGATCCAACGCCTCGTCATAGCTGCGTGCTGCCTTGATCTTCCTGTCCTCCGTCCAGTCTCGGATAGTCTGATCAGCTGTGGGGTCTTCAGGAGGCAATAGGCCACCAGAAGAAATAGGTGGAGGCGTTCCAGGAGGCGTATCCGGCTCCTCATCGCTTCCGATGTTCTCGTCGCCCTCGCTAATGTGACTGGCCTTGAGTCTGTCCTTAGGTCCGAAGCCCACTGTGTCTCTCCCTTCCTCCTCTGCTTGAGCCAAAGCCGCCGCTACACTGGACCTCCTCCTCATCTGCATCTGCTGGATCTGCCTCTCCATCTCCACGAGTTTGTCCTGTTTCTCCTTGAGCCGCGTCATCCCAGCTTCCTGTTCCTGTTTCAGCTGCATCTCGAGTCCTTCGATGCGTGCCTTGTGGGCACTGACCTGTTCCTCCTGTCTGTGGAGCTCCTCATCCTTCCTGTCCACATCCTTAAGTAATAGGGAGTTCTCCGCCTTCAAAGCGGAGATTTCCGCCGTGTACCCTTCCTTCTCCTCCTGTCTGATCTGTCTCTCCGCCTGTAGAGCAGCGTCCGTGTCCTCGTTGCTCTTCCTCTCAGCTGCAAGAGCTGCCACGGCCTCCAGCTCGGAATCTCGAGCTTTAGCGGCCTCTAACTGTTTCGCGCGTTGTTTCTTATTAGCTGCCTCTAACGCACTGACTAAACCGCGTAACGCCGCTCCTTCTTCCTCCTTAAACTTAATCTCCTGTTGTAGAAAGGCTATCTGCTTATGAGAAGCGTCTAATTTCCCCGTTTCCAGCGCCAGCAGCTCATTTTCCCGAAAGACGTACTCGAACTTCTTCTTCCAGCGGGACAAATCCTTCTTCAGAGTCACGTAGTTGGTCTCGTAGATCTGCAGCTCCTTGATCTTCGTGGCCAGCTCCTCCTGCGTGGCGCGCAGTATGTCCGCGTTCTCCGCGCGCTCGGCGTAGCGCGCAGAGTTGCTGTTGAACGCGGCGTCTTCCCCGCCCATGAGCCGCTGCTATATAGGGGACAAATTGCGGACTGAGTTGGGAAGTAACGAAGTGAAGTGGCAAAGAGAGACATGTGGGATGTTAAGTAACGTGGAAGTAACGGTAAGGGATTACTGGGCGATATGAAGGCACCGCAGGGCATGGGGCTTTGCTAAGAACGAAGCCATTCCATTCGCCTTGACCAGATGGCTACAGCTGGTGGGAGGTTGCCACGTGGAACGATAGCAAAGGAAAAGATGTTCATAAAGTTTTACTAGTATTGGTCGATTGTATCCATGTATTAGTACAGCACTTCCCGATTTGCCGGCGACCCCTCAGGCCCTCGGACCTGAGCAGGAACCCCGCAAAAGATCAACGACTCACCGGGGGGCGCTAGGAAGGGCGCAGAAACCCCCGGGTATACAAACAGCAAGTGCCGCTCAAGAGTCGCGTCGGGTGAGCGAAGAACACGCGGCACGCGATCACAAGAAGCTGCAAGAGCGGCGGCAACGGCAGGAAGGGAGAAGACTTCCTACCTGTCATGGTGGCCACGCATGAAAGCGAAGGAAAGGAAGGGAGTGTAACTAGGGCACCCCGGGAGGAGGATCAGTGGACTGTGGTGGGAGAGTCCAAGAGGGAACAGCGGAAGGCTCGGCAAGATGAAGATCGGAGTGCGTTGAGGCATAGCCAGCGGGAGCCCAAGTCGAATGAGGCACCTCTCGGAAGAAATAGAGCACCCGGGAGAAGAAGAGAGAAGACAGGGCAAATAGATGATGGCTCTGGGGCTGTAGTATTTGAGCAGTTACGGAAATATCTGCTGGCCAGAGCTGCGCCGGAATATGTGATGCAAACAGTGATGAAACTCGCGGACTTGGCGAAGGAGAGACGCCGAGTTGCTTACCTGAATAAGTTCTCGGCGGTGGCTCGCAGAACCAAAGGAGACGAAGAGTTATGTCGTGATTGGAGCGATGAGGCACCAAGCTGGCAGACGGATCAATATCGGGGCCTTGTCAGCAACTGGGACGCGAACAATGTGCAGCATCACGAACGGATAGCGCAGCTGATGACAGAATGGATCGTGATCGATCAAGAATCCCAAAGAGAGGTCGAGGATCGGCTGAGGTGCTTCACCATAACTCCAGCAAGACAAAAGGGGTGAGACAAAGCTCAGTGGGGAAGCTAAGTCCTTCCTGGCAGCCGTTCAACCAGCAAGCGGGCTTAACTTAACACAACAGGGAGATAATGAGATTGAGAGGCTGCGGACGATCTGTCTCCAGCCGGCAAAGCCGGTATCTCAGTTAAGGAAGCGAACCGAGGACGAGGAACGTGCGATTGTGATGATACTCAACCATGAGATTGAAGTGCCCGGAGTGCCCCCCTTTCTAAAGCAGTCCATGGAGCCCGAGGAGTTAGCGTGCTTTGAGGACATCTTCATGGCTCTAGAGTATCAAATATACGCTCATCTCCTACCTGGACAGCGCTTTTACGATAACATGCCAGACCATGCTGTACTGGCTCAGATCAGCGCGGGGCCGGAAGCCGCACCGGCGCAGAAGCACGAGATCGAGGCCTTCAAACGCGACCTGTCTAGAATCAAGCTGGATATGACAAAACGGATAATCATAGTGACATTCAAGGGGAGGCAAACCGCAGCCAGATGGGTAGGGTGGCAAGTACCGCTAGCGTCCAAGTTATTGACGCTGGTGGATTACGAACAGATCAGAACGAGAGCTCAGCAGACTCACGAGTTGGTGCTGCTTGACTATTATTCCTTCGAAGTGGAAGTGCGGAAAGGAAAACTGTCCTCGCGTGAGCTTTTCAGCATGCTCAAAGACGGATTAGGACTCAAAGTGCAAGAATTGATCCATGCAACAGCACAGTCAGGAGGTCTTAGATAGCAACATTGGTGTGTGAGGGTGAAGGCTGCGGAGTGCCTGAAGGCGCTGTTCAACAAAGGGTACATTGTCGCTGGAGACGTGGAACTTGTGGTACATCATACCGCGGTTCATTTACATTGGCCGTGCAAACACTGTTTGGCGCCGGAGCACTCCATGAAGAATTGCAAAGCACAGTCACAAGAATTGGAGAGCTTGCGCAGAGCCCATACAGCGGAAGTGGTAGGAGCGTCATCTGCACTCAAATTTGCAAGAGACTTTAGGCTGGGCGAGGCAGGAATGCCTAAAACCATGGCCCAATTAGAAGCTCTATTGAGGGGCGAGAGGGGAAGAAAGAACGAGAAAGCAGAGGGGTTGGCACGATCCGCAGGGCAGGCCAGAAAGAAGACACGTTCGCTTTCTCCGACGAAGAGGATCAAAGCTATCAGGGGGGACAAACCCACACTACCGGTGGAATGGGCTCAGGCAATGCGCTCAACGAGAGGTGAATGGGAGCAATCGATCGAAACACAGCACAACCAGGAACCACAGGCGGATACTCCAGATGACGACCAGCAGTTCGGCGACGAGCGGGGAATGCCCGATGAGAGGTGCGCCTACCTGTGCGATGCAGAGCAAGAGGACGATCTAATGGGAGAGGAGGAAGAGAATGAACAGCGAGCATTGGAACCTATGCAGGGGTGCTCTGAAGCTGGAGAAATAGACTATGATATGGCGGAGCTCAAGGAAAAAGCACCTGTGCCGGGATTAGACAATGAGCCACCGAAGGTGGGAGGTGACTCACAGAAAACGGCAACTTTAAAACTGAGAGATTCCCCCACACGAGGTCGATCGTCAACAAAGAAACGTCTGACGGGGCTCGACACCAGAGCCAGGAGACAGGACAAACCCAATCTCCAGAAGTTCATATATGAATACATGGCGGCGGTCACTGGTCGCTCTCCACAGGACGTGGGGATTACCAAAATCACTAGGAATCAAGAGCACAACACCGTGTGTGAAGAGTCAAATGATGCTGCCCCTCTCAATGAGGACACACACGCGGCCACCCCAAAAGGTGGTAGAAGAGACGAGGACAGCGAATGCGCCATCGTCGCAGTAACTAAGTCGACGGACACTGGTGCTCCCTTAATGAAATGGCTGGAGATATTGGGCGGGGAAGTGGTGAACGTAGCGGCAAATGGACACTGTGGTTGGATCGCGTTTTACGCAGCTTTATACAATCAATCCGAAGGTGTTGACCAGCCATCGAAGGAAGTAGCTACCAGAGTCAACATGCTCAAGAAGGCCGTGCTCAATGAGATGATCGCAAATCTAGCAGATGAAGCAAAGCTGCATCCTGAAGACATGAAAGCCGAAGCCGAGGCGAGTGGATATTGGGGGCTGGACGTTTCAACTATCGAGGGGCAAGTATGCACGATCGCGAACCACCTGGCCGAGCAACGTGGAAAGTCGGTTAAGGCTTCGGTGCAGAAGTGTTACTGGGTCAGACCGATGCATCTAAAAGCCATGGCGCTACATGCTCGAGAAACGCTGTACGTGCTGGATGTTGCACGAAGGAGATATGGCGTGGATGCAGGCGTATGCATACGCAGAAGTGGATACAGAGGAAGGAGATATGATAGAGACTGGAACGGTTTCCCCCATGGGAACAGAAGCTGCCTTGAAGCTGTTAAGGGACTTAGTGGCTGAAGGAGTGAGACCGCCAGTCATGGTGCTCAGATGGTCGGCTGAAGGCAACCATTTCCAAGCGGTGAACTACCCGGCGAAGGAACATGCAAGGTACGCGGAGCACATAGCGGTTCTAGCTACAACACGAAACAACGTGCTAGAGCGGCATGGTTGGACCAGGTTGGATTGTATTGGCTATGACAAGGGACTGACGGCGAAAGCTGCGGCTGAGGCACTAACCACCTTCAGGAGAAACGCTAAGGAGCAGATGAGCTCCAGATCGGGCTCAGACGTCAGAACAACTCACACTAGGGGCCTTAATGGAGCTAAACAGGGGCCAAGAAGGAAGGATGCAGAGAGAGACACGGGGAGCGCTGTCTCCGTACTCACGACGAGGAACTCAGAAGAGATCGCTGCAACAAGTGGTGCGTCGATCGCAGAGATGCGATCAGACAGCCATGATCGGGACGCAGAACCTCTAGCTGGTGGGTCGATGAATGTAGTAATTGAGCACTCTACGGAGGCGGAACAGACGGTTGTTCCAAGTTCAGCAGCGGGACAAGAAAACACCAGCATCAGCCAGACATCCAGCGCCACCAGCCTGGAAAGAATGACGCCTGAGCAAGCTGACACTTCC
Organism: Phytophthora colocasiae; assembly: GCA_018806915.1. Classification (NCBI taxonomy): domain Eukaryota; phylum Oomycota; class Peronosporomycetes; order Peronosporales; family Peronosporaceae; genus Phytophthora; species Phytophthora colocasiae. The sequence goes on along the minus strand of JAGKQI010000016.1, from coordinate 213,308 downwards.
TCACCAGCCGAGGGGCAATGGCACGTGACGGAGGACACCCGACGCCAATAGTATGGGGGGGCTAAATCATATACAGGTCGGAGTGGGGGGGAGGGAAGTCATGGCAGATGTGAAGGTACACGATAGGGGAGAGAGAGCAACCCTCCGCAATCACTTTCGGGCGGTAACACAAAAGGAGAGTGCGGTGGCAGTCAGGAGGGAGTATCGGCTTCACGGCGAACGAATAAAGGAAAGGAGAAGAAGACAGAGAGATGATGAGGGGAGGAACAATAGAATTCGGCATCAGCAAGATAGGACCATTGGCATTACGACGCAAAATGTCAGAGGGTTGGCGATGCACATACACAACATAGGGAGAAAGATGCAAGGCTTCAAAGAGCAACACATACGAGGAGACAGAGCAGTGACTTTCATCCAGGAGACCCATCTCAACCCAGGAGAACATGAGACGGTGGCCAGTCAGTATGTAGCAATGTGGGGATTCAAACATCACATGGCGAAGAAATTATCGTTTTGGGCATCCGGGAGCGGTAGGAGAGCGGGGGTGGCCATCCTCGTCAATCCATATGGGGCCGTGAAAAAGATGCAACCGTGGAAGAGCGAGGAATGGAGTGAGCACCTCATCATGACAACCGGGGAGCTAGATGGACGTACCATTATATTCGTCAACATCTACGCACCTTCTAATGGAGCGATGAGAGTACAGTTCTTCAGGAGAATGGCCCAATTGGACCTACCAAGAGGCTGTGACATCATCTGTGGCGGAGATTTCAACTGCGTGCTTAGCAGTAACATCGACAGGCGGGGAACTGAAAGAGCGGGAGACATTGGGGCACCTGAGCTCCTGAGGATCATAGAGAAATGGAACCTAGTCGACGCAGGGGCATATCACTTCCCCAGTAGTGATGGAGGAGAGGCGCTGGCTAACTACGCACAACAGCATCACACACACTTTCATTCTGGAAGTAAGGGTGAAGCGGAGTTCGTCGCGGATTGACCGGCTGTATGTGAGCGCAGAGTGTGGACAATTTGTGCGCGGTGTGGAAACTGTGGAGGCTATTTGCCGGTCAGATCACAGAGCGGTACTGTTGGAGCTCCACTCACCCAATGGGGTAATCCGGATGAAGAAAAGACCAAAAGTCTACCCGCCACCAGCCTTCGCCCTAGCTGCAACCCACAGTCTCATCCAGACGAAATTGGATGAATTCAAAGTCAGACTGTCACAGACTAAGCATGGGGACTTGGAGACAACGTGGGGACTTTTCAAGGACGACATGAGAGGTCAGATGCAGATGCTCACGAAGAAAGTGAAGCAACGAGCAACCCAGGGTTGGAGACAGAAGATAAAGAGAATTAAGACGCGATTGTTGAGGCTAGGCGGTGGGGAGGACGATCAGGATGATCGCCGACAACTCCTAGAAACGCTTCACCAAGTACAGACAGCGCGGCGAGCGATGAGGTGCAGAGTGCTGGTGGCCAAAAACCAGTGGAGTGCAAAGGCCACCTCTAAGCAGTTTTATCGGAGAATATGCACGAAGTATGGGAGCAATACCATCATGAAGCTCACGCCAACAATCGGAGGCCACTACAGGGATGAGCATGACAAAGCAAACATCCTCAAGGACAGTTGGGAGGAGATTTTGAATGGGACGGCGGAAGACCGGTCATCAATAGCGGAGTTCATTCGCAAATATAGTGGCAAGTGGGCTAAAATCGACATGTCGGATCTGGATGACCCCATTACAGAAGAAGAAGTTGCGGCAGCGATAGCAGCGTGCAAGACAGGGAAAGCGTGTGGGCCAGACGCATTAGGAAACGAATGGTACAAAGACCATAGTACGTGCTTGGTGCCGATTTTGGAGCTGCTTTTCAACGAATGCATGCAGGAGGGGCACACACCGCAAAGCTTCTTAGAGGCGTACATCTTCAGTATAGGGAAGGGTGGAGATCATACGAACCCGATGAACTACCGGCCCATCGCTCTGTTGAACAGCGACTACAAAATATTCACGAGAATCCTGGCATGGCGAGTCAGGCGATACGTGGACAAGTTGGTCAGTGCTCGCCAAGGCGGGTTTGTGCCTGGACGGACAATTCACGAAGTCATCGATATGCTGGAGGTGGCAAAGCACATTTGTCAAAACAACGACCAGCTATCCGAGGCGCAAGTCCTGATGCTGGACTTTGCCAAAGCGTATGACTCCCTGGATAGAGAGTATCTAATGGCAGTACTTGAGGCCAAGGGCTCCCGCCGAAGATACTAAGGATCATACGGACGATTCATGCTGGGACAACGGTACAATTTCTAGCTAACGGCCAGCTATCCGAAACACTGGATGTCACCAGCGGGATTAGACAAGGCTGCCCCTTAGCCCCATTGCTCTTCATAATAGCAGTAGATTTGCTGTATGACGTTGTGGAAGGTGACAGCAGAATAAGGGGAATTCCGCTGGACGAGAGCAACTCTGAGTCTACACTGCAAATTGCGGGATACGCCGATGACACTGCTATTTACATAGCAAGTGGGAGGATGCAGCAGGTGGCTATCCAGCTTGTACGGGAGTTCTCAGTGGTGTCAGGACTCAAACTGAATGTTAAAAAATCCGTGGCTCTGAGCTTGGGGAAAACGGGGGAGAGTCGAGATTCGGAGGCAGAAACAAGGGTGGACAATGGAAGAGCGGCAGCAACATCGCAGGTGGATGAAGTGACGGTGGCAACGAGCACCAGATACTTGGGCCACATCGCGGGATCAGGCGACACAGTCATTGAGGCGTGGACCAAGGCTTTTGCGGCGCTCAGGGTGCGGTTGGCACTGGCCGAAGTCAAGACGAATACAGCACAGCAGCGAGCGGAAATTGCGTCAGCAATAATTATCCCAAAGTTGTTGTATGTAGCGCGTCATTCGTGGCCGACGGAGAAATTGTGCAAGCAGGCAGAGCAAGCCATCAAGAATTACGTATGGTGTTCTGTTTTTAGGGTACCCGATCGATCTCCACAAGGGTTGGTACAAGCGTCATTAGCGGAGCAAAAGGTGCTCAAAGGCGGACTCGGGGTACCCAATTTCAGAACGGAGCTAATGGCTATGAGTGCAATGGTGGTGGGAGAATGGGCGTTGACGACCAACCCCGCAAAGAAGAGAATCGTGTGACGAGGTGGGTGAACACTTTCCGGACTTTCTGAAAGAAAAACCCGGTCGCCCAGAACGTATAGCTGGTGGCCAGTCCGATTCTGGAAGGAAACTTCCAGATGACACTTGAGAACTGGGGTCAGTCTCTACCTTCCGGGATCCAAATGGGTATCCGGAAGGCGGAGTTGGCGTGTGACCTTGTGGTTATCCTCCTTGGTGTCGTTTGTCTTCGAGTATCCGAAGGGTATCACCAGGTGAGTTACTTTCAGGTGTGATCAGATCCAAAGATCCAAAGTACCAAAAGTACTTCCAAATGCAGTTGGTTTTCTGGAAGGCAAAAGACTATTAGCAGAGTCCTCTTCCAACAGTTAACCAATACAATACAGAGAGTTAATATGCAAAACACGCAGCCGCTCTTATTCTTTGTGGCCCTCGAGCGGTGGGCACTCCCAATGCCAGTCGACGGGGTCTACTTCCGGAACACTGACTCAGTTCCGGGACCCTAACAAGCGCACCACTTCCGGATAACCACTTGGTTTCCGGAAGACAATATCAAGATCAGGATATCCAGATGCCTGTATATCCAAATATCCAAAATCCAAATGCAATCTAGACTAGGAATCCAGATGCAAACGTCCAATCACACAGTAGTTAATTCAATACAGTTCCAAGGGGCCAACTACTAACAACCTCCCAAAACGCAGTTATAATATGAAATGTGAATCCGGAATCCGGATTCCAACTGGAATATGAAATAGGAAGATCCCTTCCGGATGCGCCGCCGGATCACTTACCCAACTTGGTCTCGAACCTTTGGTGGAGAGTCCCGCGGCGATGTACGCAGTCGACGCGGCCGTACGCTGGCTCAGCTAACTCGAAGCCCTCTGACAAGAGGCTGGTCCGCAGTGCTTTGCAGTATCTTCCAGGAAAACCTTCCAGAAGACCACTTGCGCCCTTGGTGGCAAATTGAACTCTCTATTATTTATATACAAGTCTTCTGCTAAAGATTCTGCTAACATCTTGTTTTCACTATAGGAAGCGCACACTCATCAGGAGGCGCGTGTCTCTGGCGCGGAACCCCGAAGAATTCCGGCTGGTGCCGAACACATCCTGGTCGGTCGTCTTGGTCGGTCGGTCTTGACTTGGCTTGAGTATACTCCGAACCTCAATGTCCATACTGGGTACAAATCAGGCAGGGTCCGGACGCCCTTGGTCATCTGGATTCCCGATCCTTGGAATCCGGAAGTCCTCAGTTCAGCACTGGAAGCATGTATCCGGAATACACTTGGTCTGTGTATGGGCGACTGGATTCTTGAGCCCTTAGCCCTGACTGGGATGGCATCCAGATTCCCGAAATCTGGATCTGGATTCCGGAAGTACGCACCAGGAATTCACTTGGGCACCACATGGTGGACTTGATTCCTGAATAGTGGACTCCGATCATGGTCGGGCATCCGGATTCTGGAAGTCCGGATTCCGGAAGTCCTAAAGCAATAAGGTGAAAATGTGTTCCACAGCTCAGTCCCAGGTACTCGATGCCTCAGCCAATCACCTCTCGACATATTGGGTGGCTCTGGGAGGCGGTGTCCAGATAGAAAATTTGAATCCACAGCTTCACAACCGTCCCTCTCGTCAGGAGCTGTCATTGAGGAATTTACCTCCGAGCTTGACAGGTCCTTATGAGACGAAGCGTGGGCAAGTCGTCCAGATCACCGGATCACCGCAGACATCCAGATCACAATCCCGCAATTCACAACGGCACTTGTCGTCGAGTCGCGTTTCCGGATTCCATACATCCAAATGCCCATCACGCAAACGTCGAACGGTCCGGTTTCAGGCGTCCCACACTGTATCCAGGTTCTACCCACCCGGGTCTCACGTATCCGGGTTCACCCTATCCGGGTTCAGGAAGTCCAAATCACTACACTGGGTCACATTCCATCCATCAATTGGCTGACGTGGCTTCTCTTCTGCGTCCGGTCCCAAGCGCCCCGGTCCCAGCGCACGTCCAAACGGCAAGAATCATTCAGTCGGTCCACACACATTTCGCAATTTCAAGGCTCCAGATCACCCAAGCGATTCCGCACGATCACATCATGTCAGCAGACGCTCCTTCGACGTTCACGGCGCCTCCACCAGGCAACACCTCGGTTGAGGGCGACACTGGTGGCGCTGAGTTGCACCAGGACGACACGGCAGTGACAGGGGGTCCAGATAGCGTTGTTGATGAGGGGAGACATGGTGCTGAGGGCACGGAGACTTGCCCGCCCGCAGGTGGAGGCGGAGGCGTCCCTGAGGACGATGATGAGCCACTCAATCGAGTCTACCCGAAGTTCGTCACGCACAAGAGTGCGAAGGAGTTCGGGCTGTCCGAGGGCACCGCGTTCGGAAGTGAATCTTCGCGTCCCATCTACTTCAAGACTCCTCCATCCCACGAGCGCGACGACAACTTGCAAGTGGTCGGTGTTCCAGCTTCAACAGTGCATCGTGATGGCAACAGTTTTCTTCGGAACGGCTATGGCGGTTTGGAAGTCCTGATGCATTCTGAGAAGCTGTCCACCAGGGAAATGGCAGTGCTACACGACTTCTGCGCCGGTCAACTGGACCTTCGGGAATTCATCCTGACACCTCGGCCAGCCTCGCTTCCGGATGACCAGCTTCACGCACTTCTGGATAGCGTCGCCGTCAAGAGGGAGATCGCCAGCCTTGTTTCGGAGTACGACCCTGAGAATCTCGCGCAGCGCGTCTTTGGAACCGTCTCTGCTCTTCGGAAAGTCATCCAGAAGTGCATCCAGACGCAGTCACTGCTCGAAGATCAGGATCCGGATCTCGTCAATGTCGGCAGGGTTCACGATGAGCTCGCCGAGCTTCGTCGGGACTACCAGTTGGTAACAAGTCATCTGGATCTTCGACACGCGGAAGCTGTTTCTGAGAAAGAAGAGGCTCTCCAGAACGCCCGTGACGACATCAAGCACCTGATGGAGGAGCATGACCGCGACAAGAGGGGTCTCCGGAAGCAGGTCGAAGATCTCACGAAGCGTTTGGATGATGCCCGGACGCAGAATCGCCTTCTGGAACACCGCATCCAGAAACTGGCCTTTAATGCTGTCGACGTCATGAACTTCCTTGGCGCCGGCGAAGGACAGTCGACTGTCACTGTGAACTGGCAACGGCTTCTGGAACTCCTCAAGCACTTTCAGAACGGCACAACTGTTCCTTCGGAATGGCGTACAGTCATCAGTGTCATCGCCACGGATGACCCAGGACACACTTCGGCCCCTTTCGTCGAACTGCATCCTTCTCACGGAAGTGATGACGGTGATGCCAAGGAGAGCGATTCGTCGTCGTATCTGGATCTGAGTCGTGGTTCTTCTGGCGCACCTGCATCCGGAAATCCAAGTTCCAAGTCTTCTTCCAAGCGCAAGCGTTCCAGTTCCGGATTCAAGTCTTCGAAGAAGGTCCCAAGGGCTCCCGACGTGATTCAGGCTCGTCCTTCTGAGTGGATTAAACATTCGGATGACGACTGTCGGAGTGACAAATATCCTCTAGTCTGGACGGAGAAGCAAGCTCGAGAGTCCTTGACGGACTACCCGGTTGTCTGGAGTGACTTGCGTCTGGATCTTCAGAAACTCATGATGTCTGGAGTCAAGTATACCGGGGCTCTGGAATGGATTCTTGAAGACCGTGCAGTTCACGTGGCTTTCCAGTTGAAACCTCTCGTGGAGATGCTCACTCGGATGATGTTCTGGAACAAGTTGGATGACATTCCGTGGACCAAGTACGTCCCGCGTCGGTACTTCCAGATGGCTGAAGGTGTTCTCGATGGACTTCAGGATGAAGGTATCGAGCCAGAGTACTGGGGACCTCTTGTGGATGGAGAAGACGACGTCGAAGATCCGGATCCGGAAGCCTTGGTTACGGAAACGGTGGATGACAAGACAGTGGATGAAGACTTCATTCCAGATGAGACAGAGGTGGTGCATCCAGATGATGATCAGGGCCACTCAAGTTCCTCTCGCCGTGATCCTGACGTTCAGTCTCCGAAATCCAAGCGTCGTCGTTCCAACCGCTCTCCCAAGCCAGCATCCAGGGGCTATCGTGCACATGACCGGTCAACCTCCTATCTAGCTGCCAAAGACTTTGGGAACCTGACAAGACTCGACAAGCAGACCATCGAGAATCCGACCGAGGGAGTGGCATCTTGGCTCCACTACGGAGTTCGCATGAAGAAGGGAGATCCGACGTCCACAGCGACCACTCAGACTCTCGGGTTTCCGGATTCCGCTCCCAACAGGTTTGATTTCGACCTTCTGAAAGAGCGCTTCGTGATCCGGGCGTCCGAGCTTCCTCCGCTTATGGATGAACGTCCTTGGGAACACGCATACAGTTGTCGGCCTCGGGATCTACTCTTCCATAAGCGCAGCGATCTGGATGCGAACGCCTTGGAGGCTCTTGACACCTGGCTTTCTTTCGTGAGCGGTCATCTCCAGGCCTTCTGGGAATAAACTCATTGGCTCACGTTCGACACTTCCGAAGCTGTGCATCCGAAGCTCGTGCGGATCTACTCCGAGCGATCGAAGCGCCACTCGTCCCTTAGGAAGAAGGCGATCCCGTTGCTCCAGAAGATCTCTTCCAAGCTTCCAAAATCCATCTGGAATGAGACGTGCGTCTGGAAGTACCCTGCGAAACTCTGTCACTGGATCCTGATGGATCCAGAACACTTCAAGCCTGGGACTTCGGAACCATACTCGCTCAAGGAACAGCTTGGGATTCTGGATGCCATGGAGCCTGCACGTGTTCAGTGGAGCTTCTCCACTTCGGATCAGGATCGCATTGCTCATCTTCCACCGGAAGTCCAAAGCACCCTGATTCCTGCGGATCAGCGCATCCGGATCGATGCCCTTTGGAACTACGGAAACTAGGAGGTGTAGTTCAGATCGAGTGAGTCTTCCAATTCTCCATGTTTTCCATACGTAATTCGTCACTAATCACTCGTAATACACCTCACTTCTCCGAAAGTCAGCTTTTGTTCATCTCCTTCATATCCATCCTTCTGAAACCCAGGATTCTAAAGTTCCATCATAATCCGAAATCAGTTTCCAATCGTAATCAAATCAAAGTTCAATCGGTAGTCACAGTTCAGGAATCCCCTTCTCAAAACTTCTCGGATGATAGCATCCGGAAGTCTAGACTTGGGGATGGTCGTCCCCGGCTTGCATAGCCTGGAACCTCGCTCGCGCCCTTGCCCCTTGATTAAATTCGTAAAGAAGGGCACCGCAGCTTAACTGTGACACTGGAAGCCATTCCGGATCCGGATAGCCTTTCCATTTGACCAGGTATTCCCGATTCCTTTTCGACGTCCGAGTACGTTTAGACCATCGAAGATCCAAAATCTTTTCGACTTCGTACTCGTTCTCTTCGGCATCCGGATTCCAACTGTCTTCCGGAAGCAAGGCAGCGTCAAAGTCATCGTCCTCGTCCACTTGGATCTCCATGGTAGGACGTTTCGGGAAGAGTGCTCGGGGTTTCAAACGGCTGATATGCACCCAAGGGTTGACACGATATCCCGTGCCCTCGACCTTGAGTTTCACCCGGAAGTCCTGATACACTTCAGCAATCCGGAATGGTCCATGCCACATGTGGGCCAGTTTCCTACTTAGCCCAGTCTGGACTTTCGGAATATATAACCACACGGAATCGCCTTCCGAAAATCCGGATTTCAGCCTTTCCGAAAGCTCTTTCCACTTTTGCGTTTGGATTTCGGAACGGTGACGCTTGGCTTTCTTCTGAAGTCCTTCTGCAAAAGCCACAGCGTAGCTGTAGTCCCTCTGCATTTTTCGTCTCCATTCGTACGCTGACCTTTCAGGAATACTATGTGGCTTTGGACCCAGCATTGCTGAAATTGTACTCTGGGCGTCCCAACCATGAATTAGATAGAAGGGGGTTTCCAGGCGCGTTGCATCGAAAGAGGTATTTAGAGCGAACATCAGCCTTTCCACATGGTCATCCCAATCACTTTGATCCGCTTCCATAATATACGCCCGGATGCTTCGAACTACCGTCTGAACGGAACGTTCCTGCTGGCCATTTGCCTGCGGACGGTATCCCAATGTTGCCCTTTGGAGACTCCCAAGTAGATTCCGGAAGCACTCGAAGACGGCACTCATGAATCGGGGATCCTGATCGTGTCGGATCAGGAACTTGATCCAAACTTCTGGAATACCACTTGTTCATACACTTCTGCAACATCTTGGGCAGTCGTCGAAGACATGGGCTTGCACATCACGTATCCGGAAAACATATCCTGAAACAGGAGTAGGAAAGTGTTTCCGCGTGCGGATTTTGGAAGGTGCGTCACGAAATCCATCGAGACAACTTCGAAAGGACATGATGGCTCGATATTTCCAGGTGACGGACCTGGATTCGAGAGCCGTCCCTTTCCGGATGCACAATCCACACACTCCTTCACATGACGTTCCACATCTGCATACATTCCAGGCCAATAGTATTCCGAAAGCAATTTCTCATGAGTCCTCCGGATGCCCTGGTGTCCACCTTGGAAATCTTCGTGGGCATAGTGAAGCATATCAGAACGTAAGGATTCCGGAACCACCAATCGAAGTTCTCCCAGAAAATCTCGAGGTCGCTTCTGGGTGACTGTGGACATCCTGAAGAGAATGTTTCTGGAATCCAAAGTGAACAAGTCAGCAACCTTTGCAATCTTCCGGAGACGTTTATGCGAAAACCTCTGGAAATCCCCCTTCAGGAACGCCTTCAGCTCAGACAGGTATTCGTCGGCATCCTGATGGACCTTGATCCGTCTCCAACGCTCGGCTTGAAGTTCCAATGGTCCCATCGGAGGGGCATCCGGATCGTTTCCTTCTGGATCCCCAGCTTCCGCAATGACAGCCATCACTCGCGCAGACTCTGGTAACGGTTCCGAATCTGGTCCGGGAAGGTCGTTGTCATCCGGGATTCTGGATTCCTGAATCTGAATATCTGAAGGATGGGCCTCCGACAGTTCTGATTTCACCAACTTCTCTTGGATTTTAGAAACAAGTTCCAAATGCCTCAGGTCACTTTCGTCGGAAACCTCCCAGGATTCTCCTTGAACCAATGTCTTGGTCGTCAGGTAGTCGGCAGCCTGATTGTACTCTCGTTTGAGATGCACAAATCTGACCTTCTGAAATCTGGATTTCAGAATTTCCGCTTCCGCAAGGTGTTTCTGAAGATGTGGTTGGTTACAGTTGATCAGTCCTTGTACTTGCTGAATCACAATTCTGGAATCTCCCACAACCACCAAATCCTGAATGCCTCTTCCAGATGCCATATCCATGCCACACGTTTGGCGTATTCTCGAGGACAGTACATATCATCTTGTACTCGTCCGTCAGACTGCCAAGGAGCAACACGAGCTGGCGAGTCTCATCCAGAGTCTCACCGATCGTCTCCATCTGGAGGACGATCTCCTTGAACTGATCGACGTGGGAAGCGAACTTGGTCCCGGGCTCCATCTTAAAGTTGTTCAACTTCTTGGTGACGAGAAGCCGGTTCTTGAGCGTCTTCTTGTTGAAGTGCTCCTCGAGCATCGTCCACGCCTCAGCGGCAGTCAGTGCTCCACGGACGTAGACTTGGTACGTGAGACTCACGTCTCCAGCGATAACACCAAGTGCCTTCAGATCGTTGGTCTTCCATTCCGCCGTGGAGCGATCACTCACTTGGTCGAACTCGGGCTTGATGATCTGCGGTAGCAGTCCCTTCCGAGCGAGCTTCATCCGCATGTTGAACTCCCAGTGGAAGTAGTTGTCTTCCACGAGCTTGTCGATGTTGTCGGCGTAGCTTGGGCTCATAACCAATTGAGAGTATAGCGAATCGAGGCTTGATAGTGAAGTGAGTAGGAGGAAGTAAATCCAAAAGTGAGTTTATTGAGTTAGCCCGCATTCACTAATCTACCCTTGCTCTCCTTGAGCTCCCCTTGTAGACCTTTGTGAAACGGGAACGCTTGATGTAACGGGAACGCCTTGTGAAACGGGAACGCTTGATGTAACGGGAACGATTGATGTAACGGGAACGATTTGTGCACATCTTGAGATCAGCAAATTGAAGTTCTCGTCCAATCAGAATAGTGTATCCAAGGTAGACCGCCAATCGTATTGCAGCATCCACGCGTCTTCCACTGTTGTCCTCACTTGGCACGCGTTGTGCGCGTGAAAGCTGCGTGCTTCGAGGTAGGGACCCAGTATAGGAGACGGCGAAGTGCAATCTCAACAGACTACAGCAAGTCTAAGGGTGGCTACACGGGCTCCCCTACCAGCCAGGTGACCATTTCGGACGTTACCGTTTCGGGCCTTACCGGTTCTGCTACGAACCTGTATGACATTGTCACTAACCCGAAGGCAGTGTCTGCCTTGGCCTTCTCGAATGTGAAGGTGAGCGCTTCGGTGAAGGGAAAGATTGCTGGTTTGCCCAACAGCCTTTCCATTTAGAGCACCTCGTCTAGTTTTAGTGCACCAAGAGCCTATTGAAGGCCAAAGAGATAACATGATTGTGAATAATGTGTAGATGTTTGCAAGGCTTTCGTTCTCATGAAAATACTGATTGAGGTACAGTACGCATTTTATTACAGCGCTGCTGTCTAATTTAACAAAACTTTTGTGCAGTACTTCACTTGTGCTGTGTAGGTTGGACACTACTAACGTATACTGGTAATACCGAATAAAGCTCCGCGCTCTATTTTAATACAGCGCTGTCCATTGAAAACTTTAATCGAAAGGCGCTCTATTCGATAGGGGCGTACTAATCGGTATTATACGTTAGTAGTCATAGGAAAATTAACCCTTCTGCGGTGCAGGGGCGCATTATGCGCTCTTTGGGTATGTTTTTCATTTAGGTACGAAAACAGACTGCTTGAAGGGCGCATAAAGGCCCTTTTAGAAAAAAACGTACTTTAAAGAACTTCCAGAATTTCTACCAATAACTGCACTTTGTTTTCTTACGGCTAGGGTATTTTATAAACTACGACCTTTTTTTTTCGATGCGCAGCATAATCTTCCTGTGTGGCGTCTCTCTGCCGTCCATTTGAGATCCCCCCCCGCCAATAGAAAGGTAAGATATTTACATAGATATATTATCAACATATTGGACTAATGCGAACTACGTTCTCAGACGCAGAAGACAAGCTACTAGTGCAGATTGCTGCCCAATTCGAAGACGAAGGCCTGCGGGTTACATGGGCATATGTAGCCCGGCAGATGCATGGGACGCGGACGTCTAAGGAGCTCCGGCTTCGGATGGAAAGCCTAAAGAGAACCTACGGCAAGGTAGTAAGGGCCTTCCCGCGATGCTTCTTCGGAGAACAACACACACGTCGGCGCTCCCGTCGTGTAGCCCCTTCCCGGTCGTTACTTGCAGGTGGCCCAAGGACTCTTTCACGAAAGGCAGCTACAGCTGCCACAAGCATCGTTGCCACAGCAACTGCCGCCGTCCAAGGTCAGTAAGAATGGTGTGATTCGGTGCTACGTGTACTTGACGTTGTTCGTGTATGTGCTATAGGTGACGAGCTACGAGAAGCAGTGGCAGAGCGTGGTGGCGGCGCAGTACAGCAGTGTCGCGGTGCAGCGCAAGACACCGGTGCAGCCGTTGACACCAACGTCCAAGGTGCGTGATGAATGTGTACTGGACGACGGTGCACTGGTTGCTAATGTTGTGTGCATGCGTAAGGTGCAGGTGGTGAGCATCGAGCAGCAGGCGGACTACATCTCATCGATGCTGTGCAAGGTGTGTGAGGTCTTTATGGAGGTGGTGCTTCTGATGGCTGATGCTGCTATGTGTTTTGTAGGACTTGGACATCGGGACGATGCTGGCACAGCGTACGCTGGTACTGTCGGTAGAGGTGAGAAAGAACTACATGGACTGTGTGGGTGCTGTGGTTGTTGACGTTATTTGCGTACTGTGTATGTAGCTCACGAGCATCGTGTAGGAGTTGTTGTTAGTGACGCCGCTGGCCGAGGTGGGGAAGCCGTGTTGTGAGGTGGACACAAGATGCTGACGTTGTGCTATGTGATATGCACGGTTTCCAAGCGCCGTGGATCAGCAGCAGTGGATGATGAGGGTGGCGTTACTGGCCCAGGTGAGCGGAATTATATTGTAGAGGTGTTCTGTGTTAGTGACATCGTTATGCTTGCTGTGTAGTTACCAAACGTCGCGTGTGCGTGAGTTCTGCTAGTGGTGTACGTACGTCGAGACGTAGGCGTGCAGCTGCTGAACGTCCGATTGGTGGACAATCTGCTCGTGGTCGTGCACTTCGAAGTGCTAGTAATGAACTTAGCTTCGGGTGCTTTGGCTGGCACAAGTGACGGTCGTGCTTCGGCCATTGGACGTGCTGCTGGTGATGACTTTGTTTCGAGTGGCCAAGTTGGCGGCGATGAACTTGCTCGTGGTGGACGTGCGCTTCGAGGTGAACGTGCGCTTCGAGGTGAACGTCCAGCTGGTGATGAACTTGCTTCGAGTGGTAATGCTGGCACAAGTGGTGGACGAGTTTCGGACAGTGAACGTCCAGCTGGTGATGATCTTGCTTCGAGTGGTATTGGCACTAGTGGTGGACGAGCTTTGGACAGCGATCGTGCTACTGGTGATGAACTTGCTTCGAGTGGTAATGCTGGCACAAGTGGTGGACGAGTTTCGGACAGTGAACGTCCAGCTGGTGATGAACTTGCTTCGAGTGGTATTGCTGGCACTAGTGGTAGACGGGCTGGTCACAGCCCTCACGTATTAAATTCATCCAGTGATTCTGACGTATCCGGTAAGAATGTACATTCCCTTGTATCACTGTCGTTTACGGCTGATTGAGTTTCATTGTAGATCAAGCGCCTGCTCCATTACCCCATAGCGATGCTGTGGTTGCAGTCGGACTTATTTTTAGGGACATCACTCGCGGGGACGTGAGGCAGAAGGCTGGGAAGACACAGGATAATGCCGGTGAAGTTCTTTCTTGGGGAGTTGTTCGCCTAATTCGGGCGATGAGTCCTGTTACCAATAGGGATATTTTTCTGGATGTTGGGGCAGGTGTTGGCAGCACGCATCATCGCTCAAGTAGCGATAGCAACATCAGCCCGGGCATGCGTTGGCATAGAAGTTCGGAGTGATCTTTGTCAACTTGCAGAGCGTTGCCTCCATCGGTTTGTTGGAAGATTCCCGCACCTTGGCAAAGTGATGATCAAGAAAACAGACGTGCGGGATGTTTCATTTTCAAGCAACCCTGCTACACGTGATGCTACATTAGTATTCGCGAATATTTTTTATTTGAAGAAGACGCGAAGCTGGTGGTGGCCCGAGAGCTCGCAACTTTATCAAAGGCTCGCTTACTGGCGGCTACATCTCGATTCTGCCCAAGACATCGAAAGTCGTGCACAGAGCCGTTTTGTCTTCGCTGGAGTCTAGCAGATGAAATCCTTGTGAGATGTAGCTGGAAGGCTGATCGAGTTCCTGTGTATCTGTACAACAGCAATACAAAGTAGTATCACAGCCTTCCCAACAATAACTACTGTCAATTTGCACCAAACACATCGTACATTTAAGTGGAATTCAGGTAAACACATGCACTAGAAGCATACTAAACTCAAGTTACATACAGGTAAACACATGCGCTAAAAGCATACTAAACTCAAGTTACATACAGGTAAACACATGCACTAGAAGCATACTAAATTCAAGTTACATACAGGTAAACACATGCACTAGAAGCATACTAAACTCAAGTTACACACAGGTAAACACATGCGCTAAAAGCATACTAAACTCAAGTTACATACAGGTAAACACATGCACTAGAAGCATACTAAATTCAAGTTACATACAGGTAAACACATGCACTAGAAGCATACTAAACTCAAGTTACATACAGGTAAACACATGCACTAGAAGCATACTAAATTCAAGTTACATACAGGTAAACACATGCACTCAAACAAACAACTTCACCTATATTTGAATTTGGCGTACTACAGGTGGCCTCGACTCGTTGTCACCTGCTGCTGCTTTCAGCATGGCAAGCTTTGAGTGTCGCCTGACGTTGCCCTTGTCAGTAAACAAATTTTGCTGAAGATAGAACTGATGGAATTTTTCCCAACATGTTGCAGTAGTGTTTGGGCACATCCACGGCTTGACAGGTACGTCGTGCAGTTCTCGGCACAAGCATACGTCATGGGAATAGCAGTAGGTCGTAACCTCGGTTGGGTATCTGCCCTCCCACCTGCATACTATGCAGCGTCGACGTTTCCTCTGCCTTTTGTCATAAATTTGCCTTGACGAAACTGACGTACACACCATCGTCGCACCTCTAACACGGTCAACGCTTGGTCGTGCCGGCGGCATGTTTACTGCTTCAATTTCGTCTCTTGTAGCACATGCGCCAGTGTAAAGCATGCGCCCTTCACTTGGAGCGTTTTTCCACTGTCCATTCAGCAATTCCCCCACAAGCTCCATCATAAACTTTCGATGAGGGTCTCGGATGGGCGGGGTGTCCGTTTTGACGAGACGTTGAGTGAGGTATGCGTTGGATCGCGCGACATCGATTAGTGCTAATGCCAGCTTTTGTGCCAACGTCTATAGGAGTGTCCGTCAGAAATGAAGCGTCCTCTAATTTGATCAAGTCTATCAACCCCTTGCATATTGGCGTTGTAGTGGGCAACACACACTGGCGACGTAAATTCGCTTTCGTTCTTTGCCAATCACTCGAGCCACACTTGTAATGGCTGTCGAATCTGCATTGGAAATCATGTTGACTACATTGCCATCACACCAGGATGCCGCTAGCATACTGTGATCCCGAGCCACAGCCTGTCGGTAGTCTCCACGAGTGCAATCATCTTTGGGCAGTATTGAATGCGCAGGAAAGTGTTTGCTATTCGCACGAATTGTACCTCTCCCATAGAGACCTTTAAGCCGCAGTTCCTGCAGCAGCTGCACTGATGTATAGTAGTTGTCCATGTTGACAATTCGGTTCGTCCCAAAGAGAGGTCGTGTAACTTCAAGCACATGCTGCCGGATTTTCGATACAGCTTCGAACTCCTCTCTCAAACTCTGGGCTTCCTCCAGCCCAACAACACCGTCTAAACGGTCCAAAATGTCACTTCGATTACAGTGAAGCTTGTAGTTCAGAGCTATCCACGTAGTAGAACAGCACACCATATAAAGTCGGAAGTGATACTTGCCCGTTGGCTTGGTGGGGTTGTACACGATCATGTGTCGGCCTTGGCGAGTTCTGCAGGCGACACTAGCCTCGTCCAAAGCAACATTGCGTCCGACATTAACGTACTGCCCCCCGGTGATCTTTAGTAGATTCAGAAGCGGCCTAATCCTTGCCGCAGCATCTTTCTCAAGAGTGGTTGGCGAAGCATTGAAGCTCAGGCAACGCCGAAGGAGCTTGAATCGATACAGTGACATGATAGAATCTAGAGCGGTTGTAGATCCTCCAAACACTAAGTCTTCGGCTTGTTGACCCCAATAGTTTGCGTACTCCCCTTATCATTCACAGCCATGAAGAACAAAATTCCGAGGAAAGTCATCAACTCGTCCAGCGTGAACGGGTTGCCGATGCGAATATCCTTTAAAGTAGCGTAGTGATTCGTCTCGTGTAATGTCTGGCGCCAGAAAAATAGTGGTATGTACGCGAAAAGCTTGAGCAGGCAGAGTGCTCGAAAAGGTGCTTGTACTCAGGGCGGATGTGGGTCTTGGTTGTACCGTCGGCATGCGCATACAGGTAGGAGGGAGATTCAACGTCTTCTCCGGGGACAAATCGCATGTTTCTAATCGCCTCCACCTCTGATAGACTCGTGGGAAGAACGCTGCCAGGATCGAACGCTTCAATGGGGTCTTCCACTAGGTCGGAGGCTTCAGAGTCGATGTCAAGCTCCTCACCAGGATCAGGCTCCACGAGAACACGCCAGTTAGGAGTTTTCAACTGTGTAAGTGCAACGTAATTCTTGATACCACGCTGTGCGACGCCAGCGTTGATGATCTCCAAGTTATTTTGAAATTGACTATCCAGCCATCGGATTTGAAAGAGAGTAGCGTTCTTCCCCTTCTTCACAGAACGGTACATGCGGCCGACAATGTAGGATGTACCAATCGGTCTGTATGCCTTAGCCTTCATCCACGTTTCATTGTCAGGTGTGAACGCGACCAGTTTGTCAATGTAGACATCTTGGAGTAGGATAGGCGTGGATCGTGGTGTTGTTTTGGCCTCATTGGGTGATCGAGATGTTGGGGTGTTCGCACGTGATGAAGATGGCGCAAGATTCATCGTGTCTGGACTACTGGCACCTCCGCTAATCACAGATACTCCGTCACTATCACCTTCATCGGCCACTGATATAACGTCGTTGTCGCCAGTGTAACGGGTAGTACCGACACTAAAACTACCGCCACAAGATGCTCGAACATTGAGACACCGTGAGTTATCAATTTCACCAACCGTGATGTTATTGCCAGCGCTTGCAACTGCTGCACTGCTTGAAACACACCCATACATTTCTGCCCGTCCAGTATTAGACTTAGGTTCGTTGCAAGCAGCCAAGCCAACACGCCCAACACTAGCAACCCGTCCACCATGAATAGTGCGATCACCTCTAGCAGTGCCACCTCTAGCCGTACGCCCACCTCTAGAAGTGCGCACATCTGCAGTAGTACGCCCACCACTAGACACACGCCCATATCTAGCCGTACGCCCATGTTTAGCTGTACGTTGTTCGCTAGTGCCACACGCACGACGAACATCATTTCCACCACTAGTACCAGCACTACCACTCGAAGAACGTTCATCACCAGTAGCACGATCGCTGTCCAAAGCTCGTCCACCACTGAGTGCCAATACCACTCGAAGCAAGGTCATCTCCAGCTGGACGTTCACTGTCCTAAACTCGTCCACCACTAGTGCCAGCAATACCTCTCGAAGAACGTTCATCACCAGTAGCACGATCGCTGTCCAAAGCTCGTCCACCACTAGTGCCAATACCACTCGAAGCAAGATCATCACCAGCTGGACGTTCACTGTCCGAAACTCGTCCACCACTAGTGCCAGCAATACCTCTCGAAGAACGTTCATAACCAGTAGCACGATCGCTGTCAGCTCGTCCACCACTAGTGCCAATACCACTCGAAGCAAGATCATCACCAGCTGGACGTTCACTGTCGAAACTCGTCCACCACTTGTGCCAGCATTACCACTCGAAGCAAGTTCATCACCAGTAGCACGATCGCTGTCAAAGCTCGTCCACCACTAGTGCCAATACCACTCGAAGCAAGATCATCACCAGCTGGACGTTCACTGTCGAAACTCGTCCACCACTTGTGCCAGCATTACCACTCGAAGCAAGTTCATCACCAGTAGCACGATCGCTGTCCAAAGCTCGTCCACCACTAGTGCCAATACCACTCGAAGCAAGATCATCACCAGCTGGACGTTCACTGTCCGAAACTCGTCCACCACTTGTGCCAGCATTACCACTCGAAGCAAGTTCATCACCAGCTGGACGTTCACCTCGAAGCGCACGTTCACCTCGAAGCGCACGTCCACCACGAGCAAGTTCATCGCTGCCAACTTGGCCACTCGAAACAAAGTCATCACCAGCAGCACGTCCAATGGCCGAAGCACGACCGTCACTTGTGCCAGCCAAAGCACCCGAAGCAAGTTCATTACTAGCACTTCGAAGTGCGACCACGAGCAGATTGTCCACCAATCGGACGTTCAGCAGCTGCACGCCTACGTCTCGACGTACGTACACCACTAGCAGAACTCACGCACACGCGACGTTTGGTAACTACACAGCAAGCATAACGATGTCACTAACACAGAACACCTCTACAATATAATTCCGCTCACCTGGGCCAGTAACGCCACCCTCATCATCCACTGCTGCTGATCCACGGCGATTGGAAACTGCATATCACATAGCACAACGTCAGCATCTTGTGTCCATCTCACAACACGGCTTCCCCACCTCGGCCAGCGCGGCGTCACTAACAACAACTCCTACACGATGCTCGTGAGCTACATACACAGTACGCAAATAACGTCAACAACCACAGCACCCACACAGTCCATGTAGTTCTTTCTCACCTCTACCGACAGTACCAGCGTACGCTGTGCCAGCATCGTCCCGATGTCCAAGTCCTACAAAACACATAGCAGCATCAGCCATCAGAAGCACCACCTCCATAAAGACCTCACACACCTTGCACAGCATCGATGAGATGTAGTCCGCCTGCTGCTCGATGCTCCACCACCTGCACCTTACGCATGCACACAACATTAGCAACTAGTGCACCGTCGTCCAGTACACATTCATCACGCACCTTGGACGTTGGTGTCAACGGCTGCACCGGTGTCTTGCGCTGCACCGCGACACTGCTGTACTGCGCCGCCACCACGCTCTGCCACTGCTTCTCGTAGCTCGTCACCTATAGCACATACACGAACAATGTCAAGTACACGTAGCACCAAATCACACCATTCTTACTTACCTTGGACGGCATCATGGAGGTGTTGCATCAAGGCGTCTTCGCCGAGAAAGAAGTCGACCCCTTCCTCACCATTATAACGCCCACGAGGACGATGTACTGGTATCGCGAGTCCAAGCTCCGGCCACTTGGTCGCTTTGATGTCCACCCATCTTTTAATAACGCCGCCCACACATCACGAAACCGAACGCCCCACGCGGTGGACGTATCAAGCCGGCGTCGCTTGCTGACTTGCCCTGGTGGTGGTGCCTTCTTCTCTCCGGGTGCTTCTTCACTAAGCGTCATGAATTCTCCGAAACGGGAGGGGGAGGGAAATGCTGGACGGTCGCCACGCGTCGTTGTTCGCGATTAATTTTAACAGGTCGCATTTTGATAGTTCACTTGTTGTTTTGTAATTTATATGCTATGTGTTTTTTGAAATAATTAAGTTTCAATAAAAATTAATTCTGGCATTCAAAGGCATTTATTCCAGTTTGCTAGCTGTTTGTAGAAGAAGCTAATTGCGAACACGTAGGGAATGATAAAGCCATTCTGGACTGCCATTAACAAGCGGAAAGTGTTTGTGTAGACGTAGTTGTTGCAAGCGCGGCGCCAGTGCTCATGCAAGACAACATCCAAGCATCATCATTCCAAGCATGGCGTTCAAAAACGTGGCTCATGTTTGACGTAATTTTTGATTTGTTACCTGAAGCTGCTTCCCACCAACTTCTTTTTATCCAATTAGAGTATTCTTCCAGATTTTTTGTTTAGCTCCAGGATATCGGCCTATCAGATCGCCAACTTGAAAGGCGCATGATGTGCCCTTAGAGGTTGATGAAGGAGGTATCCTCGTGCATCTTGCGAGATTTGAGGCATGGATGATCTTGCGATCTGTCTCTAAAAGGGCGCCTGAGGGCCCTTTTACAAGACATTGACTTAACTTTGTATACTATAGTTTAGTCCATTGCTTCGCAGAAGGGTTAATGTACAGGCCCCACGAACCGAATACTTTCAGAAACAGAAGTCCATGGACGAAGTGCCACAACCCCGTCCAAAAACATCGAGCCCGCACCATCCTTATCGCTCACAAGCGATTAAGCGACTAAAATCGCACGTGCGAGATGTATGTATGTACACCTGCGAAGCGACCATTCTCCAGCTTTCGAGGTTGCCGCGACTACCATTGCGAAAATCGATGTAAGCTTACTGCAACTGCCGGGTACATTGGACTCAAAAACGAGTGTACTCACTTCATAGGCTTTACGTGAAACCTTATGCATCCGAGGACCGATGCAACGGCACTGCACCACAACTTCTCGGCAATAAGTCGCAAGATGTGGATGGCGTTTTCTGTGCAAACACTGCGCGAAATGTCTGTACGTACGAACGAAATGGCCCGGTTTAGCACGTCTTAGATCGTGGCCGTACAGATACACTTGAACCGATATAAGTGAATACATGAGCAGCACGCACTTTCAGGGACAATTCAACAAGCCTCTGGTTTCATTCAGTCTCACTTTCAATTTTGCAGCCAACGACGCACCTCAAGCTCCAAGACAATGAAGCTCTTCTCTATCGTAGTCGCCGCTGTTACGCTCTTCGTTCCTGCAGCCAACAGTCTGCCTATGATGCGTCAGGAACAGGAGGCCAGCGGCCCCTGCAACCTCACCGGGACGTACAAGGCGGGCACCGACATCTCGTCCTGCAGCACCATCACCGTTGGGTCTCTGACGGTCCCCGCCGGCATCACTTTGGACTTGAGCAAGACCCGCGCAGGGGCTACAATTGAGTTCACCGGCACGACGACCTTCTTGATCTGAGTAAGGCGAAGAATGGTGCCACCATCAACTTCACCGGCACGACTACCTTTGGCACCGCAAAATGGCTTGGCCCCCTCATGTCGATCAGTGGTAATTCCCTCACCGTCAAGGGATCCGGTACTTTGGACGGTCAGGGCGACTGGTACTGGAAGCAGGGAGAATCGATCACTCGTCCTGTTTTCGTAAAGCTGCAAAATGTCGTTGGTTCGAATATTTCGGGCTTCACAGTGAAAAACTCTCCGTTTCGTACGTTTAGCGTCGTCACCTGTCAGCAAACGACTATCACTGGGCTCACGCTGGACTCCAGTGCTGGCAATGGTCTTGCTCAAAACACGGACGGCTTCGATATGACCAAGAATGATCATGTGACGATCACTGGCAACAAGATTTACAACCAGGACGACTGTCTTGCGATGCAATCCAGCACCAATACGATCTTCAGCAACAATCTCTGCAGTGGAAGCCACGGTATCTCAGTCGGTTCTATTGGTGGTGCGGCTGTTGACCAGACTACGACGGTGTCTGGTCTCACCGTTCAGGGGAACACCATCACCAACAGCGACAACGGTCTCCGTATCAAGGCGCTGATTGGAATGAAGGGGCTAGTTACCAACGTGAAATACATCAACAACCAGCTCAACAATGTGGAAAATGCCATCGCCATCCACTCGGACTACAGTCGATCGGCCGGGGCTTACACGGGGGCTGCAACCAGCTTAGTGACGATCTCGGACATCACCGTGGATGGCCTCACAGGTACGGCTGACCAGATTTACGACATCGTGGTGAACCCAAGTGTGGTGTCAGGATGGACGTTCAAGGGAATTACTGTGAGCGGTGCGAAGGGTTCCTGCAAGGGTCAGCCGGCTGGAATCACTTGCTAAGGGTTAAATAACGACCCTTTCCCTCAAATCGACCGACGCAAAGGTTTCCAACAAAGCGGCGATTCAGAATATACGACAAGCTAATACTTCTTGCTAACACGATAGCTTTCCTTTATCTAGCTCCTGAAGGGAAGAGCGTAATTCTCACATACATGTATCATTGTATGCAGGTCATATTGAATTATTTCGCGCTGAGAAGAGAACAAACTCCATTAGACGAAACCATTCAAAAGAGTGTATTTATCAAAGCACAAACCCATAGAGGACTAACGAACGATATGCACGAAGGTTAGGATTTCCTGTCGAAACACAAGAGTACACAGCACCAAACATCAAGGAGATGGCGCCATGCAAGCTAGACAGCTTAGCACTTGACGGTGCTTGGCTGACCACTGCACTTGCCTGTCTTGGATGCCTTGACAGTAACGCCCGAGAACTTCCAGTTGGACACCACCTTGGAGTTGACCACAATGTCGTACAGGTTGGTGGCCGTTCCCGAGAGACCCGAGATTGTGATACCCTTAATGGTCACTGCGCTCGTAGCCGAGCCGGTGTAGCCTCCCTTGGACTTGCTGTAGTCCGAGTGCATCACGATGGCGTTCTTGACATTGCTCAGCTTATTGTCAGTGTAAGTGACGTCAGACATGAGACCCTTGAGGTCCACGATGGTCTTGATACGGATACCGTTGACGCTGTTGACGATGGTGTTTTCCTTGACTGTGAGGCCTGATACCGTGTCGGCGGAGCTCACACTGGAACCACCAAGCGAGCCGATTGAAATACCGTGACCACCACTACAGTAGTTGTTGCTGAAGACAGTGTTAGTGCTGGACTGCATAGCAAGGCAGTCATCCTGGTTGTAGATCTTGTTGCCTGTGATGGTCACGTAGTTGTTCTTGCTCAAGTCGAAGCCGTCCGTGTTTTTGGCGGTACCGTCGCCTGCGCTCGAGTCAAGCGTGAGGCCACTAATGGTAGTTTTCTCCGAGTTGAGGATGCTGAAGGTCCGGTATGGCGAGTTCTTGATCTTGAATCCTGACAGCGTAGAACCCGTGACGGCGTGGAGACGGAAGAATACAGGACGGCTGATTGATGTGCCCTGCTTCCAGTACCAAGATCCCTGACCGTCAAGAGTACCGGAACCGCTGACCTTGAGGTTACTACCACCAAGCAGCACGAGCGGACCAGCCCACTTCTTCTGACCGAACGTGACAGTGCCGGAGATCTTGATGCTGGCCCCAGTCTTGGCCTTGCTCAGGTCCAGCGTGACACCAGCGGGTACGCTTAGAGTGCCGATGGTGAGTGTGCTGCAGGACGAGATGTCGGTGCCGGACTTGTACGTGCCGGAGAGGGTGCAGGTGGAGGCCTCTTCCGCCTGACGCATCATGGGCGATCCGTTAACATTGGCGGCGAGGAGCGCGAGGGCTGCGATCGCAGTGGAGAAGAGCTTCATGGGTGTTAGTGTTGGTCGGCGAGTGGCTGTAAGAATGCAAAAAGCAGAATGAGACGGGAGACCGATGGTTAACGAGTTAAAGGGAGCGTGTACTGGCTCAGGATAGAACTTCGGTGTTGAGGTCAGCCGTCTAGACTCAACTTCACCAAGCGAGCAGTAGAGGTGAGGCGTGGGATCCTTTTTGCTGTTTTTTGGTGCGTCCTTGTCGTTGGGCTGTTCGCTCTGGCCAGATACGTGACTACTGGTCCCACCCCATGTGGCAATGCGGCGAACATCACGCGCTCCAAACGGATCAGAGCTCGAACAACCATTTTCACGTTACAACACTGAAGCCCACATCTTTCTGCTCATCATGATGGACCTGATACCAGTCTGCCAATTCGTTGAAGCATTAGAATACGTACGATCGAGGCACAAAAGGATATTTCATCACTGGTGATCTCGGCTGGAAAAATATTTACGGCCGATAGCTAAACAAGACTAGATTTGCCAAGATACCGCCAGTTATTTCGAGTTCCGCCGACTAACGCGTTTAGTCTCCAAGGCAATCGACTAAGTTGAGCTACGTAGTTTGGAGCCAAACCAGCGCGTCCTGGCTGCCAGACTGGTCTATATGAACGGTACCTTGCTTGTGGAGGTATCTACTACTGTTCACCATACAGGTACGTTAGATTTCTCACGTGTATGGCGGATCATTGTGATCTCATAGATGTGCAAACAGCTTTATGAGCACTTCTAACAAGTGTATTACGAGAAGAATGCGAAGCCAATTCACGATCGATTTGTGAAGTCGAAGAGGTAATGATCAAAAAGAGGAGGTCAAGCTAGATTCGTCACGCAACAAATGTGTGCTTTCGTCACGTTGTGATTTGAGACAGGTGTCACATCATGGTAGCGACTAGCGAGAGGATTTGATAGTCGCACAATGGACAGAAATGGACGCATGTTATTGGTTCAATAACAAGAGTATGGATGTCAGGTCACGATTACAAGCTTTAGAGCATCTCCACCGGTTAGGTCAATTGTTATTTGTCAAATTTGTTATTTGATACTGAGCTCTCACACCGGTCGGCATTTATATACCAGCTATAGACAATCCACGATTGACAATTCTGAAAATGCTTCCTGGCATGTGCATTTACTTGGTCCCGTTTGTGGACAGCCAACCAAGACCGTAGCAACAATCGAATGATGGCGTTGTCGTAAAACTCAATATTATCAGAGGTGGTGTCCAATCAAGCCAATACCGCCCCCCTGTCGCCCACGTAGTCCTCGGTCAAATTTGGCTAGAACTTAATCTGGACTACGTCAAATCCGCAATTTGACCTCAACCGGTGGAGAGAAATTCTTGTCAAATATGCAATTTGACCCCCACCGGTGGAGATGCTCTAAGAGCTGATGCCTTGAGGGAAAATAGTGACCTCGAAGAAAATCTTGAACCTGACACCACGCTATGGCTCGCTCCTGTTCGATAGGAAATCACGCCTGAACCGGGTGGCAGGCATATCATACATCGCTTCCTCGTGCAGAAGAACACCTACAACGTGTAGGAGTCTGTACAGTGCATTATACCATACCATTGGCAACGCTTCGTTCACGCGTGAAAGCTAACCAATGCCACTTTCTTCGTTAATAACTCGAACAAGTTGTTCTTCCACGGAGTGTGTGGAGTTGTTCGGAACAACTCCACACACTCCGTGGCAGATCACACAACAACTTGTAAGACCAGCACCACCTGTACCAAAAATTAACCCACGACAACCTTCGTGCGTTAATCCTCAGCTCATTCTGCATTTTGCATTCTTACGGCCACTCGCCGACCAACACTAGCGTTTCAAGAGGCGCCATAGCTTTTGCTCGTATCGTTAGTCCTCTATTGTATGTTTCTGCTGATAGTGTATTTAATACACTATCTTTGAATGTTCGTGGAGGTTGTCACGACTAGTAGAGCCACTTACAACGTAAACAAAACATCCAGTGTATTTACTTACGCCTTCAAAAATGCTGGCGGCTTGACGACATTTACTACGCACCGAGCCTTGACGGCTCTAGCAACTGATGCCACTGGGCTCACCACTGCAACTTCCCGTGTCACCGGACACGTCGATACCCGAAAACGTCCAGCCCGGAAGCCACGTCCGAGTCCACCAGGATGTCGTACACCGTGTCAGCTGAGCCCGTCAGTCCGTCGATCGTGATGTCCGTGATGGTCACCTTGCTGGTGGCTGAGCCAGTGTAGCCTCCCTCTGACTTGCTGTAGTCACCGTGGATAACAATTGCATTCTCCACATTCGACAGCGTGTTGTCTGTGTACGTCACGTCCTTAACTGTACCGTAGTCGTCGATGATAGTCTTGATCCGGATGCCGTTCACACTGTCGACGATCTTGTTGTTCTTCACGGTGAGGCCCGATACCGTGTCCGAAGAACTCACAGACGATCCGCCAATAGATCCGATGGAGATACCATGACCACCGCTGCAAGTGTTGCTAGAGAAAACCGTGTTGGTACTGGACTGCATGGCGAGGCAATTGTCCTGGTTGTAGATGGTGTTGCCGGAGATCGTCACGTCCGTGTTCTTGCTCAGATCAAAACCGTCAGTGTTTTTGGCTACATCGTCACCGGCACTCGAGTCGAGTGTGAGCCCACTGATCGTCGTTGACTCGCAGCTGAGTACACTAAAGGTGCGGTAGGGCGAGTTCTTGATGGTAAAATCCGAAACGGTGGACGAGATGACTTTGCTCATACGGAAGAACACTGGGCGGTCGATGGATGTGCCCTGCTCCCAGTACCAATCTCCCTGTCCGTCAAGCGTTCCCGTGCCGCCAACAGTGAGATCCGTTCCTGTAAGGAGAATAAGCGGTCCCTCCCACTTGGATGTCTCGAACGTCGTTGTGCCGGTGAATTCAATTGTCGTTCCGTCCGCGACGTCGCTCAAGTCTAACGTGACTCCGGCTGGAACCGTCAGGGAACCGATGGTGATCTTGCTGCACGAGGAAACGTCCGTGCCGCTGGTGTAGGTGCCCGACAGTGTACAACTACTGGATGATTCCTTCACTTGACGCATCATGGGGACGCCATCACAGCGGAGGTGATAAAGCAGCAGTGGTGAGGTGGATAAAACCTTCATGGTCGAACGCAGGGGAGGAGTAGGTTGGCTGCGCTGTTGAAAGCAAAATCCGGAATGACATTGACACCGGCAGTCTTGATAAAGTGACGGATCCACTCGCCAAACCAACACAAGTCCTTGGTCGATCTTTGGGTATCTGTAAAGGGGAAGGGAGGACTCGAGCCCCTTATATTAGGTACTTATTTCGAAGCCTGTTCGAAACAGGCGCATTGACGTCGGGGGGAAGGAGGACTCAGACCCCTTATATTAGGTACTTATTTCGAAGCCTGTTAGAAACAGGCGCATTGACGTCTAAGCAAGGTTACTCCTAACTAATTTCCTACGGCTACTCGGTTACCCTTAGTCTATGACCGGTACGCTTGAATTTCTTGGAATTTTGCCCAATGGGCCGCCGTTGATGAGCCCCAGCCGGTGCCTGGCCGGGTAGAGTACTGCGACCGCGCCAACTCCTTGAGTCTTGTCTCCGTGTTGTTGTGCCTTGATTGGTCCCGATGTCTTAGAGAAGAGCTTGTGAGTGATGGGAAATGAACAGAGAAGGGCAGCGGTGAGAGAGGAGAGCAGAAGTCGAAAAGGGCGACGGAGGCGGGGCTCGAACCCTCGGTCAGTTCGTGGATCAGCGGATGCTAATCCACTGGGCCACCGGCGAGCCCTGTATCTGTAAAGGTTTACTCGAAGAAGGACAACCCAGTGTCCGGTCACAGGAATAATCACCTCAATTTCAGGTTGATGCAATGGTCGGGCATCCATCTCTTTGTCATACTGTACCCACTCAACGTGACACCACCATACTTCAAAGGACGCTTGCCACGCTACCGCCCCACGAATCTGGGGCATTCGGCACTACCAGCCAATGCAGCCACGCTCTTCGCTTCATTTTCAACAAGTGAGCGACAGAATTGTCGATGGTGACCATTCAAAGACGGCACACGTCAACCAACAAGGAGTTCTCGGTTAAAAGTGATAGCCCACCGCATGACTCACTATTGTCCACAAAGGGTTCTACCGCTTAGCACGATCGAACCACCAGCACTCGAGTCGAGGGTTAACCCGCTAACAGTGGTGGACTGCGAGTTGATAATGCTGAAGGAACAGGAGCGAATAGAAGAACATAATTGGGCAGGGTTTGAATAAATTCGAGGAAATTCCGTTGGAGTCGAGGCAGAACGAATGGATTGATCCACGTCGAAGCCGCAGGCTGCTGCCAGAGGTGGCGATCTGCTTGGAGTGAGGTCTGAAACGCATGCGTCGACCGATCCATCTGGCCCTGGTCAACGCAGCGAATAATGCCTTCGCCATTTCGTGAGACTCATCTACATACCTGTAGTAAAGAGAACAGCGGTGGAGAAGGCCAAGTGCTGATTACTCGATGTTGGAAAGGTGAACTTTCGCTAGACGCAATGCGCTACATGGTGAAGTACTGCCCTTCTGCAGTTTTGTATGGTTTTGAGTTGAGGATAGCGTGGGAGTTCTCTGCACTCCACGTTGCCTTTACATACTGTTGTTGTTCGGCTACAGGCATAAGTTACTTTGGGAATGTTTATCTGCGAATGGATCAAAGTGTCAAAAGAACGCAAGAACGTTGAATTCAAGACAAACATCTATCCAGCTGCTAACTCTCCGTTAAGCTGAACGTAGGTACCAACTCGTAAAAGCAGACATCACTTAGCAGTCCACACTGCTTGGCTCGCCACTGCAGCTGCCGGTCGATCCCGTGACATCGATCCCCGAGAACGACCAACCAGAGACGTACTTGGAGTTCACCAGGATGTCGTAGATCTGGTCCGCCGAGCCTGTAAGGCCATCAATCGTGATGTCCGTGATGTAAACCTTACTGCTGGCCGTGCCAGTGTATCCGCCCTTGGATTTGCTGTAGTCGCCGTGAATCACAATGGCATTCTCCACATTCGACAGCGTATTGTCCGTGACGTACACCGTCACCTTGCCAGTTAAACTGATGATCGTCTTGATCCGGATACCGTTCACACTGTCGACGATCTTGTTGTTTCTTGACCGTCAAGCCTGAGACCGTGTCCGAAGAGGTGATAGTAGAACCGCCAATAGAACCGATGGAAATTCCATGACCACCGCTGCACGTGTTGCTAGAAGACCGTGTTCGTACTCGACTGCATAGCGAGACAGTCGTCCTGGTTGTAGATCTTGCAGCCCGTGATGGTAACGCCAGTGTTCTTGCTCAGGTCAAAGCCGTCCGTGTTCTTGGCAGTACCGTCTCCATCGCTGGAGTCGAGTGTCAGTCCACTGACGGTAGTAGACTGTGAACTCAGAATACTAAAGGTGCGGTACGGCGAGTTCTTGATCGTGAAACCCTTCACAGTGGACGAGATGACCTTACTCATACGGAAGAAAACTGGACGCGTAATGGACGTTCCTTGCTTCCAGTACCAAGCACCTTGGCCATCAAGAGTGCCAGTGCCACTCACCGTCAGTTTGGTTCCTGTAAGGAGGACAAGAGGCCCCGACCATTTCTACATTTTGACATTAATCGGTTAGACATCAATTTAATCAGTACAGCCATCGCAAGGGTAAATCTGACCTTCGTGCCGAACGTGGTGGTGCCGGAGAACACGACGTTAGCGCCCGACTTGAGATCAGTTAAATCCAGCGTCACACCAGCAGGAACCGTCAATGACTTGATGGTGACGGTGCTGCACGAAGAAACACCAGTGCCGCTCGTGTACGTTCCCGTGAGCGTACAGCTACTGGACTCTGCTGCCTCTACTTCTTGGCGAATCATGGGGGTGCCACTGACGGCAGCGAGCACTACAGCAGCGGCGGTAAGGATGGGAGCGAAGAACTTCATTGGTGACAGTCGCTTGATCAAAGCTGAGGAAATTCCGGAATGAACTTGAACAGCTACTGAAATCGGAAGCAGTTTACCCAGGACAATGTTCCTTTGGCGCAGGTTCCGTGCACATCCAACAGCAGCTCACAATGCATGATGAGAGCGGTCAGCGTTATCCCCACTGCAGACAGCGGAATTCCCTCAACAATCGCGATCTGCCGTGCACTTCGCTAGTCGACATCTCATTGTAGGAGCGCATCTGCATTACCATCCGGGCGAGAATTGGCCCCTTTACGACGCCCGCTCTTGACATATCGCGTATCGTCGTCGTTCTAGCTGCTACAAGCTGGAGTTGTGCATCTTGTACTCGGTGGAGGGTAAATCCAAGAAGACCAGTACATCCGCTAAGCTGATAGTCAGCGCCAGTGATTTCGAATAGCTTAAATGCTGCGCTGATCACATTTTAATCTGCTTTCGCTAGAAACCATCGACCAACGAAAGCGATCACTCACTTTCAGCTGAGCCGGAGCTGTTGTTCGGTCGCAAGAGCGCGAAGGAGTCAGGAGCTACTTCCTCGATCCCAGTTGGCTCAGCGTGTCATGTTTAACCTACTTTCGTCTCCATTCCATCTTCAACAATCCAATTCTTACGTAAAAGCGGCTCCAGTTCAGCTGTAGTGTTAGCAGTGACCGCAAGTCTCACCACTGCCCCAAAAACAGTGTCAAGGCTCTGCCACTCACCCGCGAGTGTTAATTCCTTCTGCATTCGTGCGACTTCTCTCAAATCCTCCGTGTCCTCGGTCTGCTCTTCAAAGTTGTATTTATCCACGTGAAACCCCGCAACACCTTGGAATTTCCCAGCGACAATCGATGACAATTTCTCCGTTAACAATTCATGCAGCCCGTCGAACTCGAATAGATTTGAAGTGCCGATCACCACGCCATCCATGACGCTGCTGCTCCGACAGCCTCGTATCGTTACCGTCACTGCTTCGCTCGTGAACTTCACGGTATTTTTCCAGCACGATCTGCCCCACAACTTCATCGAGCGGCATCTGGTGGAGCTTCACGTCGTTCCGTTCGACCATCTCAATGATTTCCTGCTCTAAGAACTCAACAAACGGATGTCCAGGTGGTGCTTGCATGACGTGTAGTCCGATACTGAACCGTTTGTTTCCTGCTTGACTGGCCACCACCAGCTCTTCCTGCATATCCACACCGATCCCTCTCATCAAGAACGTGTTGAAGTCGGAGAAGGCCACGCCACCATTCTTCTTTAAAGCCTTCAACATCACCAACACCTCAACGATTCTTCTTCTCTCTTGTCGGTTTAAGAACGGGGGACCAGCTTCCTTCATATGGTCGAATGACACGGGCGGGAGAACCTGGTGCAGCCCCAAATGCCGCTGACACTGCGTGTACCAGACGCCCCGGGGGGTCTCAAGTAGTGCATCATCATCATATCCGGCTTCAGTACTCGACGAGCAGATTGCAGAGCGGAAAACTGCAGATACGTGAACTGTTCCCTGTCTGTTTGCTGTTCTCCAGGCCAGAGCGGCACCGCGTCCAGCGCGACGTTTACAAAGTGCACAAGACGTAATTTACTAGTTATTAAGGCTGATTGCACCCTACAACGTGCTTTTAGGGTCTCGGTGGCGTCAGAACGCAGGAATTCCGAGCTGTTGACGCCTAAACAGACTGGAACGGACACAGATGTGGGGGAGGCTCGGAAATGACGTTCAAAGGACGCCACGCGCTGGAAGTCGAAGGTGACGAAGTGGTACACGACTAGAAGCACCAGCACGAAGAACAAGACCAGAAGCAAGAGCACAGGGCGGAGACTCGCCCGTCACAGAGCGCCTAAGTCCAGCGGCATTTCTAAACGTTTTTCTAAAAGGTATACTATACAGTATACGACAATGACGTTTTCAGTGTAAATCCCAAAAAAACATACGAGGTTCGTGACATGTAGTACATGTAGTTATTGCTGAACAAAACGGGTGTTGCCTAACTTAAGTTGACGACATTCTGCACCTGTAGGATATTTTTTTTGTACATCGTGCGAACCTTAATCTCGCCACGAGAGCATTCTACAACACAATTGGTTTACGCGAGATTTTCCGTAAACCGATTGGGTTGAATATTGGACTAGTTGATTTATCTTGAGATGGTCTCAAGTGGTGGCGTTCTTTGCCGTAATTTCAGACCTGGCTTTCCCTTCATTCTGCGTTTCGCACAATACTCAAGTCAACAACACCCATGCGTCTGAGCTCCATCTTCGTTGTGCTAGTAGCAGCTTTCCTCGTCAGCTGCAATGCCACCTCAACTGCCACGGAGAGAAAGTCTTCAACGCCTGTGCAACCTCTTGACATCCCAGTGAAGAACACGAGGTCCCTGCGAAAGATCAAGACAGAAGAAAGTTCGAAATTGGAAGAGGGCTGCAACGGAGACGTCCTTAAGAATTTTAAACGCTCGACGAGCTATCTGAACCACCCCCTCTTGCGTCCACAAGCGGAGGTGCTGGCGGCAGGGTTTGGTATTTTTCCGTAACTATTGCCGATATTGGCAATGTCATATTGCCATAATTTATTGCTCCTCAACCCCAATAACATGCAATTTTTTATACAGGTCAATCTTGGCCATAGCCAAATGTCGTTGACATGTGTGGTTGCTTTGCCAATGGATGGTAGCGAGAACTATCGCCAAACGGGTGGTCTGGCCACGTTTGCACACAGGGCACACGGGTTATTACAGTTGCTTGTCATTTCCTAACTGAATTATATTATATCAGTTGATTTGTGTGTTGTATGTATGATGTCGAGGAATTCGGACTATGACTTGTGTGTGTTGGTTGGAGAGGTTGGACGCGGTGGGAGGGTTCTCGAGGTAACCCCTCCTGAATCCAGGCGCATCGACAGCAACCAACTCGTTCAAAAACTCATGAGAAAAGACGACATAGTGTCACATATTCATGTGACCTACTGACTTGGTTGACATTGTCGAAAAAATTGGCAATAACTCAATTATTTATTGGCTTGGATGAAGGCCTCCAATCCGTATGATATTGTATTTTTCCTATCCCTGCTCCGCTTTGCTGGCTCATGGGCGAACTAAAGATCTCCAGCATTTTGTCCGCTCGAGCCGGGCGGGTGCTATCCATCTGGCCTACAGGCACCGACAGAGGGGATGCCTGTTGCCTGAGCCGGTCGTTCGAACACCGCAGCGAACTAATGGCCCCGCCTCATGCCAAGGGGGCACAAGTCGCGGTGGTCGATCAATCATTTTCCAATTCGCCTCTTCGGTGCAACACCTCCACTCAACGCGATCATGAAGTTCGTCTCCGCTGCCTTCGCTGTCTTTGCGCTGCTTGCCGCTACCACCGACGCTTCCCCCATGCTGCGTGAGGGCAAGAAGAGCAAGACCAAGACGCCCAAGGTCACCACCCCGGCCCCCTGAGGACCCGACGCAGCAGCAAGACCCGACCCAGCAGCAGGATCCGACGCAACAACAAGACCCGACGCAGCAGTCTACACCTTCTGGCAAGGGCTGCACCCTCACCGGCACATACAAGGCCGGCACGGACATTTCGTCTTGTGGCACCATCACCGTCAATTCACTCAACGTCCCGGCCGGTGTCACGCTGGACTTGAGTGCTGCCAAGACCGGCGCCACCATCGAGTTCCTAGGTACCACCACGTTCGGTACGCAGAAGTGGGAGGGTCCTCTTGTGCGTGTGAGCGGAACGGATCTTACGGTCAAGGGCTCCGGCACTCTGGACGGCCAGGGAATGTGGTACTGGAAACAGGGTCAGTCAATCACTCGCCCAGTCTTCTTCAAGCTGCAGAACGTCATCTCGTCTACGGTGTCGGACTTCACCATCAAGAACATGCCGTTCCGTACCTTCAGTATCGTTACTTGCAAGGATACGACGCTCACCGGTCTCACTATTGACTCCAGGGCCGGCAACGGACTTGCTAAGAACACGGACGGCTTCGACCTGACCAAGAACGACCACATCACGATCACCGGCAACAAGATCTACAACCAGGACGACTGTTTGGCGATGCAGTCGAGCACGAACACGGTCTTCAGTAACAACATTTGCTGCGGTGGCCACGGTATCTCTATCGGGTCGCTTGGTGGCAACGCTGTCGACCAGTCCACTACGGTTCAGGGTCTCACTGTGCAGGGCAACACCATCCAGGACAGCGACAACGGTATCCGTATCAAGACTATCATCGGACTGAAGGGTCTGGTGTCGAACGTGAAGTATCTGAACAATGAGCTGTCGAACGTGAAAAATGCTATCGTGATGCACTCGGACTAAATTGAGAGTATAGCGAATCGAGGCTTGATAGTGAAGTGAGTAGGAGGAAGTAAATCCAAAAGTGAGTTTATTGAGTTAGCCCGCATTCACTAATCTACCCTTGCTCTCCTTGAGCTCCCCTTGTAGACCTTTGTGAAACGGGAACGCTTGATGTAACGGGAACGCCTTGTGAAACGGGAACGCTTGATGTAACGGGAACGCTTGATGTAACGGGAACGATTGATGTAACGGGAACGATTTGTGCACATCTTGAGATCAGCAAATTGAAGTTCTCGTCCAATCAGAATAGTGTATCCAAGGTAGACCGCCAATCGTATTGCAGCATCCACGCGTCTTCCACTGTTGTCCTCACTTGGCACGCGTTGTGCGCGTGAAAGCTGCGTGCTTCGAGGTAGGGACCCAGTATAGGAGACGGCGAAGTGCAATCTCAACACCCCCACTCAATTCGACGTCTCGAACTTGGGAATGACGTTGCTGCGTTCCATCAAGTAGCGCAACGTCTTGGAAGAGAGGCCCTTGGTCAAGTAGTCCGCTAGTTGGTTCTTAGACTCCTGGTAGGTCAGCTCAACCTCGCCACTGGCAATCTTCTCTCGGATGAAATGGTAGCGAATGTCGATGTGCTTGGTGCGAGCTTGATAACCGACATTCTTCGCCAAAGCCATGGCACCTGGTTGTCCTCGTAGATCACCGTAGGGTCCACTTGCTTTGCACCAATGTCCTTGAGTAGTCGACGCAGCCATACTACTTCTTTGATGCACTCACTCAGAGCCATGTACTCTGCCTCAGTAGAACTCAGTGCGACCGTCTTCTGGAACGTCGAACGCCACACCACCGGAGCACCACATCATGAGCATCATTCCGCTCACTGAGCGTCTGTCGTCACGGTTACCGGCCCAGTCAGCATCCGAGTAAGCCGTCATCTCAGTTCCCAGTAGGCCATCGTACATGATACCCACTTCCTTGGTCTTCAGCAGGTAGCGCTCCACCTTGACTCCCGCATTCCAATGCGCCTCACCTGGAGTTTTCCAGGAAGCGACTCAACTTGGCAACAGCAACCGCAATGTCAGGTCGTGTTCCGCATGTCAGATACATGAGGCTACCGATGAGCGATCGGTAGGGCCTTGACTTCATCTTGGCCTTGTACTCCTCTGTCTGCGTGCCGTCGTCCTTGGTCAAGTGAAGACTTGGATCCAGTGGCATCAGGCTTGGCTTCGCGTTTTCTTGACCGAATTTCTTGATGATCGACTCTGTATATGCGCGCGTTGAGAGATGGCCAATGTTTTATTGTCCATATCGTAGTCGATCTCAATCCCGAGAATAAATCGAGCGCGTCCGAGGTCCTTGATCCGGAATTTGTCCGCGATGCCAGCCTTCACTGACGCGATGACACCCTTGTCCTTTGAAGCAATCAGCATGTCGTCGACGTAAAGACACACGATACATTCATCGTCACCATCACCTCGGGTGTATACACAGGGATCAGCATCAGCCGCCTTGAAACCCATGTCTTTTAAGTGACCATCGATCGTCTCGTTCCAAACACGAGATGCTTGCTTCAGGCCATACAAACTTTGCAGGAGTAGGCAGACGACGTCTTCTTCACTTTTAGCATCGGCCATCGTCAGGAGCTCACGCAGACCTTCAGGCAATTCCATGTAAATCTCTTCGTCGAGCTTTCCATACAGGAACGCCGTATCCACGTCGCATTGCTCGATCTCAAATCCTTCAGCACAGCACTTAGCCAGCACAGCACGGATCGAATTCAGGTATGCCACTGGCGCGTACGTCTCTTCATAGTCAATACCGTGACGCTCAGAGTACCCCTTGGCGACGAGACGAGCCTTGTGCCGGGTCACTTCTCCTTTCTCGTTGCGCTTCAACGCGAACACCCACCGACATCCGATCGGGCGCTGGTGAGCCGGTCTTGGTACCAGCTTCCATGTCTTGTTTGCAGTAAGTGACTCCAATTCACTTGCAATTGCCTTCTTCCATTCATCGCTGTCCTCGCCTGACGTCGCCTCTGTATACGTCTTGGGGACTTCCTCCGATGCAGCCATAGCTTGGCCACCTTCAAGTGCGAGCAGTTCGCCACTTGGTTTAACCCTTTCTTGTGTTATCTTCTGACGCTTGGTCCCCGTGGTTGACGGCAGGATAATCTGCTTCTTGGTTGCGCCAGCCTCTTCCAGGATCGTCAATTTCGTCGATGTTACGAGTACGCGAACGAGTAATCATGGGATGGGTGGACTCGTAAGGGATGATTTGACTGTTCACGTCACGTTGAAGTGGAATGACGTCAGCACCTTCAACAACGACCGGAACAATCTCCATTGAACCCTTGGACGGTTGTCCACCATGACAGGCACGTTGGTTGCTGGTTCATCTTCATCCTGTACCATGAGGTGCTGGGGATTGGTCGTTTCGATGAACTTCACAGTGCGAACGATTTGCACCTTACCCGTTGACACATTGAGGACTCGGTAGCCCTTCACACCATCCTCGTATCCAAGGAAACGACATGTGAACGCTTTGGCATCCAACTTGCGACGCTTCTCGTCGGGGATGTGAGCGTAGCCAAGAGCACCAAACACCTTGACGTTCCTGAGCTGTGGCTTCGATTTGTGCACAATCTCGAACGGTGTCTTCACAGTCACCGAGTTGGGGATCCGATTGATGATCCACGCAGCAGTGTTGACCGCCTCGGCCCACCACTTCTTGTTGACGCTCTCATGGTAGAGCAGACAACGAGCCATCTCCACGAGGCTCCGGTTCATGCGCTCAGCCAGACCGTTCTGCTGAGGCGTGTATGGCACCGTCTTCTCATGCTTGATGCCATGCTGGTTGAGGAACGCCTTGAACTGGCGACCGGTGTATTCACCACCATTGTCCGAACGCAGACGCTTGATACTCTTGCCCGTAGCGTTCTCCATCGCTGCCTTGTAGATTTTGAACTTGGACAGCACCTCCGACTTCGCTTTCATGAAGTGGACGGTCACGTGACGTGAGTAGTCGTCAATGAATGTCACAACGTACGTGCAACCACCAGGTGTCCTCGTCTGCATCGGACCCATCACGTCCGTATGCACCAGTTCAAGCACACCTGCACTCTTGACGACCTTCTCCGGATGCCTTGGATAGTCGTCAGCTTTCATCTTGCCCATGCAGCAGCCAGCGCATACGTCGTCCCCAGGACTCCATCCGTAATGCGAGGCACTCCTTCTGCCATGGTAAGTAGTTTCTCATAACGCTTGAACGGGATGTGGCCGAGTCGGGCGTGCACAACAGCCCATGGCTCCTTGCGAGTGGTCGTTGCAGCATGACACACCTCGTCCCCACTGTCTTCAGCTTGTAGACATTTCCACAGCGCTTAGCTTCCATCACAGTAGCGTCCCCGTAGCGAAAGGTACACTTGTCCTTGCTGAACTGGGCGACGACTCCTTTCTCGGCCAGCTTCGACACCGAGATGAGGCTTCCTTCAACTTCTGGGATGTACAGGACATCCGACAGCTTGACAGACTTCCCGTCCATCAGCTTCAACCCGACGGTGTCCTTTGCAACTGCGTCGATTTTCGAGCCATCCGCGATCGTGATGCGGACTGGCGTCTTCAGCTCCTTCATGGACACAAACTTGTCCCGGACGCTGGTCATGTGCGAACTTGCACCAGAGTCGACGAGCCATTCACTCTTGGTCATCGCACTCGTAGCCATGAACGAGAAGTCGTCGGACGCTTCCTCTTGCGCAGCTTGCCCTCGTTCTTGGTCGGCTTTCTTCTTGCGGCACTCGAACTCTCGGTGCCCTTGCTTCTTGCAGTAGAAGCACTTGCCGTTGAAGCGACGCTTGCCCCGAAGTCCTTCTTCTTCGTAGCGAAAGCCTTCTCTTGAGCCGATGACGATTCATCCGAAGCTTGAACACCAGAGAGCTTGAATCGCGTAGGCCAGCGACACGTTTGGCGTATTCTCGAGGACAGTACATATCATCTTGTACTCGTCCGTCAGACTGCCAAGGAGCAACACGAGCTGGCGAGTCTCATCCAGAGTCTCACCGATCGTCTCCATCTGGAGGACGATCTCCTTGAACTGATCGACGTGGGAAGCGAACTTGGTCCTGGCTCCATCTTGAAGTTGTTCAACTTCTTGGTGACGAGAAGCCGGTTCTTGAGCGTCTTCTTGTTGAAGTGCTCCTCGAGCATCGTCCACGCCTCAGCGGCAGTCAGTGCTCCACGGACGTAGACTTGGTACGTGAGACTCACGTCTCCAGCGATAACACCAAGTGCCTTCAGATCGTTGGTCTTCCATTCCGCCGTGGAGCGATCACTCACTTGGTCGAACTCGGGCTTGATGATCTGCGGTAGCAGTCCCTTCCGAGCGAGCTTCATCCGCATGTTGAACTCCCAGTGGAAGTAGTTGTCTTCCACGAGCTTGTCGATGTTGTCGGCGTAGCTTGGGCTCATAACCAATTGAGAGTATAGCGAATCGAGGCTTGATAGTGAAGTGAGTAGGAGGAAGTAAATCCAAAAGTGAGTTTATTGAGTTAGCCCGCATTCACTAATCTACCCTTGCTCTCCTTGAGCGTCCCTTGTAGACCTTTGTGAAACGGGAACGCTTGATGTAACGGGAACGCCTTGTGAAACGGGAACGCTTGATGTAACGGGAACGATTGATGTAACGGGAACGATTTGTGCACATCTTGAGATCAGCAAATTGAAGTTCTCGTCCAATCAGAATAGTGTATCCAAGGTAGACCGCCAATCGTATTGCAGCATCCACGCGTCTTCCACTGTTGTCCTCACTTGGCACGCGTTGTGCGCGTGAAAGCTGCGTGCTTCGAGGTAGGGACCCAGTATAGGAGACGGCGAAGTGCAATCTCAACAGACTACAGCAAGTCTAAGGGTGGCTACACGGGCTCCCCTACCAGCCAGGTGACCATTTCGGACGTTACCGTTTCGGGCCTTACCGGTTCTGCTACGAACCTGTATGACATTGTCACTAACCCGAAGGCAGTGTCTGCCTTGGCCTTCTCGAATGTGAAGGTGAGCGCTTCGGTGAAGGGAAAGATTGCTGGTTTGCCCAACAGCCTTTCCATTTAGAGCACCTCGTCTAGTTTTAGTGCACCAAGAGCCTATTGAAGGCCAAAGAGATAACATGATTGTGAATAATGTGTAGATGTTTGCAAGGCTTTCGTTCTCATGAAAATACTGATTGAGGTACAGTACGCATTTTATTACAGCGCTGCTGTCTAATTTAACAAAACTTTTGTGCAGTACTTCACTTGTGCTGTGTACGTTGGACACTACTAACGTATACTGGTAATACCGAATAAAGCTCCGCGCTCTATTTTAATACAGCGCTGTCCATTGAAAACTTTAATCGAAAGGCGCTCTATTCGATAGGGGCGTACTAATCGGTATTATACGTTAGTAGTCATAGGAAAATTAATGTACAGGCCCCACGAACCGAATACTTTCAGAAACAGAAGTCCATGGACGAAGTGCCACAACCCCGTCCAAAAACATCGAGCCCGCACCATCCTTATCGCTCACAAGCGATTAAGCGACTAAAATCGCACGTGCGAGATGTATGTATGTACACCTGCGAAGCGACCATTCTCCAGCTTTCGAGGTTGCCGCGACTACCATTGCGAAAATCGATGTAAGCTTACTGCAACTGCCGGGTACATTGGACTCAAAAACGAGTGTACTCACTTCATAGGCTTTACGTGAAACCTTATGCATCCGAGGACCGATGCAACGGCACTGCACCACAACTTCTCGGCAATAAGTCGCAAGATGTGGATGGCGTTTTCTGTGCAAACACTGCGCGAAATGTCTGTACGTACGAACGAAATGGCCCGGTTTAGCACGTCTTAGATCGTGGCCGTACAGATACACTTGAACCGATATAAGTGAATACATGAGCAGCACGCACTTTCAGGGACAATTCAACAAGCCTCTGGTTTCATTCAGTCTCACTTTCAATTTTGCAGCCAACGACGCACCTCAAGCTCCAAGACAATGAAGCTCTTCTCTATCGTAGTCGCCGCTGTTACGCTCTTCGTTCCTGCAGCCAACAGTCTGCCTATGATGCGTCAGGAACAGGAGGCCAGCGGCCCTGCAACCTCACCGGGACGTACAAGGCGGGCACCGACATCTCGTCCTGCAGCACCATCACCGTTGGGTCTCTGACGGTCCCCGCCGGCATCACTTTGGACTTGAGCAAGACCCGCGCAGGGGCTACAATTGAGTTCACCGGCACGACGACCTTCTTGATCTGAGTAAGGCGAAGAATGGTGCCACCATCAACTTCACCGGCACGACTACCTTTGGCACCGCAAAATGGCTTGGCCCCCTCATGTCGATCAGTGGTAATTCCCTCACCGTCAAGGGATCCGGTACTTTGGACGGTCAGGGCGACTGGTACTGGAAGCAGGAGAATCGATCACTCGTCCTGTTTTCGTAAAGCTGCAAAATGTCGTTGGTTCGAATATTTCGGGCTTCACAGTGAAAAACTCTCCGTTTCGTACGTTTAGCGTCGTCACCTGTCAGCAAACGACTATCACTGGGCTCACGCTGGACTCCAGTGCTGGCAATGGTCTTGCTCAAAACACGGACGGCTTCGATATGACCAAGAATGATCATGTGACGATCACTGGCAACAAGATTTACAACCAGGACGACTGTCTTGCGATGCAATCCAGCACCAATACGATCTTCAGCAACAATCTCTGCAGTGGAAGCCACGGTATCTCAGTCGGTTCTATTGGTGGTGCGGCTGTTGACCAGACTACGACGGTGTCTGGTCTCACCGTTCAGGGGAACACCATCACCAACAGCGACAACGGTCTCCGTATCAAGGCGCTGATTGGAATGAAGGGGCTAGTTACCAACGTGAAATACATCAACAACCAGCTCAACAATGTGGAAAATGCCATCGCCATCCACTCGGACTACAGTCGATCGGCCGGGGCTTACACGGGGGCTGCAACCAGCTTAGTGACGATCTCGGACATCACCGTGGATGGCCTCACAGGTACGGCTGACCAGATTTACGACATCGTGGTGAACCCAAGTGTGGTGTCAGGATGGACGTTCAAGGGAATTACTGTGAGCGGTGCGAAGGGTTCCTGCAAGGGTCAGCCGGCTGGAATCACTTGCTAAGGGTTAAATAACGACCCTTTCCCTCAAATCGACCGACGCAAAGGTTTCCAACAAAGCGGCGATTCAGAATATACGACAAGCTAATACTTCTTGCTAACACGATAGCTTTCCTTTATCTAGCTCCTGAAGGGAAGAGCGTAATTCTCACATATCATTGTATGCAGGTCATATTGAATTATTTCGCGCTGAGAAGAGAACAAACTCCATTAGACGAAACCATTCAAAAGAGTGTATTTATCAAAGCACAAACTCATAGAGGACTAACGAACGATATGCACGAAGGTTAGGATTTCCTGTCGAAACACAAGAGTACACAGCACCAAACATCAAGGAGATGGCGCCATGCGAGCTAGACAGCTTAGCACTTGACGGTGCTTGGCTGACCACTGCACTTGCCTGTCTTGGATGCCTTGACAGTAACGCCCGAGAACTTCCAGTTGGACACCACCTTGGAGTTGACCACAATGTCGTACAGGTTGGTGGCCGTTCCCGAGAGACCCGAGATTGTGATACCCTTAATGGTCACTGCGCCTTGGACTTGCTGTAGTCCGAGTGCATCACGATGGCGTTCTTGACATTGCTCAGCTTATTGTCAGTGTAAGTGACGTCAGACATGAGACCCTTGAGGTCCACGATGGTCTTGATACGGATACCGTTGACGCTGTTGACGATGGTGTTTTCCTTGACTGTGAGGCCTGATACCGTGTCGGCGGAGCTCACACTGGAACCACCAAGCGAGCCGATTGAAATACCGTGACCACCACTACAGTAGTTGTTGCTGAAGACAGTGTTAGTGCTGGACTGCATAGCAAGGCAGTCATCCTGGTTGTAGATCTTGTTGCCTGTGATGGTCACGTAGTTGTTCTTGCTCAAGTCGAAGCCGTCCGTGTTTTTGGCGGTACCGTCGCCTGCGCTCGAGTCAAGCGTGAGGCCACTAATGGTAGTTTTCTCCGAGTTGAGGATGCTGAAGGTCCGGTATGGCGAGTTCTTGATCTTGAATCCTGACAGCGTAGAACCCGTGACGGCGTGGAGACGGAAGAATACAGGACGGCTGATTGATGTGCCCTGCTTCCAGTACCAAGATCCTGACCGTCAAGAGTACCGGAACCGCTGACCTTGAGGTTACTACCACCAAGCAGCACGAGCGGACCAGCCCACTTCTTCTGACCGAACGTGACAGTGCCGGAGATCTTGATGCTGGCCCCAGTCTTGGCCTTGCTCAGGTCCAGCGTGACACCAGCGGGTACGCTTAGAGTGCCGATGGTGAGTGTGCTGCAGGACGAGATGTCGGTGCCGGACTTGTACGTGCCGGAGAGGGTGCAGGTGGAGGCCTCTTCCGCCTGACGCATCATGGGCGATCCGTTAACATTGGCGGCGAGGAGCGCGAGGGCTGCGATCGCAGTGGAGAAGAGCTTCATGGGTGTTAGTGTTGGTCGGCGAGTGGCTGTAAGAATGCAAAAAGCAGAATGAGACGGGAGACCGATGGTTAACGAGTTAAAGGGAGCGTGTACTGGCTCAGGATAGAACTTCGGTGTTGAGGTCAGCCGTCTAGACTCAACTTCACCAAGCGAGCAGTAGAGGTGAGGCGTGGGATCCTTTTTGCTGTTTTTTGGTGCGTCCTTGTCGTTGGGCTGTTCGCTCTGGCCAGATACGTGACTACTGGTCCCACCCCATGTGGCAATGCGGCGAACATCACGCGCTCCAAACGGATCAGAGCTCGAACAACCATTTTCACGTTACAACACTGAAGCCCACATCTTTCTGCTCATCATGATGGACCTGATACCAGTCTGCCAATTCGTTGAAGCATTAGAATACGTACGATCGAGGCACAAAAGGATATTTCATCACTGGTGATCTCGGCTGGAAAAATATTTACGGCCGATAGCTAAACAAGACTAGATTTGCCAAGATACCGCCAGTTATTTCGAGTTCCGCCGACTAACGCGTTTAGTCTCCAAGGCAATCGACTAACACATTTGATTTTTTGGTACCTCGAGCTCCGTAACCTCGAGCTCCATAGATTTTCCCCCTCTTCGACTTCGCAAATCGATCGTGAATTGGCTTCGCATTCTTCTCGTAATACACTTGTTAGAAGTGCTCATAAAGCTGTTTGCACATCTATGAGATCACAATGATCCGCCATACACGTGAGAAATCTAACGTACCTGTATGGTGAACAGTAGTAGATACCTCCACAAGCAAGGTACCGTTCATATAGACCAGTCTGGCAGCCAGGACGCGCTGGTTTGGCTCCAAACTACGTAGCTCAACTTAGTCAACACAAATTGTTATTTTATTGCAAATGAATTAATTACCTCATAGCGGTTATTCTAGTGAATATTCTAGCGGTTATTCAATGAGTAGTGGTTATTCTAAGAGTACTTTTGGTGGTTATTATGGATCCATTAGTTAAATGTAGGCTGCATCGCACTCATGAGATGTTTTGCTACTTTTCAGTATTCGGTTATGAAACCCACATGGCCTCCTTTTCAATATTTGGCTATGAAACTCACGTGGCCTGTAAAACAAGGCGTGAAACCTACATTTGCCTTTGAGTTTTGCTCTTTTCAAGTGCATTCATTATTTGATTATGGCTTCAACACCAACATCGGCACCACCTCCACCAACAACCTCGAGCTACATCATTCCGCCACCTCCGGAACAAGTATTTGACTCTTATGAAGAGGCAGAGACTGCCCTTCACGCGTGGAATCGGCGCCAAGTTATTGACGTGACAAAGGCCCATAACAAGGAAAACAAGGCAAAAGAAATTCGACAACGTGATTTTCAATGCGACCACTACGGAAAACCAAGAACACACGTCACATCCGAGAGGAAGATCGAGTTCGTACACAACGGGGAACAAGAAAAATTGGGTGCAAGATGAAGATTCGTATTGAAGCAGTCGATGCGAACAAATCTAATCGGCAAAAGACGCTACAGGTTCAAGACTTCCATGCTCACTGGCTGACTCCTCGTGGTATCGCAGAGGACTCGAGATCAAGAGTGTTAGAACCAGCCCCACTACAGTCCAAGAAGTCCAAGAAACGTAAGACAAAATCGCACAAGAAAAATCACGGCAGTTCAGGCACGGCCAGAGATGCAACTTTCAGCGAGCGTGTCGACCTTAATCATCCAGCGACCCCACCAACTACACAACCAACATTTACGGAGCTACTCACGTCTACTAACTCCTTCTTTGAAAATGCCACTGAACCAGTCACTCAACTTCCGCCATTGAGAGTTGCTTTAAACCAAGGCCAAAGCGATGAAGGCAACGAATCAGAGACGTCTTACTTTCCAGATTACCTGCCACCTCGGGCATTGGGTTACGCTAGCCGTGGGCATTTCTAAGACTTACGGAAGAATTTACAGAATGAAAGACTTTGCTGTAAAGTTTCGCAAATATATGACATTGCATTACGAATTTGTTCTTTTGTTTGAAGGAAAGCTAAGAGTCGCATTGTCTATTTGTGCTTACGCTACTGTTTGTTCAACGTCTCCACTTTTTATGCAGTAGTCTCCTCTCGTTTATTTGCCATTTCTTTCAGATTGCCAATAGTTGTAGTTAATCTCCGTGAACCAAGGTGGGTAATGTTTAGTTTTTATTGCAAATGAAAGCAAAAAACTACTACAGGTAGCCAGCCTTATAGCGCACACAGCCGACGCTTAGCGAATAACTCACACTACAATGGATTATACTCAAATACGTACAGTCGGCGATGTTGATGCACAGTTCACAGTTCTTCGGCCCCATGCTCACCTATCCAAAGCAATCCGATA
Organism: Phytophthora colocasiae; assembly: GCA_018806915.1. Classification (NCBI taxonomy): domain Eukaryota; phylum Oomycota; class Peronosporomycetes; order Peronosporales; family Peronosporaceae; genus Phytophthora; species Phytophthora colocasiae. The sequence continues at coordinate 168,338 of JAGKQI010000016.1, read as the reverse complement.
ATTCAAAAGTATCGTCAACAGCCCTAATTAGCCTTGCAAGCAACCGAGAAATGATCCTGTGAGTTGTTTACAAAACTGTGATAAATATACTTCTTCGCGCTACAGTATTATACATTTTAATGGAGTTCACGTACAACAGCGACATACTAAGCTTCCTCTGATTTGCCCAATTCTCCTAATTAAATATCGTATTAACCCTTTGACAGTAACTGTCGGATTTAATTCATTTGCAATAAAATAACAATTTGTGTTGACTATTTTTATTTTGGTTAACACATATGATTTTTTGGTACCTCGAGCTCCGAAACCTCGAGCTCCATAGATTTTCCCTCGAAGAGGTAATGATCAAAAAGAGGAGGTCAAGCTAGATTCGTCACGCAACAAATGTGTGCTTTCGTCACGTTGTGATTTGAGACAGGTGTCACATCATGGTAGCGACTAGCGAGAGGATTTGATAGTCGCACAATGGACAGAAATGGACGCATGTTATTGGTTCAATAACAAGAGTATGGATGTCAGGTCACGATTACAAGCTTTAGAGCATCTCCACCGGTTAGGTCAATTGTTATTTGTCAAATTTGTTATTTGATACTGAGCTCTCACACCGGTCGGCATTTATATACCAGCTATAGACAATCCACGATTGACAATTCTGAAAATGCTTCCTGGCATGTGCATTTACTTGGTCCCGTTTGTGGACAGCCAACCAAGACCGTAGCAACAATCGAATGATGGCGTTGTCGTAAAACTCAATATTATCAGAGGTGGTGTCCAATCAAGCCAATACCGCCCCCTGTCGCCCACGTAGTCCTCGGTCAAATTTGGCTAGAACTTAATCTGGACTACGTCAAATCCGCAATTTGACCTCAACCGGTGGAGAGAAATTCTTGTCAAATATGCAATTTGACCCCCACCGGTGGAGATGCTCTAAGAGCTGATGCCTTGAGGGAAAATAGTGACCTCGAAGAAAATCTTGAACCTGACACCACGCTATGGCTCGCTCCTGTTCGATAGGAAATCACGCCTGAACCGGGTGGCAGGCATATCATACATCGCTTCCTCGTGCAGAAGAACACCTACAACGTGTAGGAGTCTGTACAGTGCATTATACCATACCATTGGCAACGCTTCGTTCACGCGTGAAAGCTAACCAATGCCACTTTCTTCGTTAATAACTCGAACAAGTTGTTCTTCCACGGAGTGTGTGGAGTTGTTCGGAACAACTCCACACACTCCGTGGCAGATCACACAACAACTTGTAAGACCAGCACCACCTGTACCAAAAATTAACCCACGACAACCTTCGTGCGTTAATCCTCAGCTCATTCTGCATTTTGCATTCTTACGGCCACTCGCCGACCAACACTAGCGTTTCAAGAGGCGCCATAGCTTTTGCTCGTATCGTTAGTCCTCTATTGTATGTTTCTGCTGATAGTGTATTTAATACACTATCTTTGAATGTTCGTGGAGGTTGTCACGACTAGTAGAGCCACTTACAACGTAAACAAAACATCCAGTGTATTTACTTACGCCTTCAAAAATGCTGGCGGCTTGACGACATTTACTACGCACCGAGCCTTGACGGCTCTAGCAACTGATGCCACTGGGCTCACCACTGCAACTTCCCGTGTCACCGGACACGTCGATACCCGAAAACGTCCAGCCGGAAGCCACGTCCGAGTCCACCAGGATGTCGTACACCGTGTCGGCTGAGCCCGTCAGTCCGTCGATCGTGATGTCCGTGATGGTCACCTTGCTGGTGGCTGAGCCAGTGTAGCCTCCCTCTGACTTGCTGTAGTCACCGTGGATAACAATTGCATTCTCCACATTCGACAGCGTGTTGTCTGTGTACGTCACGTCCTTAACTGTACCGTAGTCGTCGATGATAGTCTTGATCCGGATGCCGTTCACACTGTCGACGATCTTGTTGTTCTTCACGGTGAGGCCCGATACCGTGTCCGAAGAACTCACAGACGATCCGCCAATAGATCCGATGGAGATACCATGACCACCGCTGCAAGTGTTGCTAGAGAAAACCGTGTTGGTACTGGACTGCATGGCGAGGCAATTGTCCTGGTTGTAGATGATGTTGCCGGAGATCGTCACGTCCGTGTTCTTGCTCAGATCAAAACCGTCAGTGTTTTTGGCTACATCGTCACCGGCACTCGAGTCGAGTGTGAGCCCACTGATCGTCGTTGACTCGCAGCTGAGTACACTAAAGGTGCGGTAGGGCGAGTTCTTGATGGTAAAATCCGAAACGGTGGACGAGATGACTTTGCTCATACGGAAGAACACTGGGCGGTCGATGGATGTGCCCTGCTCCCAGTACCAATCTCCCTGTCCGTCAAGCGTTCCCGTGCCGCCAACAGTGAGATCCGTTCCTGTAAGGAGAATAAGCGGTCCCTCCCACTTGGATGTCTCGAACGTCGTTGTGCCGGTGAATTCAATTGTCGTTCCGTCCGCGACGTCGCTCAAGTCTAACGTGACTCCGGCTGGAACCGTCAGGGAACCGATGGTGATCTTGCTGCACGAGGAAACGTCCGTGCCGCTGGTGTAGGTGCCCGACAGTGTACAACTACTGGATGATTCCTTCACTTGACGCATCATGGGGGACGCCATCACAGCGGAGGTGATAAAAGCAGCAGTGGTGAGGGTGGATAAAACCTTCATGGTCGAACGCAGGGGGAGGAGTAGGTTGGCTGCGCTGTTGAAAGCAAAATCCGGAATGACATTGACACCGGCAGTCTTGATAAAGTGACGGATCCACTCGCCAAACCAACACAAGTCCTTGGTCGATCTTTGGGTATCTGTAAAGGGGGGGGGGAAGGGAGGACTCGAGCCCCTTATATTAGGTACTTATTTCGAAGCCTGTTCGAAACAGGCGCATTGACGTCGGGGGGGGGGGGGGGGGGGAAGGGAGGACTCGAACCCCTTATATTAGGTACTTATTTCGAAGCCTGTTAGAAACAGGCGCATTGACGTCTAAGCAAGGTTACTCCTAACTAATTTCCTACGGCTACTCGGTTACCCTTAGTCTATGACCGGTACGCTTGAATTTCTTGGGAATTTTGCCCAATGGGCCGCCGTTGATGAGCCCCCAGCCGGTGCCTGGCCGGGTAGAGTACTGCGACCGCGCCAACTCCTTGAGTCTTGTCTCCGTGTTGTTGTGCCTTGATTGGTCCCGATGTCTTAGAGAAGAGCTTGTGAGTGATGGGAAATGAACAGAGAAGGGCAGCGGTGAGAGAGGAGAGCAGAAGTCGAAAAGGGCGACGGAGGCGGGGCTCGAACCCTCGGTCAGTTCGTGGATCAGCGGATGCTAATCCACTGGGCCACCGGCGAGCCCTGTATCTGTAAAGGTTTACTCGAAGGACAACCCAGTGTCCGGTCACAGGAATAATCACCTCAATTTCAGGTTGATGCAATGGTCGGGCATCCATCTCTTTGTCATACTGTACCCACTCAACGTGACACCACCATACTTCAAAAGGACGCTTGCCACGCTACCGCCCCACGAATCTGGGGCATTCGGCACTACCAGCCGATGCAGCCACGCTCTTCGCTTCATTTTCAACAAGTGAGCGACAGAATTGTCGATGGTGACCATTCAAAGACGGCACACGTCAACCAACAAGGAGTTCTCGGTTAAAAGTGATAGCCCACCGCATGACTCACTATTGTCCACAAAGGGGGTTCTACCGCTTAGCACGATCGAACCACCAGCACTCGAGTCGAGGGTTAACCCGCTAACAGTGGTGGACTGCGAGTTGATAATGCTGAAGGAACAGGAGCGAATAGAAGAACATAATTGGGCAGGGTTTGAATAAATTCGAGGAAATTCCGTTGGAGTCGAGGCAAGAACGAATGGATTGATCCACGTCGAAGCCGCAGGCTGCTGCCAGAGGTGGCGATCTGCTTGGAGTGAGGTCTGAAACGCATGCGTCGACCGATCCATCTGGCCCTGGTCAACGCAGCGAATAATGCCTTCGCCATTTCGTGAGACTCATCTACATACCTGTAGTAAGAGAACAGCGGTGGAGAAGGCCAAGTGCACGATTACTCGATGTTGGAAAGGTGAACTTTCGCTAGACGCAATGCGCTACATGGTGAAGTACTGCCCTTCTGCAGTTTTGTATGGTTTTGAGTTGAGGATAGCGTGGGAGTTCTCTGCACTCCACGTTGCCTTTACATACTGTTGTTGTTCGGCTACAGGCATAAGTTACTTTGGGAATGTTTATCTGCGAATGGATCAAAGTGTCAAAAAGAACGCAAGAACGTTGAATTCAAGACAAACATCTATCCAGCTGCTAACTCTCCGTTAAGCTGAACGTAGGTACCAACTCGTAAAAGCAGACATCACTTAGCAGTCCACACTGCTTGGCTCGCCACTGCAGCTGCCGGTCGATCCCGTGACATCGATCCCCGAGAACGACCAACCAGAGACGTACTTGGAGTTCACCAGGATGTCGTAGATCTGGTCCGCCGAGCCTGTAAGGCCATCAATCGTGATGTCCGTGATGTAAACCTTACTGCTGGCCGTGCCAGTGTATCCGCCCTTGGATTTGCTGTAGTCGCCGTGAATCACAATGGCATTCTCCACATTCGACAGCGTATTGTCCGTGACGTACACCGTCACCTTGCCAGTTAAACTGATGATCGTCTTGATCCGGATACCGTTCACACTGTCGACGATCTTGTTGTTCTTGACCGTCAAGCCTGAGACCGTGTCCGAAGAGGTGATAGTAGAACCGCCAATAGAACCGATGGAAATTCCATGACCACCGCTGCACGTGTTGCTAGAGAAGACCGTGTTCGTACTCGACTGCATAGCGAGACAGTCGTCCTGGTTGTAGATCTTGCAGCCCGTGATGGTAACGCCAGTGTTCTTGCTCAGGTCAAAGCCGTCCGTGTTCTTGGCAGTACCGTCTCCATCGCTGGAGTCGAGTGTCAGTCCACTGACGGTAGTAGACTGTGAACTCAGAATACTAAAGGTGCGGTACGACGAGTTCTTGATCGTGAAACCCTTCACAGTGGACGAGATGACCTTACTCATACGGAAGAAAACTGGACGCGTAATGGACGTTCCTTGCTTCCAGTACCAAGCACCTTGGCCATCAAGAGTGCCAGTGCCACTCACCGTCAGTTTGGTTCCTGTAAGGAGGACAAGAGGCCCCGACCATTTCTACATTTTGACATTAATCGGTTAGACATCAATTTAATCAGTACAGCCATCGCAAGGGGTAAATCTGACCTTCGTGCCGAACGTGGTGGTGCCGGAGAACACGACGTTAGCGCCCGACTTGAGATCAGTTAAATCCAGCGTCACACCAGCAGGAACCGTCAATGACTTGATGGTGACGGTGCTGCACGAAGAAACACCAGTGCCGCTCGTGTACGTTCCCGTGAGCGTACAGCTACTGGACTCTGCTGCCTCTACTTCTTGGCGAATCATGGGGGTGCCACTGACGGCAGCGAGCACTACAGCAGCGGCGGTAAGGATGGGAGCGAAGAACTTCATTGGTGACAGTCGCTTGATCAAAGCTGAGGAAATTCCGGAATGAACTTGAACAGCTACTGAAATCGGAAGCAGTTTACCCAGGACAATGTTCCTTTGGCGCAGGTTCCGTGCACATCCAACAGCAGCTCACAATGCAGGATGAGAGCGGTCAGCGTTATCCCCACTGCAGACAGCGGAATTCCCTCAACAATCGCGATCTGCCGTGCACTTCGCTAGTCGACATCTCATTGTAGGAGCGCATCTGCATTACCATCCGGGCGAGAATTGGCCCCTTTACGACGCTTGCTCTTGACATATCGCGTATCGTCGTCGTTCTAGCTGCTACAAGCTGGAGTTGTGCATCTTGTACTCGGTGGAGGGTAAATCCAAGAAGACCAGTACATCCGCTAAGCTGATAGTCAGCGCCAGTGATTTCGAATAGCTTAAATGCTGCGCTGATCACATTTTTAATCTGCTTTTCGCTAGAAACCATCGACCAACGAAAGCGATCACTCACTTTCAGCTGAGCCGGAGCTGTTGTTCGGTCGCAAGAGCGCGAAGGAGTCAGGAGCTACTTCCTCGATCCCAGTTGGCTCAGCGTGTCATGTTTAACCTACTTTCGTCTCCATTCCATCTTCAACAATCCAATTCTTACGTAAAAAGCGGCTCCAGTTCAGCTGTAGTGTTAGCAGTGACCGCAAGTCTCACCACTGCCCCAAAAACAGTGTCAAGGCTCTGCCACTCACCCGCGAGTGTTAATTCCTTCTGCATTCGTGCGACTTCTCTCAAATCCTCCGTGTCCTCGGTCTGCTCTTCAAAGTTGTATTTATCCACGTGAAACCCCGCAACACCTTGGAATTTCCCAGCGACAATCGATGACAATTTCTCCGTTAACAATTCATGCAGCCCGTCGAACTCGAATAGATTTGAAGTGCCGATCACCACGCCATCCATGACGCTGCTGCTCCTTGACAGCCTCGTATCGTTACCGTCACTGCTTCGCTCGTGAACTTCACGGTATTTTTCCAGCACGATCTGCCCCACAACTTCATCGAGCGGCATCTGGTGGAGCTTCACGTCGTTCCGTTCGACCATCTCAATGATTTCCTGCTCTAAGAACTCAACAAACGGATGTCCAGGTGGTGCTTGCATGACGTGTAGTCCGATACTGAACCGTTTGTTTCCTGCTTGACTGGCCACCACCAGCTCTTCCTGCATATCCACACCGATCCCTCTCATCAAGAACGTGTTGAAGTCGGAGAAGGCCACGCCACCATTCTTCTTTAAAGCCTTCAACATCACCAACACCTCAACGATTCTTCTTCTCTCTTGTCGGTTTAAGAACGGGGGACCAGCTTCCTTCATATGGTCGAATGACACGGGCGGGAGAACCTGGTGCAGCCCCAAATGCCGCTGACACTGCGTGTACCAGACGCCCCGGGGGGTCTCCAAGTAGTGCATCATCATCATATCCGGCTTCAGTACTCGACGAGCAGATTGCAGAGCGGAAAACTGCAGATACGTGAACTGTTCCCTGTCTGTTTGCTGTTCTCCAGGCCAGAGCGGCACCGCGTCCAGCGCGACGTTTACAAAGTGCACAAGACGTAATTTACTAGTTATTAAGGCTGATTGCACCCTACAACGTGCTTTTAGGGTCTCGGTGGCGTCAGAACGCAGGAATTCCGAGCTGTTGACGCCTAAACAGACTGGAACGGACACAGATGTGGGGGAGGCTCGGAAATGACGTTCAAAGGACGCCACGCGCTGGAAGTCGAAGGTGACGAAGTGGTACACGACTAGAAGCACCAGCACGAAGAACAAGACCGGAAGCAAGAGCACAGGGCGGAGACTCGCCCGTCGCAGAGCGCCTAAGTCCAGCGGCATTTCTAAACGTTTTTCTAAAAGGTATACTATACAGTATACGACAATGACGTTTTCAGTGTAAATCCCAAAAAAACATACGAGGTTCGTGACATGTAGTACATGTAGTTATTGCTGAACAAAACGGGTGTTGCCTAACTTAAGTTGACGACATTCTGCACCTGTAGGATATTTTTTTTGTACATCGTGCGAACCTTAATCTCGCCACGAGAGCATTCTACAACACAATTGGTTTACGCGAGATTTTCCGTAAACCGATTGGGTTGAATATTGGACTAGTTGATTTATCTTGAGATGGTCTCAAGTGGTGGCGTTCTTTGCCGTAATTTCAGACCTGGCTTTCCCTTCATTCTGCGTTTCGCACAATACTCAAGTCAACAACACCCATGCGTCTGAGCTCCATCTTCGTTGTGCTAGTAGCAGCTTTCCTCGTCAGCTGCAATGCCACCTCAACTGCCACGGAGAGAAAGTCTTCAACGCCTGTGCAACCTCTTGACATCCCAGTGAAGAACACGAGGTCCCTGCGAAAGATCAAGACAGAAGAAAGTTCGAAATTGGAAGAGAGGGCTGCAACGGGAGACGTCCTTAAGAATTTTAAACGCTCGACGAGCTATCTGAACCACCCCCTCTTGCGTCCACAAGCGGAGGTGCTGGCGGCAGGGTTTGGTATTTTTCCGTAACTATTGCCGATATTGGCAATGTCATATTGCCATAATTTATTGCTCCTCAACCCCAATAACATGCAATTTTTTATACAGGTCAATCTTGGCCATAGCCAAATGTCGTTGACATGTGTGGTTGCTTTGCCAATGGATGGTAGCGAGAACTATCGCCAAACGGGTGGTCTGGCCACGTTTGCACACAGGGCACACGGGTTATTACAGTTGCTTGTCATTTCCTAACTGAATTATATTATATCAGTTGATTTGTGTGTTGTATGTATGATGTCGAGGAATTCGGACTATGACTTGTGTGTGTTAGTTGGAGAGGTTGGACGCGGTGGGAGGGTTCTCGAGGTAACCCCTCCTGAATCCAGGCGCATCGACAGCAACCAACTCGTTCAAAAACTCATGAAAAAAGCCGACATAGTGTCACATATTCACCTACTGACTTGGTTGACATTGTCGAAAAAATTGGCAATAACTTAATTATTTATTGGCTTGGATGAAGGCCTCCAATCCGTATGATATTGTATTTTTCCTATCCCTGGCTGGCGGCAATGAAGAAAGCCGACGATATACTGGAGAGCAAGTTACTCAATGACAAGGTACTGCAGATCATCATGAAGAAGATTAAGAACACGTCGGGCGCCAGGGACAGGATCAAAGACTGGGTGGCGAGAGGTGTTGATCCTGTTGACATCGCCACGCTGTACAAAACCAAGTATCCTACGCTCAAGCGGGACGGAGTCGAGTGGACTGCCCAGAGGCTTTACTCGGCGCTCGTTCTGAAAAAGGTGCAGAATGTCGTCAACTTGGGCTAAGCAACGTTTGTCCGAAGAGAAGAGATCATGTTAGGTAGAGTTACTTCTTAATCTCACATCACTCGCAATTGAAAGTCTTCCGAAGGAAAAACAACAACTCTATGTCAATCGCCACCTTTGATATCTTCGAGCAATCGGAATTCTTCTTCATGGATCCATCTCTTTAGAGTAAACGTATCCACCACTAACTCCCCACTACTACATTCGTGTGCGATGTGGTCGTCCAAGTCTCTTCGTAGTCCAAACCGACGGCCACAACCACCACAACGAAACACACCTGAAGCCAACCCAGCTGCACGCTCACAGTCAATTTCTTGGTACAGAATCTCTCGTTTAGCTTTCTCCATTGCGCGACGCACAATGAGTTTCTTGACGAACTTCCGCTCCAACTGCTGCTTGCGACCGAGCAGCCAGAAGAGCAGGCCGTGACTCTGAAGCAGTAAGCCATCCAGACCTCGAGAGAGGAAATTGGTCGAAGCGGACGTTGATAGCGTCGCTCGTGTGTGTTCTGTTGCCCACCAACGCTCAAATTCGTTGCATGTTATCCCACCATTGCCATCGCAATCCAATTCAGCGAACAGGGTCCGAACCTGCGCGGTTGAGAGCTTAGGAGCTGCTTTTTTGCTCTTCTTCCCACGTAAATATGACAACATGAGCTGGAATTCGTCCAAATCGAGTGTCCCGGATCCATCCAGATCAAAGACTTGAAAGCACTGTCGTAGTCTCAGGATTGCTGGATCCATATTCTCTTCAACGATGTCTGTCTTCTCCTGTGTACTTGTACGAGCTCCCATTCGCCATATAGTGAGTTCTTTCTTCAGCATTTCTTTGCCTAATGGTGTAGCAAAGATGGTAGTAAACTTTAGGCGAACATTGCGGTCACTCGTTTCTAAAAGTGCCAGTTCTTGCTTCATGTCGTCCACATTAGCACTGCGTTTGGCTCGAAACCAGCCAACCGTCCATGTCTGATGGACAAACAGACTCACACGGGTTTTGGCTACCCATCGATTCAAATGCTTAGCCCGTTGAAGCTCAACCCAGTGTCTCGCCCTCCGTGCCAGATACAACGCGGTAACGATACGCGCAAGTAGCACACGAGCCGCTACTAAGGACAATCCCTGTCGTACCCAGGCAGCGACGTTCCTACAGACAAACGGACGTAAAAACTCAGTTCTCCAACGAACGAAGCGTCGATAACATCGCTGAATCCGAATCGCAGCTCGTCTTCGACGACGGAAACCTCGAACCAGAAGTGGAATACCGCGACGACGAAGTACTCGAATGGCGATGGCTACAACGCGAACACGGGCCTTCAATGCCGTTCGAAACCAAGCTTTAGTGACGCAGCGTCTAATACGGTTAGCTGAAGCGTGTGCTTCGTTTGAGTACGGGAATTTCGGCACGACATTAGGTGCTGCGTTCCCAGTCTCTGTAGTAAACTGCACCGAACTGAGTGGATGACGTAGCTGTTCACTTCTACTGCAAAACGTTGATGCACTGAGCGGTCTGGCAAGTCTTGATCGGATTTCGTTTTCCCACAAATTCCCTTTGATTTTCTTTTCCAGATGCGCATGTAGTTTCTTTCGCATCTGAATGTTAAACAAATACTTCTCTGTAAGTTGAGCAGAGTTATAGATTGATAAAGCTCGCCACTCACCTCGTTCGACAACAAAGGCTCGATGTGGAGGGGTCTAGTCTTCTTCTGTTTCATAGGTTTGGTGATACGTGGCCTCCATTGTTGAGTTTTATTCACTCCAGGTGAATTCTTCACCGTAAACACTGTTGTTGTTGAGATTGTGAGGTCAATTGCTCGTTCATCTATCACTTCTGCAAATTTCTCTTCCAATCGAGCAACTACAGGATTCAATACAAGTTGCAGTCCTTCAGTTGCTGATTGAGCCAAGGTCGCACTTGAAGTGGTGGCAAGAAACATTGATGAAGACACATGTAGCTCATGGGCCTCATGCATCCACTGCGTCCATTGCTCACGTGAAAAACTGCCATTCCCCGTATTCAATGGGCAGAGTCCTGTCGTCCCTGGTTTACGGTTCGTTGGTTTTCGTTTCCTTGGTGGGGAGGCTATTGCTACGAGCTTTGAAGGAGACCGATACAGACTGTGCAGTTGAAGCATTTTTTCCGGTGACGCCATGTCAGTGAGATCTACTGAGAATTCTTACTAGGAGTTGGTCTATCATTAGGGCCTTTTCATCTAAAGAAACAGTGTTGTATTCTGGTTGTTATCGATTGGCACAGATCCCAAAGTATAGCGCGAGGAGAAAGTATGATGACAAACGTCTGCGTTTTTGACGACGTACGAGCTCTTGAACATCTTACTGAGGACCCTCGGCTCTCCTGCATATGCCGGTATGTAGCACTCGCATCCCTTTGTTGCTTGTTCGGATTCAAGTCGTGAGGCGGAAAGTTTAAAGGGAACCAGTGAAAGTGGTGTGCGGTTGTTGTCCGTTGCCGGCAAAAAGCAAAGTGAATAGGACAAGAGCTAAGTCGCAGCACGAAAACTACTGTAGCTCGAGCGCCCGAATTGCCACTCGACGGTGAGTCGGAGTCGCCAGTGGATGGCGAGCCACCTCCGCCAGCATCCGTCAAAGGGATACAGTTCTTGTACGCCTGCCAGACCGTCTTCCCATCAAGACGCTGTAGTAGAATCGAAGCATGCAGCCACCCGAAGCGCATGAAGAGTACTAGTAGTCGACAGGCTTGGAGACAGAAATCGTGTCCTGCGTACCATCTACATACGCCGCTGCACCATCGGTCGGTGGACCAACGGGCGTTCCGTTCGGATCAGTAAAGCCGCAGTCCTCACCGTAAACCGAGTTGCCGTCCATCATCGAACGAACGTCCTTGTAGTTGTTGGACGCTGCCAGTTCCTTAAACGTAGCGAGAAGACCTTCGTCATAGCAGGATGTGGCAGTTCACACAACCTGGAGACTGGGACGAGCTACACAGAGCGAATGTACACGAGCGACAGGGGGTTTGGTAGCCTTGAGCTTTTCCTCCTCGTACTATAGTGAAGTGCTATGAGTACGTTCAATCCACTTTTGATTTTACCTTCTTCCTCCCAGAACTTCGTGTACGCTAAGTCGACTCCAAGTGAGCAAGCACTTCTTGCTAGAGCGCGTTCACGCACACAGCGCACTCAGCTAGGTTATGAGCCCAAGGTTGACGAGCTTTGGCAAGTAAGATGACGGATTATACGAGTGGAGTATCGACAGCTGCAACCTCAGCTGCAACATGTACAGTGATGACAAGTTCAAGTAGTGCTGCTAGCTCGAGCATGGTGTCGACGATGGCTCCAGCTGCTGGAACAGCTCAAACAATGTCTGCTACGGCTACAGGACAACCAGCCACGGCTATTGGACAGACTGTTGCTACTCAGGCTAGGCCCAAACCTTTGGGTACTAGCAAACCACCACTCTTTGATGGGGTTTTTGAAGTCTATCAGATGAGGCTGATGCTTTATCTTGAGCAACGAGATTCATGGAGAATTGTGACTGGAGAAGAAACACGGCCAGTTGAAGAAGGAGAAGCACAAAGAGACTTTGATGCACGAGATCGATTGGCAATGGAGACAATAATCAGAGGACTATCTGATGCTGATGTCCAGAAGGTGTGTGTTTACAGGCGAGCTATAGACATTTGGAATGCTGTGGTCGCAGAGAAGACTCAGCGTGACTTCTCGTATGGAGTGCACTTGAAGCGGGAGATGTATACACACACGTACACGCCTGGTAAGAAGATGGCTACATACATTCAGGAGATGACTACAATGAGACAGAAGCTACAATACATGGGCCCACAGTTTGTTATTGACGATGTGGAGATGTCAAGCTTGTTGTTAATGGGAGTGTGCACAGTGCACAGAGAGATCGCGACACAGTTTGATTTCTCGTTCAGACAAGGAAACCCACCTACCCTGCAGCAGGTGAAGAATGCTTTACTTTCGAGAGATGAAATGGAAAAAATGGCGGCTGGTACAGCTAAAGAGAAAGGTGAAAATAACTCTGAAGCGGTAATGCAGTCAAGCCATGCTGGTAAGGGACAAGATAACAAGACTGGATGTGGCAAGAAGCCCGTGGTGCGATGCTTTCACTGCAAGCGGAAGGGTCACAAGCGCAATGAATGCTGGTTCCTGAAGGGAGAGTCAAAGAAACCCAAAGGAAATCAGTCCAAAACTCAGAAGAAAGGCGACAAGAAGACGCAAAAGGAGAAGAAAGAAGCCAAGAAGAAGAAGAAAAACGATGACTCTGAAGAAGATTCTTCTGGTGCTATGAATTACATGAGATTTGTCACTGAAGTACAGAAGAAGAGTGATTCAAGTTCGAGCAGTGATTGTAGCACAGAGAGTTTCGTTGGAATGGTACTGAAGCACAGCCGGAGCGTCTCTCAAGTGGATTGGATGCTAGATAATGGCGCAACTACTCATGTTTGCACTGTGAAGGACATGTTCACCAGTTTTCATAAGTCGAAGACGGTGTTCACTGTGTGGAATGGCAACAAGACGAAGGGAGAATTTGCTGGATCAGTGCTGGTACATGCAGTAAATGCGAAAAGTGGTAATGAAACCTCGTTTACTATGGATGGTGTTGAATATTCGCCTCATGGACCCACGAACATTATTTCTCTTGGAGTAATGCAGAAGAACGGATGGGGTTTGACTGTCACTGCACCATCGGAAATGCCTCAGAAGATGTGGCTTGAACGTGACGAACAGAAATTGGAATTCGTGCAACATGGAGTGCATTACTGGCTGAACACTGAAGAATTTGGTGGGTATCAAGCAGCAGTAATTGCGTCTTCAGTAAGTGCGGATGCGAATCCTCTTATGCGTTGGCATGAAAGGTTTGCTCATCTCAATGAGGCAGCTTTGAAGTTCATGATGAGAAACCAGACAGTGAATGGGATGAATATCTCACACGAACATTTGAAGACCAAATTGAATTGCCTGAGCTGCATGGCTGGAAAACAGCGTAGGAAATCGTACAAGAACCCTGGAGATAAGCGAACGAAACACAATTTCGAGCGAATTATGTCAGATGTCTGTGATATTCGCAAGTATGTCTCTGTTAGTGGTTCGACTCGGTATTTCCAGTTGATACTTGACGAAGGCTCACGTCACAAGTGGTGTTACCCGCTAAGTCACAAAAGTGAAGCTGCAGGTAATGTCAAGCAATTGCTGACTGAATTGTTAGCGCAAGGGAAGCGAATTCACCGATTCACGAGTGATGGAGGCGGTGAGTATGTGAATGCAGTACTGAAGAACTTCCTTTTGGAAAAGGGAATTCAGTTCATACCTACGCACACATATACTCCGGAAGAGAACTGTTTGGTGGAGAAACTGAATGATGTTCTCGTTAACAAGATGAGAGCTGTCATGTATGCGGCAAACTTACCGATGAAGCTCTGGCCCGAAGTCATACAATACGTTGTGGAAGTGGACAATGTGAGTCCCACCAAAGCGTTGGATGGCATGACGCCGGTAGAGAAATTAACTGGTGTGAAGCCGGATGTGAAACAGTTAAAAGTTTGTGGTTGTGTCGGGTTTGTTCACGTACCGAAAGAGAAGCGGCAGAGTAAATTATCAGCAAAGGCTGAACCTGCTCTATTTCTTGGATATCCACGGTCAAAACACGGATACCGGTTGCTACACTTGAGGACTGGCAAGATGATCGAACGAGATGTACAATTCCGCGAGGACATCACGGTTGATGGTACATATGTGAATGCGCTCCTGGTGAGGCGACAGCACTACTATGCCCAAATACCATTTGTCCCGTTGCCAGTAACTTATGTAGCGGACCGAGTCACACGTGATAAAGCGAATAGTGTCGTAGCCAAAGCAGTTGCTGAGCCAAATAACAAGTTGCAAAGAAAGCAAAAGAAGTTTGGCAAAAGCACAGCTGGCACAGATACAATTTCGGTCACACGTGATAAAGCGAATAGTGTCGTAGCCAAAGCAGTTGCTGAGCCAAATAACAAGTTTGGCAAAAGCACAGCTGGCACAGATACAATTTCGGTGGCAGCTTCGACAGATGCATTTGGAACCTTGGATGATGTTGTTTCGGTGGGAGCTGATGGTGAGGTAAATGGTGAGGCGAATGAAGAGGATGTGGACAGTGAAGAAGAAAAGCCGCCAGCACCTACACCTGAACCTATTGAAACAGCACTACCAAGAGCTCCAAGACGCTCGTCAAGGAAAAAGAAGCCCAACGTACGCATGAACGACTACGTGATGGCACAAACAATGGACCAATTGCATGGAAATCCATCCAGTGTTGAGGAGGCTTTGAGTTCAGATCTCAAGGACAAATGGATGGAAGCAATGCAGAAAGAGTTCGATGCTCACATGCTCAATGGCACGTGGAAGCTCGTGGAGCGACCGAAGCCGGAAGACGGAAGGTTAGTGAATATATTGACCTCAATCTGGGTTTTGAGAGTGAAGCGTGATGAGAGAGGTCGTGCTGACCGTCTGAAAGCGCGGCTGGCAGTGCGTGGCTGCAAGCAAAAGAAAGGTGTGGACTATGGCAAAACTTACTCACCGGTGGTTCGAATGGAGACTGTGAGGATGATACTGCTACTTGCTCTATTACTGTCACTGGACTGCAAGCACGTTGATTTTGTAACAGCGTTTTTGAATTCGGAGCTCATGCGATTCACTATCTACATGGAACAACCGAAGTACTTTGATGATGGGAGTGGCCGAGTTTGTTTGCTGTTGAAAGGAATTTATGGCCTCAAACAGGCATCGCGCTTGTGGTACTATACGCTGCACAAGTACCTGTTACAACTTGGATTCAAGAGATGTGCTTTTGATGTGGGGCTTTATCAGAGACATCGTGGAGGCAAAGTTGTCTACATTACGGTGTACGTTGATGATCTGGTTTTTGCGGGAAAGACAGCAGACATTGATCAATGTATCGACGAATTAGCAGCAAAATTTGCTCTCAAAGATCTTGGACGAGTACACCATTTACTTTCTATGGAAGTATTACTGGATCCAGGCAATCATCTCTGTATCTCGCAAACGGCATATATCGATCGGCTGTTAGAACGCTTTGGCATGACGAACGCTAAATCTGTGGGATCACCTCAAGAGCAAAATGAACCGATTACCTCTCTCGAAAGAGATGAAGACAAGATTAATGATCCTAATATCCCGTATCGAGAGCTGGTTGGTGCGTTGAACTACTTGGTGGCGTGCAGTAGGCCGGACCTGGCATGTGCAGTGCGGCAACTGAGTAAGTACATGAGCTCGTACACGATGGACGACTACAAAAGAGCGATGCGTACTTTACGCTATCTGAAGGGCACTAGAACCTACGGATTGGTATATAGGTGTGAAGAACCTACTTTACCGTTACGTGTGGACGCGTACTGTGACGCGGATCACGCGAATGACCCGGACACAAATCGATCGGCCAGTGGGTATATCATACAATTAAATGGAAATGCATTTGTCTACAAGAGCAAGATGCAGACTAAAGTGACTACAGCGACGTGTAGCTCGGAGTTGATATCGGCGGATAGCTGCGTTGAAGACTTACTATGGTCCAGAAAATTGCTAAAGGAGATACGTGGAGAGAAACCACCCACGTCAGTGCTTTACGTGGACAACCAAAGTACACAGACAGTGATCAGTGAAGCTGGCAACTACCAGCGTATGAAGAGTTACGCTAAAAAGAGCAGCAAGATTGCTGAGCTCGTGGAGAAGAAGAAGATTGAAGTTGAATACGTGCCCAGTGCTGACAACGTTGCGGACGTTTTTACAAAAGCTTTGGGACCAAACAAATTCCAGAAGTTTAGGCAGCTATTGAACGTCGAAGACGTCACGCAGGTCAAGAAGAATGCACCATCTTCAGATGTGTGAGGTGGGAGTAGCAGGATGTGGCAGTTCACACAACCTGGAGACTGGGACGAGCTACACAGAGCGAATGTACACGAGCGACAGGGGGTTTGGTAGCCTTGAGCTTTTCCTCCTCGTACTATAGTGAAGTGCTATGAGTACGTTCAATCCACTTTTGATTTTACCTTCTTCCTCCCAGAACTTCGTGTACGCTAAGTCGACTCCAAGTGAGCAAGCACTTCTTGCTAGAGCGCGTTCACGCACACAGCGCACTCAGCTACGTGGCCTCCATTGTTGAGTTTTATTCACTCCAGGTGAATTCTTCACCGTAAACACTGTTGTTGTTGAGATTGTGAGGTCAATTGCTCGTTCATCTATCACTTCTGCAAATTTCTCTTCCAATCGAGCAACTACAGGATTCAATACAAGTTGCAGTCCTTCAGTTGCTGATTGAGCCAAGGTCGCACTTGAAGTGGTGGCAAGAAACATTGATGAAGACACATGTAGCTCATGGGCCTCATGCATCCACTGCGTCCATTGCTCACGTGAAAAACTGCCATTCCCCGTATTCAATGGGCAGAGTCCTGTCGTCCCTGGTTTACGGTTCGTTGGTTTTCGTTTCCTTGGTGGGGAGGCTATTGCTACGAGCTTTGAAGGAGACCGATACAGACTGTGCAGTTGAAGCATTTTTTCCGGTGACGCCATGTCAGTGAGATCTACTGAGAATTGTTACTAGGAGTTGGTCTATCATTAGGGCCTTTTCATCTAAAGAAACAGTGTTGTATTCTGGTTGTTATCGATTGGCACAGATCCCAAAGTATAGCGCGAGGAGAAAGTATGATGACAAACGTCTGCGTTTTTGACGACGTACGAGCTCTTGAACATCTTACTGAGGACCCTCGGCTCTCCTGCATATGCCGGTATGTAGCACTCGCATCCCTTTGTTGCTTGTTCGGATTCAAGTCGTGAGGCGGAAAGTTTAAAGGGAACCAGTGAAAGTGGTGTGCGGTTGTTGTCCGTTGCCGGCAAAAAGCAAAGTGAATAGGACAAGAGCTAAGTCGCAGCACGAAAACTACTGTAGCTCGAGCGCCCGAATTGCCACTCGACGGTGAGTCGGAGTCGCCAGTGGATGGCGAGCCACCTCCGCCAGCATCCGTCAAAGGGATACAGTTCTTGTACGCCTGCCAGACCGTCTTCCCATCAAGACGCTGTAGTAGAATCGAAGCATGCAGCCACCCGAAGCGCATGAAGAGTACTAGTAGTCGACAGGCTTGGAGACAGAAATCGTGTCCTGCGTACCATCTACATACGCCGCTGCACCATCGGTCGGTGGACCAACGGGCGTTCCGTTCGGATCAGTAAAGCCGCAGTCCTCACCGTAAACCGAGTTGCCGTCCATCATCGAACGAACGTCCTTGTAGTTGTTGGACGCTGCCAGTTCCTTAAACGTAGCGAGAAGACCTTCGTCACCCTTGGATTCGTCCCATCCTCCCTTCCCTCAATCTCAACAACCCAGTCCCTGATCTTCTTACCCCGGCGATTTAGCCGTGACCGTGAACGTAGTCTACAGTAGAGGCAGCAATCGAAACCAGGGCCAGAATGGACTTTGAAGACACCATCATAGAGTTTATTTTTTCTTTGGAAGACAAGTGATGTGTATATTCAAAACAGCGTACACATTAAGAAGTACTAGTAACTCTACCTAGCACGGTACATTCTCTCAAGACAAACGTTACCTAGCCCAAGTTGACGACATTCTGCACCTTCTTCAGAACGAGCACCGAGTAAAGCTTCTGGGCAGTCCACTCGACTCCGTCCCGCTTGAGCGTAGGATACTTGGTTTTGTACAGCGTGGCGATGTCAGCAGGATCAACACCTCTCTCCACCCAACCTTGAATTCTAGCTTTGGCGCCCGACGTGGTCTTAATCTTCTTCAAGGTGGCCTGCAGTACCTTGTCCTTTTGTAACTTGCTCTCCAGTATATCGTCGGCTTTCTTCGCTGCTGCCAGCACCTCCGCTTGTGGACGCAATAGGGGGTGGTTCAGATAGCTCTTCGAGGGCTTAAAGTTCTTAATGATGTCTCCCACTGCAGCCCTCTCTTCCGATTCTAAACTTTCTTCCGTCCTCCGCAGGGACCTCGTGTTCTTCATTGGGGCGCCGTCAAGAGGTTGCACCAGCGCTGAAGACTTTCTCTCCATGGGAGTTGAGATGCCATTGCAGCTGACGAAGAAAGTTGCTACTAGCACGACGAAGGCGGAGCTGAGACGCATGGTGGTGTTGGCTTGAGTATTGGAGCGCGAAACGCAGAATGAAGAGAACGTCAGGTCCACCGCTAGAGACCATCTCAAGATGCATTCAACCAGTCCTATATTCTACAGACAACACAATCCGAGATTTGCGCGTTTCAACGTTGCGAAGTAGTTTATTAAAGCAAGCGAGCTTATCTCCTAGTTCTACTTGCCTCACTGGGAGCTCAGTACGCTCCAACCCCCCCCCCCCCCCCCTCCCCCAGCACCAACCATTGGTGCTTGTTGATGAAGACCGCTGCTGCGGGGAACATGCAGTTGTATGCAGCCCGATGTTGACGCGGTCTTCCAACTGTAGATGTCGGTACAGTAGGGTCGTACGGTCAAACCAAAAGCTTGTACATGTACTAGTACTTTACAGGTAACACATAAACGCAGCAACTACTGAATTAGTGTAAACTTTATTAATTGAGAATGCATATCGACATTGAAGTCACTACGCCTGCTAATACATGTAGTGCGAGGCGCACGTACACTTTCTGGTGGCATGTTGATAATTGATGAATGAAGTCTATCAGCACTACAGTAGCACAGCGATACACTGCAACAAATAATGTCCTTTCGTTTACCATCCTATCAAATGCTGTCGCGTTCCCTCAAGATTATATCTATCTCAGTACATTGGCGAATCTGTCTGAGCAAATCGCATCCGCTTCTGCAGGTCGTCATCAAGGTATATTCATATTGCTTGACAAGATTTTTTAAAAAAAGGGACAAAGATTCGTTACATTGTTTTTTTTTGTAAATCCATAACTAATTGGTTTGAAGTTTAGGACACGTTTATACTGTCCAAACAAAGGCTTGGATGGATGCTCGGGTGTGGAAGTTTTATCTACTGACGCTGCTGCAACAACACATTACAAGGTCATCCTTACTTTGTGGACAATTTAGAGTGTCACGTTTCGGGCGAGTCTAAGGCGATTGTGTCGGATGAGCTTTCGGCTGTGTGCAGCCGTTGCCGAAGAACGCGACTTCGGTTTGCCAGCCGTTAGATGTCGGCATTATGGGGCCACTAAAAACAAAGCTTAAGGCACTGTGGCTGGTAGAGAACACCGCGGCTACGACTGCAAAGGAAAAACGCATGGCTACGATAAAGCGCGCCATATCGGCGTGGGAATCAATCGAGGGCCACACGGTTACGAGTGCATTTAACAAGGCGCTCGGGGCCAACTTTTAGTGCATAATAGAGCTGTTTGTTAAATTTTAGTACCGTTGCTAATAATTCGGTAGTCTGGCAAATCCTATGCTACCTGCGGGAAGGTGGCATTTGCATTCTGTCCGTCGGTGTATACCACTGGTATAACTTGCCGATACAACTGGTATTATACCAGAAGAAATTAGTTGATTAACAGTTATCGGACTTCTCGTTTAGCTAACTAAGACTTAATATATCAAAACTGGAAAATCACTTGACCATTACGTACGAGGAATCCAAATTCGATGTTCAGGAGGGGGTAAAACTTCAGCCGTCGGGGGTTCGAAACCAAGTTGTCGAAGGACTTCGACAACTACGGCCTCATCAACACCAATCTTTTCCGCATGAGAGTATATGAATTGACAATGTCTGCGGAAGGAACCTAGCACCGTTTGTGTACTTGGTTTCTCAACTCGCGTTTCACGGAAGTGTATATCATTTCGGAGTCTCCACGTTGCGTGAAAAACAATTGCAGTATGAACGCGCCAAAGAACGAGGAGAGTCTTGTGCCTCTGTCTCCATTCCAGCTTAAGATCGCTCGGTTTCGCAAATAGCAGTAGCCGCCAATCTATGCCACAGAAAAAATCACTCCTTGGAACCCAAAGCGATCGCCACATCTCTTCTAGTGCTGGGCACGATAAAAAGCAGTGTCCCACTGTCTCAATCGCTGTGCATGATTATCGAACGCATTGCTGTACAGTAGGGTTAAGCGTTTTCAAGAAATAGCCGTGATCCAAGTATGAGATCTCCAAAAATCATTCGGAGCATCACATCATGAACAACCGGGAGAAGACAGCGTCGCAGCGATACATATTCCGATAATGTCTTGTGAATCCGGTCTTGAGGGCATCCTAGCTCCTCCAGCGGGTGAGGGTTCACCGACGTTTTCGGGCAGAGCACATCGATCCAATCATCTCGCTTCAAGTTAGGAAAGAAACGCGTTCCTTTCCCGGAAACTGGTATTATACCAGTACCAGGTAGTATCGACAAGTTATCCGAGTACACAGCGAGTCTATTAATAAGGTCTACTTGCCGACAGGCCCTGACAATCTGATGCCGACCTCCGATCTCCGATGTAAAAATTGTGTTTAGTTAGCAACACGAACGCGGGTTATATTGAAGAGTGACCTTAGTCACTCTACCGAAGTGGATAGATTTGGTGTATCACACATCATGGTGACACGTGGGTGGCTCAAACACCTGCTATATAGGTTTCACTATAGATATATTTTAGTTTGTATTACAGGCCAAGCTACACTCAGCGACAAAACCTTTGGGACAGCAAGGTTTTAGGCTATATCTCGGCTTCTAGAAAGAGTTAGGAGGTCCTATTTAGATATGTTTCTGCTGTTGGATAGGCTAAAAAGAGACTAGTGACGCTGACCTAGATTTCGGAGAACTACGGGTGGCTGGCATACAACTGACGGCAAAATGCACCACGACATGCAATTAGTAGAGGCAGATTTGTGAACTGGCCTCATTGTACTATCTTCAGTATGGGGCGAGCCCCCCCGTCACTGACGACGAGCGTGGCCGCATGAAGGGCCTCAGTGAGGGTGGTCGTAGTGTCCGTGCGATTGCCAAGAGCCTCCAGCGCTCGCCAAACGGAGCCAGCAAAACGGGGGAGGGTCTCTGATGGTGTGGGGGGCATTTGGGGTCAAGGGGAAGTCCGAGTTGGTGGTGCTGAAGGGCCGCCAGAACTCGCTGAGCTATCTCGGAGCATCTGCTCCCGTTTGCTCACCGCAACTACGGCACCGATTTTGTTTTTATGCAGGACAATGCTTCGATTCATGCCTCTGAAGAAAGCAGGTCATTTTTCAAAGAGATCGGGGTGCAGCTTTTGGACTGGCCTGCTCGCTCCCCCGATCTCAACTGTGGTGGAGCGGATCAGGCCAAAATCTGGTTGAGGCCGATCGCGATCGCCACTTGCGCCCAGACACCGACTAACGGAGGGAGTCTCCCGATGATCCGTGATCTTGCTGCGCGTAGAGTTCACCTTGTGTACCCGTCGGTAGGCGGGTTACGCTGACTTCTGAAGATGTCTTGGGACGAGAAGAATGTGTTGGGTGACGCAGGGGTGTGAGATAGCGTGGAAATACTTCACTCTACCTCGGAGGGGTTGATCCGGGTCATAGGCGAGTTCTCGAGCCTTGATCCGGTCGCCTGGTCTCGATCCAGGTCTTCCAAAGTTCCAATGTTCGGGATCGAGTCCCTTCCTTTACGATGCTTGCCGCTTCCTATAGCGGGGGTCTTGATGGGTTGAGAGTCGACGAGATCGTCAGACCAAGCAGCCAATTCCTTCCGATCCGTAGTTCGCACGTAAAGGATAGATCACTAGATAGGGTAAAACTGGCCAATATATTATCCAGAATTAACCTCTATGCTAGATCTCTTCTCCTTACCTTCTTGATGCCGGTGGGCCAATAAACTTCCCGGTTCCAGGCTTGAACGAAGGCACTTGTGATGTCCAGAGCAAATTCGATTCTCCTTTGGTTATTCCTACGTCTGCTAGTCCCATCCTCAGCTGCTATCCTACGATCACCTGACATCTGGCTACACAGCTGCCCTTCCGATCTCCGATCTCGATCTCACCTAACCCTTGATCGCGATCTCGATCAGCGAACTTGATCTGCGATCTTCTCGCTCGATCCAGCATCCCCGCGTCGTCGGTACTCGAGATCCTGACCCTCCTGAGCTTAGACATCGATTCCTCGTGCGACCGATGCTGCATTGTGATCCATTCCGACTACAGCAAGTCCAAGGGCGGGTACACGGGTTCTCCCACCAGTGAAGTTACGATTGAGGACATTACGATCTCCGGTCTCTCCGGTACGGCTACGAATCTGTACGACATCGTTGCGAACTCCAAGGTTGTGTCAAACTGGTCGTTCTCGGGCATCACAGTGACGACGTCCAAGACTGGTTCGTGCAGTGGTCAGCCTAGCAGCATCTCGTGCTAAATTTGCGTTCTGCTTCTTTCTGTGACCAGTTCGTTCCCCGTTCGTGATAGCTTCTGAAGCAAGCAGTACTGCAGCTACGAAAGGAAGTAGCGTTTTAGTGAAAAGTATCGTGAAAAAATAGATTCAATGTTTTACAGAGTCTGTAATACATGTACAGACAAACGAGCAGGCATCCATGACAACGACATTGACAATGTCAATTTGACATGGATTCCATGTGCATTTTCCGCCACGTGGTGCACATCTTCCAAGAGGCAAGATCGACATAGGGCGGAAAAATGCCACTGGCGTCTGGTTCTCGATAACCCGATGGCTCGTGAATGCGCACATTTCGTTAGATCGGACGTACATAGCTGCTATTACTCTCAATCCAACATCGTCAGGGTCAGAGATCTCTCTCGGGATGGTCTCCGCCTGACCGCCTCCTTAGGTACTCCTTGAATCTCCTTTCGGCTTAGCACGGTGTGTAACGTCACTGACCTCGCGAAGACCCCGCTGATCTTTGGACATCGTCCCTCTGCGATCTTTCATGGTCAAATCATTGTCGGTCCATAGTGGGTCGCGCCGGCCTCGATCCGCCGCTGCCTTGATCCCCTGATCCCCTCAGAGCTCGGATATTTCTCGCACGATCTCGGGAGAGGCGTTCTCCTCTCTCCCGGTGCGGAGTCGCTACGTGGGACTGTACTGCGGAGTTCCCTGATCGCTTAGTCTCACTCGGCCAAGTCGTCATCCATCATCCACCTGCCCACTGGAGAGATCAAGACGATTATCGGCCTGGATCCATTCGTCAGCTATCGTTCGCGCAATCTGGGGTCATTAACTGACATCTTGCTTCGCCAGAGGCCCCTGTCGCTTGATCCGACTCTCTCTGGGCCCGACGTTGCCTTTCTCGTATTTCGTATTCGCGCTTCACCACATCCTGCAAGTTGGTCCGTCTCGGTCCACTTCAGGTCTCATTCTCCAATCTTCCGGCCAAGGCACAAGTTACTCTAGCAACACCCCGACCACCATCGCCCGACTCCCTCCAGCCTCCATGAGTCAACAAGGAAGTGGCCCTGGGAGCGAGTACTTGCCAACACCCCCCGACTCCCCAAGATCTCCTGACGATTCGCCGTCTCCCTATTCCGATATCTCGCGGCGTTCGTCAGGTCTGGCTCCGGACCCAGCGCACCTGTTCTCATCCGATGATGCTGGGCCGATGCCGGGCGATCCAGGGCGGGATCGCCTGGTGCATGAACGAGATCAACTGAGTCGTGACGTCATGAAACTTCGGACGCATGTCGACGCCATGGAGCGGTTCCGGACCAATCAGCAGAGCGAGATCGCGCATGGAGCGCGAGATCGCAGCTCTCGCAGATGAGGCCTCTGATCCCGATGGATTGCGCTCGCAAGTTCACCAGCTCCGATCGAAACGCGACGAGTTCGAGCGGCGTCTCGACTCTGTTCAGGCAGAGCTCGATCAAGTCACAGAGGACCGGGATCGCCTAACCGGAGAGGTAGAACAAGCCACTGACGAGATCCAAGATCTGCAGGCGGAAGCTCGGATCCATGCTTGTGATCTAGCTGAGGCGAAACAAGAATCCGTCACCGCCAAAGCCAGCTACAACCGGATCTCGGCCGATCTTGCACATCTCTGACTGGATTCCAGCCCCACGCCCTCGACCGAGGCTCCCCCACCAGACTGGCTCTGGCTGAGCGAGATCGGGCTCTGGCGGACTTTGCCCTGGCCACCTCCTCTCTGACCAACGCTGAACGCGACTGGATCCTTAGCCAGCTCGCCCACGCTAACTCCGAGCTGAATCGAGTTACTTCGGATCGTGATCGCTTACTCGTGGAGCGAGACCAAGCGATCGCAGATCGCAACAAGGCACGTATGGATCTCAGCACCGATAGGCAGCGATCCGATCATCTGGGTACGCCTGTAGCATAGATCCCCTTTTACCTGATCGCGATCACTCACACTCTGTCTGTTGTAGAGGGCGATCTGACCGGCACCCACGCCGAAGTGCAGGAACTGGAGGTGAGTCTTCACGCGCTGCAAGAGAGCTATGATCAGGCGGAAAGTGACGTGTTGGCGACTGCCACCGTCCTGACCGAGATGGTTTCTCGGCTCCACGCCGCTCAAGATGCGCGAGGGATCAAGCGCACCCTCAGCCCTCCTCCATCTCCTCCTACGTCGCCTCCACACAAGGCTTCGCGGACGGAGTCTCCCCCGACCGATCACGATACCGCCACGCCTGGCGTTTCCGCTGGAGACCAACCTGGTGGCCAGACCCAGGCGACCGAACCCGAGGAGATGCGCGAGGAAGATCCAGACCCATTCGATCTGGGCCCTGAATCCGTGATCTCGACAGGACCGGATGCGGAGGAGTCGGATCGTACCCAGGCTACTTCACAGGTCCCCGTAGAAGCACTTCCCCCAAACGCAGACCCGATCCGGAGAACGACGACGACGAAGAGGATTCTGGCGCTGGGTCCGACGACGCTCTTCGGGCTATGATACTCCGATCGCGGTCGTGGCACCGCCGGCATGGAAATCCTCCTCCGGCATCCGGAGATCAAAGGGCGCCCACTCCTCAGATGCCTCAAACACCTCCGGCACAGCCGATACCTCCGGGGGGCAGTTCTCCACAGACCCCGATCAGATCTCCCCAGGGATCTCCGAGGGGTGGTCCGGCCGGAGGGGGTCCCCCCGATGGTGGATCCCCGGATGGCGGCTCCCCTGGCGGCTCGCCACGCCCCCAGCTGCGACCTCCTCTGTTCGCGATCCGCTTGTCCATTCCCGGTTATGCGAACGTCAGGCAGTTCGCGGCCGCCTACGCCACCTATGAGTCAGATCACCTGCAGGCCTACTGGGAGTCGACCCATTATCTCGAGATCACGAAGGCGATGTATGAAGCTGATCCAGATCTTCGCCGATATTACGTCGAGCGTCGTCAACGCCGTAGCCGTACCAGGGAACGTTGGCGGCAGCTGTTGGGGCGGTTCCTGCCTATGATGCGCGCGTGTGGGCGGACATCGATCTTCTGCTCGATCCATACTTCCTGTGCTTCCCCACTATCCGCGACCGGGTACACTGGTATCCCGGATCGGTCTCCCGAATGGCCAACCTGGCCCCGACTCTGAACCGACCAGAGCCCACCGAGCTGATCTCTGCGTTGGCAGAATGCGATCAAGAGGACCGTTGGCGCAATCATTATCGCGACCGACCGGCAGACCACCCGTCTCGGCAGATCCCACGGCTCGAAAACAAGTTTAATCCGCCTGCTCCGCCTACACCTCCTGAAACTCCTTGATCTCGCGATCCCGGCCAGTCCGAACGTTATCAGCCGAGCGTGGGGTCGATCAGCACGTCTACATGTTCCCCATCACGATCCGGTACCTCACCACGCGATCCCGACTCCAGCCTAGCTTCTTTTCAATTCCACGTAATTTTCCCAACTTAAAAGATCCGCGTTCTTATCCATACTTGCTCCACAGTTTTTCGATCTCCATTTCACATCTTTGAAATCGCCACACCTTTCATCCAATCACTCCGGTTTCACATGCATATACAAGAAAAATATAAAAATCTCCACGAAAAATATAAAATCTCCACACCTATCCAGACAGCCATCCAGATCTGCATCCGCGATTCCGGCGTCGTGACCCGGTCACATCGCCCACTTCGCCTCTACACTTCCTCGTGCGACTGCATCACGCCAAACCGATTTCGGTTGGCATGATCTCGCAGGAACGCGCTCAATATTGCTCCACAGTTGAGATCAGCTTCGTCGACATAAGTCGGTTCATCATAACCGACCCAATGCACCAGGAATTCCCGATAGATCCGGCCATAGCGAGTTCGCTTCCCACTTCGCATGTCCGAGATCCGTTCGACCTCGTACTCATCGGAGTCCTGATCTGGGACCCAACTGTCCTCCGGAAGGAGATCTCATCGAAATCGAGCCGATCTGCTTCATCCACCGTCAACTAGATTCGCGGTCGTTCCGGAAAGTTCCGTACCAGCTTCAGCTTCGAGACATGGACCACTCGGAAAATATGGTAACCAGATCCCGCGATCTCCAGCTTGATCGTGAATCCATTGAGCTTCTCTGCAACACGGAATGGGCCGTGCCAAAGGTGAGCAAGTTTACGCGCATATCCATCCTTCACACGATCGAGATACAGCCAGACTCGCATCCAGCTTCGATCAGATGCGGATCGACATCCTCATTGTGCCGATCGGCTCGGTCTGCAATCGCCTCCTGTAGCCTAGCGTTGACCTGTTCTCGCGGCTGCTGATAGTATCTCTGAATCCGATATCTCCACCGTCTTGGTTCGCGATCGTGGCGCCGGGTCGAACCGATCGGGATCGTGGCTTCCAACGTCGATCTCGGATCCCATCCGTGTACCAGATAGTGGGGGGGGGGGGGGGTATCTCCCCGAACCCGATCGTGGGCCGTGTTAATCGCGAATGTTAGTCGTTCCGCGTATTCATCCCAGTCCTTCTGATCGAGATCTTGAACATACATCTTGATCGCCCTAGTCGCCGTTTGCACCATCCGTTCCGCAGTCCCATTGGCTTGTGGCCGATAGGCCATCGTCGCCCGTTGTCGCTGCCCACGCACTCACCTACATATTGCTGCACACTCCGATACAATCCCCTCCAGTGGAAATGATCTCGGATCCGCTGATAAGTGCGTCCCTTCGGCTCGTGTAAGATCCGCGATCTGTCCGGCCAAGTACTTCTTTAGTCCGGCGATCCAAACCTCCTCGTCCTGGGCCCGCCTGATCCGATCGACTCGCATCTCTCGGATCACTTCTTCTCGCAGGACGGCGGCACCAGATCGCGCTCTCTCGATTTCTTGTTCAAATATGCATAGATGCAGTACTCAGAACGCTCGGCTCGTACCGGTTTCCAAACCGGCGAGCGTCCTAGTTTAACATCTTTTCCACCTTCTCGGGGAACAGTCCGGCGTGCCGTGTCGGATCGTACCACTTGCGGATCTGGTTGTAGAACTCTTCCATGGGGCATTCTCCAGCTTCATGGATCTCCCCACATCCGCGGCATGTATACAAACAGCGGTCCATCGGGTGACCCCTCTTCCCGCACCGATCACAGGTTAGACGTCTCCAACAGTCCAGATCCGTATGCTTTCGGGATCTGCAGTGCGAGCAGCGACCTCGATCGTGATCAGATGTACCCCTGCGATCCGCGATCCGGCCTCGATCTTGCGCGTTCGTGTGCGATCGTGCCTGATCCGGCTGGTGGGAGGCGCTCACAGTACCGGCCTGCTTGTCTTCAGTCGTGGCAAGGTATATTCTCCGGAGATCGCCTTCAGAATCGGATCCGTCCGATCCGGATATTTCCTCCGATTCCGAGCTCGGGTCTTGGGTTTGGATCGCCCATAGCACCGCCCGGATGGGTGCTGCTGGGGCACTGGCCGGTGCCTTTTGTCTTGTACTTCGATCCGAAAGCAGATTTACGCTGTCTACTTTTTGCCCGTTCCCGGGCACGAAGTACCTCCTCAAGTTCGTCGACGTCGCTCAGTCGGAGTAGGGTCAGCCGATCAGCCAACTCCGGATCTCCCAATGTCTCGATGTAGTGGTCCACATGTTCCCGGCAGGCCTTACGGCTCCCATCCTTGATCTCCAGTCTAGCGCGTAAAGCCGCCACATTGAGCCGGTAAAGATAATCGAGAGGGGTCTCTTCCGATCGCTTGCGAGCGTGATAGTATTGCCACGCGACCGAGTTACCTAACCCACAATACTGGGTCTGTTCCAGTATTAAGTTCCAAAAGGTCCGCCCACTTGGTTTTCGTCGTTCGACTAAGTTGTCTGTACCAATTCTTTGCCGATCCAACCATCAGATCTGCAAACGTGAGGCATTTCTCCTCTTCTGTGGCTTGATCACGCTGGAACGCCGACTTGACCTTATCGATCCAGGCCCGGGCGCGATCTTCATCCAAGTCTTTACCCGCAAAATCTTTTAGATCCGAGATCGCCGAGATCCGGACCCGTTGGATCATCGCCATCCTCCTTGACCGATCGCCGCAGATGCGATCGCTGCTCGACACGACATCTGTCCACCGGGACCTGGTATACCCAGATCGTCCGGATCGTATTCCCATGCATCAGGATCTGAGGCCGCAACGGACTCCATGTAGACATCCAACTCCCCTTTGATCGGCGATCGGGGTGTCGCGAGACTCCGTTCCTTTAAGAAACGATCCATCGCCATTTGGAAGTAGTCGTCTAACGTGTTGCTCGATCCGGTGGAATTAGTTGTCGGCGCGGTCTGATCTGCCCGGATCCGGCGATTTTCTTGCTGATCAGGTGTGGTGAAGCGAACGAGGATCTTTCCCGGAGAGGCGATATCAGCCACGAAGCCGAAGAGAGCCGGAACAAGCGACAGGGGGGACCTGTGATGCCCAGATCTGAGTCGAATCAGACAAAGGTACGATGGGTCCCGCCAGGGAACAGGCAACAGAGACACCTGCGGAAGATCAAGTGGAGCGGTGTTCGTTGGTGATCCGAGTTCTACCGGGAGGAAGAATGGGGAGATCAAGGGTGTCCTCGCGCGATCGGCGATGGCGGGGTCCCAAGTGAGCACGATCGGCTCACCCCGGCGCTCTGAAGCCTTTTAACAGCATGATCCTGATTCCTCGGGCGGCGACGGCGCGGGATCACGCAGTGATCCTGTCCCGTTTAAGTACGAGATCAGCTCCGGATCAAGCTTAGCCCCAGGCACAACGCAGACCCTTCTGGTGGCCTGATCCAGATTCTCCGAACGACTACCAAGCGGGATCAGGTAGCGATCACCTCCCCGACTAAGTTCGGGATCAAGTCCCGATTAGGTGCGAGATCAAGTCCCGATTAAGTGCGGGATCAAGTCCCGACTAAGTGCGAGATCAAGTCCCGATTAAGTACGAAATCGGCTCACGATCAGGGTTAGGGGAACCAAGCTAGGGATCAGCAATATAGCCAGTGTCATGTGATCGTAGGATAGTAAATCAGGATGGGATTAGTAGGCATAGGGATAACCATAAACAGAATCGAATTTGCCCTGAACCACTCAAGTGTCTTCGCTACGCATGAACCGGGAACTACATTGGCCCTACAAGCGTCAAGAAGGTAAGGATACGTGACCTAGTATAGCGGTTAAGTCTGGATAATATATTGGCCAGCTTTGCCCTATCTAGTGAACTATCCTTTAAGTGCATACATCGGATCGGAAGGAATTGGTTGTTTAGCCTAAAGATCCCGTCGAATCTCGCCGCCTCAAGACCCCGCTATCGGAAGCGGAAAACAACGGAAAGGAAGGGATTGAATCCCGAACAGTGGACTATTGGAAGACCTGGATCAAGGACCAGGTACCCGGATCAAGGCTCGAGAACTTGCCTACGACCGGGATCAAGTACTCCGAGGTGGAGTGAAGAACTTCCGCGCTACCTCAACCCCTGCGTCTCGCAAGACTTTCTTCCAACCTTCAAGACATCTTCAGAAGTCACCTGGAAGAGCGTAACCCGCCTACCGACGGGTACACAAGGTGAAACTACACACAGCTAGATCACGGATCATCGGGGGACCCCCTCCGTTAGTCGGTGTCTGGGCGCAAGTGGTGATCGAGACCTGCCTCAACGAGATTTTGGCAGATCCGCTCCACCACAATGGTGCGCGTGCCCGGATCTTCTGGTGACTTCGGATATCACCGTGAGTCCCAAGAAGATGTCAAGGTAAAAGAAGAACAAGGGGAAGAAGTGCCTCCGGATGTTGGATCAACGGAGGCACCGCTGAAAACAGAACGATCCACAGATCAGCAGAGTTCTGGGAGGATCTCTACTGACAGACACGAGGCCGACCTGGATCGCGATCCAGATCTCGAAGAAAAACCTCGAATTCCTCCCAAGACCCGGGGGCCACCGCGGATCTCGATGAGAATCGAGATCCGCAAACGAGCGATAAGGAATCGGCGAAACCGAAACCTAATCCGCTCACCAAGTCCACGGCTGCTCCAAGATCGACGAAGAAGAAGAAGATCAAGAGCACCCGAACGAAACTGAAAGCCCCAGATTCAGGATCCGAGGACGTTGTTAAGTCAAGGTCAATGATCACCAACGATGCAATCGAGATGGCTTATTACCGTAGAGTGCTAAGTGAGATCCTGCTCCAGGACCCCGTCCTGACGATCATACAGGCTCGCCAGATCGGAGAGATTTCCGGTCCGGTGTCGAGACCCCCGACCACTACTGACCGCCTGAATGCGGTGAAGGTCCTGCTGGACTCCAAGAAGCGTCTGGTGGCGGGAGAGTTCGATCCGAACTCTTTATTCGACATGGAACTTCAAACTATTCAGACTGAAACTCAATGCCTATTCGATGCCCTCAAGATCCTGGTCGGCGAGCAATCACGAACGCCGGAGCTAGGCTACCAGACCGGATCGTCGCATTATACGTCAGCCACATCGGAACCGGACTCAGATAGCCTCAGAGGCCCACCACGCATGTCGCTGGGGCCCTCCGGAGCTAAGTTCCTGAAGTCACGAGTCAAGAAGCAGGACCAGCGATCCACGGAGCTGAAAACGGAGCCAAAGATGCTTGACCAAGTGAAAAGTCGACAGACCGTAACTGACCATGTTACCCCAGCAGCCAAGCCTCCCGGATCCGACGGAAAGCTGAACCAATACTTCCAGATGGCGATGGATCGGTTCCTGAAGGAACAAAGTCAGTTGATCCCGAGCAATCCGGTCCGAGGTACGTCCGATGTGGACATGGAGTCGGTCGCAACCCAGGATCCAGATTCCTGGGAATACGATCCCGACGACTTGGGAATACCGAACACTGGCCGGACTACATCGAGCCGAGCTGCAGTTGCCTCGGCCGCTATCGGACCAGGAGGGTCCTCGGTGATCCTAAAAGTCCGGATCTCGGCGATCTCGGATTTGAAGGAATTTGCCGGAAAGGAGCTGGACGAAGATCGCGCTCGAGCCTGGATCAGCAAAGTCAAGTCGGCGTTTCAGCGTGATCAGGCCACGGAAGAAGAAAAATGCCTCACGTTCGCAGACCTGATGATCGGCCCAGCTAAGAATTGGTATCGCCAGCTAAGTCGAACTACGAAGACCTGTTGGGCAGATTTGCTCAAACGTTTCCAGACGCAATACTGCGGACTGGGAATGTCCGTTGCGTGGCAATACTACCATGCCCGCAAACGGTCCGAAGAGATTCCTCTGGATTACCTTTACCGGCTCAACGTAGCCGCTCTGAGGGCTAAACTCAAGATCAAGGATGGGAGCCCCAAGGCTCGTCGGGAACACGTCGATCATTATATCGAAACATTGGGTGATCCTGAACTAGCCGATCGGCTGACCTTGCTTCGGCTCACGGATGTCGAAGATCTGGAGGAAGTGCTTCGCGCGCGAGAGAGAGCGAAAAGTAGACAGCGTAAGTCCGCATTCGGCTCGAAATATCGACAAAAGATACCCACTAGCGCCCCAGCAGCACCGGCTCGGGCTGTGGTGCGCACGATTCAGGCTCATGATCCAAGTTCAGAGTCAGAAGAAGTCTCAGGATCGGACGGATCAGACTCCGAAGGCGACCTCCGGAGAATTTATCTCGCTGCGGCAGATGACAAGTCAACCGGTATTGGGGGCGCTCCCCACCAGGCCGATCAATCCCGATCTCACGCAAACGCGCAAGATCGGAGCCGGATCTCAGATCGGCGAAGCTCGCCGGATCATGCGCTGGTCGCATTGCGGGTCCCGGAAGCACACGGATCTGGATTGTTGGAGGCGTCTAACCTGTGATAAGTGCGGGAAAAGAGGTCACCCAACGGACCGCTGTCTGTATACCTGTCGCGGTTTTGGGGAGATACATGAGGCTGGAGAATGCCCCATGGAAGAGTTCTACAACCAGATCCGCAAGTGGTACGATCCGACACGGCACGCCGGACTGTTCCCCGAGAAGGTGGAAAAGATGTTAAACTAGGACGCTCGCCGGTTTGGAAACCGGTACGAGCCGAGCGTTCTGAGTACTGCATATATGCATATGTGAACAAGAAATCGAGAGATCAAGATAGGGAGGGTCCGGATCTACGCGGTAATACATGTAAGTTGCATTCGTATACTGCTAGGGTCGCGAGCCTTCCCCGGGTCGATGAGTTCTCTCGATCTGGTGCGGAGGTGGCCTTAGATCTCAAGGAAGGAGAATCCAGGGGGTACTGGAAATACCACGCACCAGGAAAATGGTTCCGCCAAGCCAAGATCTCAGGCAAGATCAATCATGAAAGAGCGAACTTGCTCGTGGACACTGGCGCCGAGGTATCCATCTTGGATACCGCCTTTGCTCGTAAGGTTGGGTGCCACTTTGACAATAGTCATAGACAGGAGTGTGTTGGGATCGGGGATAACGTGTATACTACCGAAGGGAGAACAAGGATCAAGATCACGCTTGCAGGATACTTGGTCTACTTTTTCGATATTTGGATCGGAGATCTCTCTGGACAAGATGCGATCCTGGGTATGGACTTCATGATCCCGGCTGGGGTCCGGATGGATCTTGCGAAGGGATCTGTCGCGAATTCGGTGAAACTTTGGTCGCGGAGCAGGGGGCGTATAGTGAACCCTAGTTATACGACTACTGAAAAGGGGTTTTCAGGGCCGTACAACGGTAGGTTGGCGTGTGGTACCTTGCGGTATCCTCGTGGGTTCGTTGTCTTGGGAAATATGACCCTCGCCGGAGTCTGAGAATGTGTTGTGAAGAGGAGTTGGGGTTCCCTTGGAGTCTGGTGTCGGTATTCAGGAAATCCTTCCAGGAGCGCTTGGGAGTCGGAATCTCTGGAAAACAAAGTGTTTTCCAGGGAGTCGGCGGTCGAAAAGAGGTTAATATACCAGAGAAAGTCTGAAATCGGTGTCTAAACATCGCAAATCCAGAACCGAGATACCCGACTTTCAGAGATAAACGACCAATATACAGAGTTCGAAAATATACAAATATATACAGCCGTTCTTATTCTTTCTAGGCCCTTGAACGGTGGGCTAACACTCCAGGTCAACTAGGGACTTGCTACCAGACACCTGGTCTGTCTGGTATCCCTTTACGTTGGCGCACCACCCTCTAGTATAGAGGGAAAATATAAACCAATACAATCGGCTATATATAACAGTCTACCTTGCACTCTGAAAACGACTGTCTAGTTTCCAGAGCCTGTCCAAACGAGCAATATGAAATGGGCTACCGCTAGAGACAAAACAAACGACCCAACTAGGATATGGAATAGGCGGGTCCTTTCAGGTCTCTACGTTACCTGATCTCCACCTAAGGGGATTGAATTTGGTGGAGATCACGCGGCAACAATCCTTGACGCAGTGGCCTTGCAAACAGAAATACAAGCGGACTTGTGGGTTAGCAAGGCAAATTGAACTCTGTTTATCGTTTATCTTCCTCATAACTATCATATATCTCTGGTAACTCTCTCCTTCTTGTCGTCTTTTGCGTCCTTTATGCAGTCAGTCTTCATATCTCAGGTACACTTGGCTCTTGTATATATAAGATATCTTGACTTGATCTCAGTATGCAGTCTGTGCAGCCGATATTGATGGGTTGACAGGTAGAGACGTCATTACGGGGGATGTGCAGGTCAGTAATCACTTGAATGCGTGACTTGAACTTGGGTTCACTTGGTTTCAGTATGGTCTTGGATCTTCGGTGGTTTCAGAATCTGGTATCCTGGTTTTCAGAGTCTGATGTCACTTGCTTTTCAGAGTCTTAGTCACTCAGAGTTAGAGATACCAGAGTCTTGAGTACGAAACCAGAGTACGGAGCACTAATGCTTCAACGTACATAAAGATCTTGAGGGTTGCGCGGGTGCGCGGCGTCCGGCGCGCGATACTTGGTCTCTGCGGGTAAATGTGTGAATCCTTGAACCATCCATCGTCGCGCTGGACGGTAACGGGATGAGGTCTCTCAGAGATACGTTCTTCTGAGAGACTTTCCGCCAGAACTTAGGCACTCATCGTCGGGGAAAGTCCGGTGACCAGACAGAGTGTAGTTGACCTTCAGAGTTGTGCACACTCTGAAGTACACTTCTGGTCCTTTGGGCCCCTTACAGTCAGGCGAAGGTTTATCCACAATCTTCCACAGATGTCGCACGGGTACGGCCACGTCCCAAAGTCCCTTTCGCTTATAACCCATAGTATAACCAATCACATCATAACGTAATATCCACCTGTCGCTCGAAAATCGGAATTAACATCATGTCAACCGCCCCTCCTGGTCACGATCCATCAGTGCGGAACTTTCTCCAAGCTGTGTATCATGACCAGGCCTATCAAACATTCTGATAGACGGTTTTCAGAGCGTAGCGTAGCTGCAACTCTTTGCCAGTTGCCTGGTTTTCAGAGTCTCTGGTGTCCTGTCGCACAATCTGATTCTCTCAGACTCAGAAACTTGAACTTGACTCGCCCAACAGGCGATCATTTTCAAACCTCCGTCCTTTCGCTCATGACTGAGGAAACAAATACTTCCCTGAGCTCAAACGCCCCAGCGAGTGGGGTGGCAGGCGACGCCACAGGCACTTGTCCTGCTTCGGCAACTGCCAGTATATCGCAGGGTGGAGATGTTGGTTCGGCCACGTCGCCAAGTGGCAGCCCTAGCGCCCCAGCCCATGTATCCAAGCCTACAGACCCACAGGTCGATGGCCCGATTGAGGACCTCCCTGGTGGTGACATGAACGCGGCCGGTTCTGGTGATCTCTCGCCACTGGTGGCTTCACGTGGAGAATCTCACTCTGAATTCTCTGAGGGAACTCCTGGTGTCTTCAGACCGCGAGCCTTTGGTGCTCCACGGCTTTTGTCCACAGAAGAGGTCGATCGGCTGTTTCGTCAGGGTCTGGTGACACCCACAGGAGACCAAGTCACGGCGTTGGGGGACTCTGATGTTCCCCAGAATTATGTCGCTCCCAACGTGAGACCGGAGGGACGTGTCTTTCTGGTGAGTACCCCGGCGCGAGCTGAGGACTTCAGAAGAGGGCGCCACATAGCGAATGCGTATGGGGGCCCCTGTGTACTCGTGGGTTATGAGGCACTCACTGATGAAGACCTCCGGGAGCTGGAGCGAGTGATCCCAAGCTTCGATCCCGACGAGGTTGTGTCTCCATGTGCCCAAACTCCGGATGTACGCACTCTAGATGCTCAGACGTCATCTGTGGATGTTCGCCGGGAACTGGGATCTCTGGTTTCTCACGTCTCCCCCACCCGACTTGCCGAGAAGGTTTTTCGGACGGCTGGATGCTTGAAACTCATGGCTGCTGCTCACCGCCGCCTTCGAGAACGTGTTGGTTCTCAGAACAGCGTCGCCTTGATCGATGCGGCCGCAGCGCGCTCCGAGTGTGAAGAAATCAAGCGCGAGTGGGTACTCCACTGCCAATACTGGAAACACGAGCTCAAGTGTGCCCAACAAGACGCCGGTGTGGTAGAAAAACGCATGGCTTCGGAGATTCAGGACCTCAAGGCTCACTACCAGGACCAAGTGGAAGCTCTGAAGTCAGACAAGGCAGCTCTGAAGTCTCAAGTCGCTGATCTTCAAGCGCAGGTCTCGATTCTGAAGTCGCGTCCTGAGGTCAAGCCCACAGATCCGTGGGGATTCTCAGAGTTCTTACAAGAGAATTCTGAAATCTCTGGTAATTGGGATCGGCTTCATGACCTTCTGGTGTCATACCAAGAGGACACCATCGTCCCGGATAACTGGACGACTATCATCAATGTGACAGCCTTGGACGCGCGGAAGAAGCCCGTTCCTGACTTCAAGAAACGGCTCTCTGAAGAACGAGCTCGTCAGGCTGCCGAGGAAGCTGCGAAGGGTACCAGAGTTCTGGATCTCACCCGCCCAAGTGCTAAGGCCTCGGAGTCCAAGAGCGAGAGCCCACGGTATCTGTCATACCCGCCGAAGTCCCAGGTTCTGAAATCATCTCCTAAGCAGCCGTTCAAGTGGGACCTCAAGAATTTGCAGCATCGTCCTTCCGGACACAAGCCCGTCGAAGACTCGGTGCTTTCGGCGAATGCAGGTTCCAAGGTGGCAAAGTCTGAAGTGCACAAGAGGCTCCCTGGTGACGTGGTCTGGAAAGAAGTCCGCCCTGACCTCCGCCAAGCTCTGCTGTCTGGGATCAAGTATGATAAGGCCATGGAGTGGTTAGCGTCTGACAAGGAAGCTCACAGTCTCTTTAGCAGTCCGGTTTTTGTCCAGATGTTGGTGAGTCTGGTATTTTCCCGTCGTCTGGATTCCACTCCTTGGGCCAAATATGTCCCTGAGGTCTACTACCAGATGGCTGATGAGGTGGTGGATCGTCACATCTCGGCTGGTACTGAGCCTGCGGCCTGGGGTGACCTGGATGGTCACGTGAATTACCCGGAGAGTGACGTTGAGTCCACTGCCGATGACCTCAAGGACGACCCTGATTACAAAGATTCTGGTGTGGTCGAATCTGGAGACGAAGATGACGACGGGAGCTCAGATGACGGTGCGTCTGACGACAGCGATTCCGAGAGCGACAAGTCTGAAGACAAGAAGTCTCAAGATAAGAAGTCTGGGATCAAGAAGTCTGGAGACAAGAAGTCTGATGACCACCCACGTCCTGGCTCCAAGCGTCCCCGGGACTCTGATGACGACTCAGACTCTGACGATGGACCTATCATCCCCACCAAGAAGTCCAAGAGAAGTATCGCATCCGTGAAAGCCCATACCAGTCCCAAGTCTCGCCCGAAATCCACCAGTGGAAGTGGGTCGAAGTCCAAGGGTTCTTCAGGGAAGGCACGTAGTCTGGTATCCAAGCCCTACAATTCTCTGACGGTCAAGGAGCTCCAGGTGGTGGAAACACCAGACTGTGAGGCATTCTCCTGGTTGTACTATGGCATCAGAGTACAGCGAGTGAGCTCCACTAGGACCACAACGGGCCAGACATTGGGTTTCCCAGACTACGAGGTACACAAGCACTCATGTGCCATCCTCAAGAAGCGCTGGGACTCTGAGGGGTACTGTGCGGTCATCCGCAAGAAGCGCGCCCCTTGGGAAGTCATGTTCGACAACAGATTCTCAGAATTTTACTTCCACAAGCGGGACGAACTGGGACCCATGGTGTTGGCTGACGTAGAAGACATTGTGCGCAGCATGAAGAAGCACGCTCAAGCCTTCTGGGAGCGAACGCATTGGGTGACCATGGATGTTGAGGCTGACGACAAGTCTGCGGAGCTTCACAAGTACTGGTCCATGCGTCGAGCCGCCATGATTCGTGAACACAACGCCCTCATCCGAAAGGTCCTGGGGCACAAAGATTTCCCAGAGTCGTTGCTTTCAGAGCCTGGTATCTGGGTTGTCCCAGACAAGTCCTGCCTTTGGATCTGGCAAGATCCCAGAGTCGCAGAGCTGGGGGGGCCCAAGTGTCTGAGTCTGGAGACGCAACTGGGTGACTTGGATGCGATTGAGCCTGCTCGGATGCAATGGGCCACGGTGAATGTGGACGAAGAGTGGCTCCAGTACGTCCCCGCTGACGTCAAGAAGGATCATTTGACACCTACGGAGCGTTCTGAGAACCCGATCTCCCTTCGCTACTGAAGCTCAGGTGTCCACCATGGCGCCCACAGGAAGGCTGCATTTTCGAGAAGCCAAATAGTTGTCTGCATTCGTGACGTAAACCCTGGCCTCAGTGTAGCTACCTAATCCCTTAATCTTTCAATATCATTCCACGTAATCACATTTCTTCTCATCATCTCATTGCTAGTAACCTTGTATCCCTCAGCGCTTAACTCTCCACAAAATCAATTCCACATTCACATTCACACAGTCGTTTTATATAAGCAGTAACATGGTCGATCACATATCCAAACGCACGAATTTCAGAAATAGGTCTCTGAAAACACACACTCTAAAAGTCAATGTCTGAAATCTTTCAGATATCAGACTTCTAGATGTGTTTTCAGAGTTATTAGACTCTGGGGTGATCGTCTCCAGCCTGCATCGCCTGAAAACGGGCTCGTGCTCGTGCACTCTGGTTGAATTCGTAAAGTAATGCCCCACAGTTCAACTTCGATAACGGTAACCACTCAGTTTCATCGTAACCTTTCCACTTAATCAGATATTCGCGCAGGCGTCTGGACATCCTGGTACGCTTGTTCCAGCGGGTATCCAGAATCTTCTCCACTTCATACTCGTCGTTTTCAGTATCAGGTTCCCAACTATCTTCTGGTAACAGGGCGGCGTCAAAGTCATCATCTTCTGGAATCTGGAGCTCCACCGTGGGTCGTCTGGGGAACAGAGCCCTTGGCTTCAGACGGCTCACATGTACCCAGGGGTTCACGCGGTAGCCGGTATCTTCAACCTTGAGTCGTATTCTGAAATCATCCAGTATCTCCTCGATCCTGAAGGGTCCGTGCCACATGTGTGCTAGTTTTCTGCTCAATCCCGTTTGTACCTTAGGGATGTAGAGCCATACGGCGTCGCCTATAGCGAAACCTGACTTCAGACGCTCTGATAACTCGTTCCACTTTCTGGTCTGTTCTTCAGACCGGTCACGCTTGGCCTTCTTCTGGAGATCTTCGGCACATGCCAGAGCATAGCTATAGTCTCGTTGCATCTTCCTTCTCCATTCGTACGCGGTTCGCTCCTGAGTCGCCGATGGCTTGGGTCCAAGCATAGCGGACACCGTCCCGTGAGCATCCCAACCATGTACCAGGTAGAAAGGCGTTTCCAGACGGGTGGCATCAAATGACGTATTCAGGGCAAACATCAGACGTTCGGCGTGATCATCCCAGTCACTTTGATCAGCTTCAGAGATATATGCCTTAATCGCGCGCACCACAGTCTGTACTGATCTCTCTTGCTGGCCGTTGGCTTGAGGCCGGTATCCTAGAGTAGCTCGTTGTCTGCTACCCAAAAGTTCCCTGAAACACTTGAACACCTCACTCATAAAGCGAGGATCTTGATCATGACGAATCAGAGAGCTAGCTCCAAAGTTTCTGAAAACGCGTTCCTCATAAGCCTCTGCTACATCCTGAGCAGTGGTGACACTTCACGTATCCTGAAAACATATCCTGGAACAGCAAGAGAAATGTGTTTCCACGTGCCGATTTCGGCATGTGGGTCACAAAATCCATAGACACCACTTCAAACGGCCGGCTGGGCTCAATATTTCCAGGGGACGGTCCAGGATTTGGGGGTCGCCCCTTGCCACTGGCGCAGTCCACGCATTCCTTCACAAATCTCTCCACATCAGCATACATACCCAACCAGTAAAACTCCGAACTCAGCTTCTCAAAGGTTCTCCTGATTCCTTGATGTTCACCTTGGTAGTCTTCATGAGCATAGTGTAACAGGTCTGGATACAAGTCTCTGGGAACCACCAGTCTGAGTTCGTCAACATTGTCCCGGGGCCGCTCTCGAGTAGCGCGACTCAGGCGATATAGTACATTTCTGGAATCCAGAACGAAGTCCTCAGCAACTCTGGCAAGCTTCCTGACTCGGGGTCGTGGTAAATCTCCCACGTCGCCTTTCAGAAATTTCATGAGTTCAACCAAGTACGGGTCCTGGCTCTGATGCGCCTTGATCCGTCGCCAGCGTTCTGCCTGGAACTCCATAGGCCCCAAAGGTTCTCGTTCGTCATCATCCTCAGGCAGATTAGCGTCAGGCGGAGCTTGGGCACGGGTTACAGCAATCAACACTCTGACCGATCGAGGCAGGGGTGCGGATTCCGGATCGAAAACATTCTCAGACTCTGGTGACGCATTATTTTCAGAGTCTGATATCTTTGACTCTTGAGCTTCCATGTCCGGGGCTGAGCAAGGCTTCATCAGTCTCTCATGAACTTTGGATACCAGTCGCAGGTGCATAAGTTCATCCTCATCTTGTACTCGCCAAGCTTCCCCAAGGGTCAAAGTCTTCGAGGTCAGGTAATCTGCCGCTTGGTTGAACTCGCGCTTCACATGTACCAACTTCAGAGAAACTTGGTTTTCAGAGACTCAAATTCGGCTAACCTCCGTTGCAAGTTAGGCTGATTGCAGTTGATCAGTCCCTGAGCCTGTTGTATCGCGATGCGTGAGTCCACCAGCTCCTGTATTTCGTGCTCGAGCGCCATCTTCAGACCATAATTCAGGCCACAGTACTCTGAATCGTTCACCGTGACGTCCGACAGGGGGAATCCTCGGGCGTCCAGAACACTCCACCCCGGGAGTTCCCAGAGTATACACCCACAGCTTCCTAGACGAGTAGACGTCTTTGCGGCACCATCAAAACTCAGAACATAACCCTGATAATCTGCTTCCAACATTTCCACACTGATAGGAACTGGCGGCTTGACTCGCCCCTTGACTGGGATCAGATTTTCAGAGACTTCGTCCAGATGCTCCCTGGGGGTAATGCCTGCGCCGAGTATAGCTGGGAGTCCGTCTTCATCACGCTGAATCCGGCGAATCTCCAAGTTCCACTGCGACAACTTCAGACCCCACTTGACGTTTCTGCCGTCGGTGGAATTCGATGTTAGCAGCCATTTCAGAACAGAGTATCTAGTATAGACCACAATCACCAGACTTGACTCCACCAGAGCTCTGAAGTTTTCCAAAACTCTGAGGATCGCAATCACCTCCTTCTCAGCGATATGATACCTGAGTTCGGCGTCGTTCAGGACACGACCCGTGAACCGGACCGGGTGTATTATTCCCTCATATTCTTGTCCCAAGACTGCTGAAGCAGCACAAGGGTTCGCATGCGGAATGACAACAAACGGTCTGGTTCGGTCTGGATGTCTGAGTAGTGGGGTAGACTCTATCTTGCGTTTCAGAATCTCGAATGCCTCTTTCGCACGAGTCAGGTCTCGTCCAGCACGAATCTGCTCGTCTGTCAACTCATAGAGAGTAGCAGCGATCACCGGTAAATCCTCAATAAACTTGTTGTAATAATTGAGGCTTCCCATGAAACTCTGTACCCCCTTCAACGTAGACGGAAAGGGCAGTCCTTCAACTCCTTTGACGATCTTGGGTGTTGCCCTCAGACCCTCGGCACTGATTTCGTGGGATAGGTACGGTATCGACAACTTCCCGAACTCGCTCTTGGGCAAACTCACAGAAATGTTCCAATAGCGAAGTCTGAAAAGCAGGGCGTTCAAGTCGTCACATAATTGGTCCCAAGTCGGTGCTCCATGTGCGATGTCGTCGATGTATAAACTCCTCCCCAGGACTGGGCCCATGCATGTGGGGACGGGAATATTCCTCTGAAAGACGGTCATCTGACTTGTGAGTGCTGGCATCTCTGAAATCGGAGTATGGTTATCAGAGTCTGAAAGATGCTTCTCAGAGTCCTGAGGCTGGAGTTGTAGGAATTCCAGAACCTCCGCATCAACTTCAGCTTCTTCTTCTGGTGACAGTCTCACGAATCCCCACAGGCAATTGTCCAACATAGCCTGATACACAAAAGGGGCGTTCTTCAGACCAAACGGCATCCTTACCCACTGAAAATGCCCAAAGGGGCAAATGAAAGCTGATATCAGTCGTGCACGCTCCGTCATCCTGATCGCCCAGAAACCGCTAGCCTCAAAACCAATTAGGAGGTCGTCAATAAGAGGTAGAGGGTAGCGCGACAGTTGAATGAAGCCATTCACAATGCGATAGTCGATGCACATTCGTATGTCAACACCATTCTTCTTGAGAACGATCACAATAGGAGATGCCCACGGCGAGTTGGAGTACTCGATCAAACCAGTTTCGAGGAGTTTCTTTAGAAGCTCGTACACCTTCAGCATGAGATGAGGAGCGACGGATCTCGGACGTTGAGCTACCGGCTTGGCATCTCCCACATCCAGATCACAGACCACGCCCCTTGCTGGTGCGGGCGCCGCATTGCCATCTCCCAGGAATATTTTCCTGTGGTGCCTCAGAATATCACGCAGTTTCTTCTCCATTTCTGGGGTCGTCTTTCCCGGTTCTCCAACATCAGCGCTATCAATATCACACTCTGGTGTCAACTCTTCCAGCTCTGGTAGCATGACCAATTGATCGCGTAATTGGGCAAGGAGTTCCGTGCCTTCTCGCATATATACACCTGGCTCCAAGTCTAATTCTTCGCTCGAAACGTTCATACACCGCTCGTATTCCACTCGTAACTTTTCCATCGGCGTTCCAGGCATCCCCTGAATGGGGATATCCCAAGATTCATCCATTAAGTCGAAATCATCCACGGGTAACTCAGGGGTCTGAGGGTCTCCTAAGAGACACTCAGGCTTTGAGTCAAGGACGTCATCGTCGATAGCAACGGACGAGTCACCAGGGTCGGTATGTGAAGTACTTTCAGAGAATGTTTCCAAATCTCTGGTATCTGTACTGATGTCCGCACTTCCCGTTGATTCACCATTGCAACCATCCTCCGTCTGGGTGAATGCATCCAGGGCGAAGCGTACTCGTTTCACGGTCGGTGGTGACTCTGGTTTCACGAACTGCAC
This sequence comes from Phytophthora colocasiae, assembly GCA_018806915.1. Taxonomy (NCBI): domain Eukaryota; phylum Oomycota; class Peronosporomycetes; order Peronosporales; family Peronosporaceae; genus Phytophthora; species Phytophthora colocasiae. Next base: position 124,707 of record JAGKQI010000016.1, on the reverse strand, counting down.
TCGAGCGTTATCAAACCTTGGACGTTGCAGTATTCCAGTCGGCCATGGGTAGTCTGGGCGATCTACACACGGGGGTTGCGGCATCAGAGCCTCTAACTCCGCCTCTCTCTTCATACGTTTCTTAGTCTCTGGTGACGGGGTGCTTTCCAGAATCAGAACTTCCCAGTCACGATAAGCAGCGGAACCTGGACGCACGAAACGCCCATGCCTTGGGTAGAAACCATATTCCACGATCCTCGCAACATCGGAGAGTTCATTGACCCACGTGTTCTTATCAGAGATATTTACCACGCGAACGGCCACAGGCCAAGATCGAGCCGCATAGATCAGCTGGGTAACCCAGCGATCACCACGTCCGGCCCACACGACTTCCCTCTAGGGGTTCGTTGGGCCATAGTCAATTCGGACAATAAACTCCTCACCCGGACTCAGAAGGACAGCCTCGCTTGGTCTAACTGACCTGTTACGACCAATGTGATCACCAGGTTCCCAATTACACATCATCACCACTACCTCATCTGGTAACGACACCAGACCTTCACGAGCGCTAATTCTCACTCCAGCAGCAAACATAAAACCCATTCCCAGAAGCACGTCAATTCCTTCACCAATATTCGCGACCCAAACATCCACAATATATACCACTCTTGGCCCAAGTGTCAATTTGATCTCAGCGCTGGCACCAATATATGTTGGAACACCACCCATTCCTGACACCTTGGTCTGCTTGTGCGACTTAAGTCTGAGTCCGAGCTTACGCGCAAAGTCGTAACTCAGAATATTTATGGTCGCACCAGTGTCCAAGAGAATCTTGGTCCGATGGTCATTCACAGCACCATACACCATCTCCACATCCCTCTTTGACCGATCAGGGTAGTTGTCCTCCCACCAGCCATAACACTCGCCATCCTTCAACCTGAACGACACTGTGTCGTCTGGTGTCTGGTCGGTGTTTTCGGCGATCTCAGGTAACTCGTTCCCTGAGTTTCCAGAAGGTATGGTCGATTCTTGGGCAAAAGTAGTCATGCATTGTTGAATGTTATCTTGAGTCTTTCTCAGCTCTGGTCCTACACACACTAGAACACACAACTCTGGGGTAACGCCATGCCCGGCGCGTTTCGGATCCCCATCCGACGGGCATATTAGTTTAACGGCTTCCCAGAGTCTGCCTCATCACCCAGGAGTTTTTCCCGTAGGTGGTTCGGCATGTCCTTGAGTGCACCTTGTCGAGCGAGTTGCTTGAGTGCTTCCAGAGTTTTCAAATCTTCACAGGGTTTTCCAGGGTGTACTTTTCCACATACTTCACAGGGTGGCATCCGACACATTCGACTCGGGTGTCCCTTTTCCTGACATCGGTCACACGTGACGTCTCTCCAGCAATCTTCCTCTGAATGTCCTGAGCGTTGACATTTTTCACAGAACTTGTTCCAGTAGCCACTATTCTCATGACACCTCTGGTGGAATCCTTGACCTGACGATCCAGACGGGGACTGGGGCGGCGGACGCCATCCCATGTTATCAATCACTCGATATACCTCATTTGTCAGAGTCTGCGTCCAATCTGCACTTGGTGGAGCCTTTGAATTGTTCGAAGATGCCTGCGCAGTACTCTCATCACGGGTAGACTCTTAAGTCGCACTTGGAGGTCTGGAATCACCCGTCTGATCTCTGGTATCCTGATTGGATTTCAGAGATTCCTTATGATTTTCAGAGTTTTCAGAATCATAGTCTTCAGAATCCATATCTCTTGCGACATAAGTCCGATGCACACGCTTGGGCTTGAACTGTCCTCGCGGAATATTGTCAGCCCGGAAATCTCGAGACTTGGCAGGGGTCATATCTTGGTCACCAGTTCGCCACACATCTTCATCTTGCTGCAGCGCATATTCCAAGTCTGAAATTCGTCGAAATCTCTGACCTTGCAGCGACGTTTTCAGGCGTGCATCCTTAAGCTTGGTGATGAATCGCAGTACATGCTTTTCAAGACGCTTGGACGACTTCCGGAAATCGATGTCAGCTTTTCCGGCGGCAGAATTAAGTCGGTAGAAAAATTCAAGCGGAGTCTCAGAATCTTTCATAGCCATAGTGAAGTACCTCTCAGAATACGATGACCGAGCTTTGCAATAACGTTTCTTGAACTCTGAAGACAGCTCTTTCCAGTCACGGGACACACTTTTGGGAAGCTGGTTAAACCAGTCTCGCGCAGACACAGGGAGCTTCAACTTAAGTTCCTGGATGCGCGTCTTAGTCGACCAACCTCCTTGAGAAGCCATATTCGTAAACCGCTCCCACCAGTGGACACGTTCCCTGAGGGTAGCTCTGGGGTCGAATTCCCCAAGGTTGTTCGAGTTCATGAATGGCCTTAGCGTCAGAAGTGTGGTTCCGGCTTGCGCCTGAGTTGCTGCCGTCAAATTCACCACTTCACCTGGCTCCGAGTTCTCCGATGACGAGCTCGCAGAGTCTGAACTTGAATCGTCAGGGTCTCCACCAGAGTCTGGCGCTCTATCCTGACGCTTCGCTCTGCGAGACGCTCTTCGATCTCCATTAGGCCGTCTAGCCTCAGTTCTCTGCGGCGAATCTCGTCTCGGAGTAGGCGCACGTCTAGTATCACCCTTGGTCTCTGTCACCGAGGTCGCTTGAGTCACCTGGGTGGCCGTAGCAGTAGTAGCGCCGCCATTCCTCTCCGCCTTCACTCGCTTCGTTCCCGTGCTTCGTGCAGGGGTGCCTTGCTGGAAGGTTGCAACCTCTCGAGATTCCGTCTTTAGAGCCGGTGAATGTGACATGGGTTCAACCCCAACCCTTCTTGCGTCACTTCTGATTTCTGACCCTGATACTGGATACATAGTTGCAACTTCAGGGTTGCCTGTTTGTAACACTTGGTTTGAAGTTGCTGAATCAGGGTGACCGACCCTTCGCGCTTCTTGAACTTGGGATAATGTCACTCGAAGGTTTCTCAACTGACCGGCTTGAAACCGTTGCATGTTCTGAGAACTTTCTTTCTCCCTGTCGCGCTCGGCTTCCATGACTTTCATTCGCTGCTGTAAGGCTTCCATTTGAGAAATCCAGTCTCGTTTCATCTCGTCAGTCGCACGCGCACGTTCGGCTTCGGTCTCGGCCTCTCTCTGTCGCCAGCGTTCAGCAAACACTGATTCCAGACGTTGGTTTTCAGAGTTCTGGAGCTCCGTTTTCAGAGTTTCCAACTCTGCCGCGCTGCGATTCCCGAGCTTGTTTTCAGATACCAGACTTCTGCGTTCTTCAGCGTCGTCGGCACGTCTCTCAGCCTCCAGCCTCGCGTTTTCCGACTTCAACAAGCGCTCGGTGAGCGTCTGAATTTCGCGCCTGGCCTCCAAGTCACGTTGCTCTCGACGACGATCGCGTTCCATGGACTCCAAGCGTTCTCGTGCCAAGAACTCCATCTGCGCTTGCTCCATCCGGCTTTGCCACTCCTACTGTTGCCTCATGACGTTCAACTCGATCTGGGCAGGCCCTGATCTCTGAGAACTTCGAGCTTCAGACTTCGTACGACTCGACGCGATGGAACTCAAGCGTCGGGACGGTGGTCTCGGAAGGTCTTCACTCTTCACACATTGGCGGTGGCTCTGGTGACTTTCGCTTCGGGTGGAGACAGATACAGGCGGTATATCCGGAGTCAATTGTCTGAAATCCCGTGAAGAACTTCTGACAGACACCTGGTTTCCAGACTCCGCGTCCGGCACCTCTGGTCTCTCTTCCGGCATGTCGACATCTTCGAACTCTGGTTTCACTGGTAACAGCGTTCGCGTCACTTGGATCCCATACCTTCAGAGACTGTTCCTCCTACATCAGCACCTTGAGCGATTAACGCCAGACTTCCTGTGGGCAGCGGCATATGTGATGCCGCCCCTCGACTCATGGACATCAAGGACGAGTCCGTAGAGCTTCCGCGTGAAGTCTGGAATCCCGACGACTGATCATCCGAGGTCCCAATGACACTGGGAATTGGTACATCCGACATCTGAGTCTGAGAGATGCTGTGATCTTCGGACATTGGACTTTCAGACTCTGGTCGCGTGTTATCAGAGCGACTCTCGTACTGCGGCAGTGAAGACAGCGATGGCGTCGATAAAGCTGACGGTGTCGACGGGATTTGTGGACGCGGCGGTCTCTGCTGTAAGCGCTTGGACTGCGGCGGCTCGTCACTGCTGGAACCATCAGAACTCTGCGTCACTCGGAGTCCGGTTACCCGGAGTCGCATGATCAGTCGTTGTCCTTGTAGGTCAGCAGCTTTGTCAGGTAATACACTGTCTGCTTCGTTCATGCCAGTTGTGTCTTCTTGCTTCATGCTTTCTGGGAGTCGGCAAACTTGTAACCTGGCGGTCACTGTGGCCCACTCAACCAATTCAACTGCGAGTCGACTCTGAAGTTCGGACGCCACACTGCGTACTTGAGACCCAACGACGGCTGACGCCTGCGTCTGGGGCCAGGTTGGGAGGAGGTTCTGGAATTCGAAACCTGCCTCGTACAACATTGTCTGAAGTACAGCCACACACTCCGGTGCTGTCAACGTGCTCATCGGAATCTCAACATAAGATAGGTCTTGGATCCAACCAAAACTATGACGCCTCACGTGAAACTCTGAGATCCACATATCCTCAGGGAAGACGGAAGAACATCGCCATTTGATGTAGTCGCCGGTCGCTGCAGCGGCTTTCTGGAAAGCATCAGCACTAGGCTTCGTCGTTGGCCACATATATTCGATGCTAGGCGGGATGACCTTGCCTGTGTCCATATCTCTCCAACGGCGGAACTCACGACGCACATACCTCAGAGCTCGTTCCCCGTCAAGCGAATCAGCCCTCCCAGACTCATCAGACGGTGTCTTCAGAGACTCTTCAGACTTGATCGCCATGTCATCAGACATTGGTGCGTCTTCAGACTTTGGGGACCGTGGAACATGTTCTTCAGAGAGTCCGGGTTCTGGTTTCACTTCATCCACGGACTGGCCGGAAGTCGCCGAATCTGAACACAGATCGATCACTTCCGGGGACTCAACCATATCGGCGCCTCCCTCAGACGCCTCATCACCACCCTCGCGGGCAGTGGTCACCTCGTCACCAGAAGCTTCGACTTCTGACGGGCTTTCAGAACCTTGTTCACCAGGGACAGCAGGTGTCTCTTGAGCTTCTGGTTCCTCAGCAGGCTGGTCTTCGACCGCCGGTTCTGGGACGCTCACATTCTCAGCTGCCTTCTTCTCTCGCGCAGCTTTCCTCTTCTCGCGTGCCGCCTTCTGGATAGCATCCAAGTCCGGTTGCTCCTCAGGCGACAAACCTTGTAGACGCTTGGACTGACGTGTCGGAGTACTCCGACCACGACCACGGCGTCCTCCTCTCGTAGACCCTGGTGTAGCCATTTTGAATATAGACGCTTGAAAGGAAACTTTCTCCTCTTTTACTCTCAAATCCGGTGATATCACGATTCCAAAGATCCGGGCACGCGCACCAGTTGTCGCGAAGTCGGTGAAACTTTGGTCGCGGAGCAGGGGGCGTATAGTGAACCCTAGTTATACGACTACTGAAAAGGGGTTTTCAGGGCCGTACAACGGTAGGTTGGCGTGTGGTACCTTGCGGTATCCTCGTGGGTTCGTTGTCTTCGGAAATATGACCCTCGCCGGAGTCTGAGAATGTGTTGTGAAGAGGAGTTGGGGTTCCCTTGGAGTCTGGTGTCGGTATTCAGGAAATCCTTCCAGGGGCGCTTGGGAGTCGGAATCTCTGGAAAACAAAGTGTTTTCCAGGGAGTCGGCGGTCGAAAAGAGGTTAATATACCAGAGAAAGTCTGAAATCGGTGTCTAAATATCGCAAATCCAGAACCGAGATACCCGACTTTCAGAGATAAACGACCAATATACAGAGTTCGAAAATATACAAATATATACAGCCGTTCTTATTCTTTCTAGGCCCTTGAACGGTGGGCTAACACTCCAGGTCAACTAGGGACTTGCTACCAGACACCTGGTCTGTCTGGTATCCCTTTACGTTGGCGCACCACCCTCTAGTATAGAGGGAAAATATAAACCAATACAATCGGCTATATATAACAGTCTACCTTGCACTCTGAAAACGACTGTCTAGTTTCCAGAGCCTGTCCAAACGAGCAATATGAAATGGGCTACCGCTAGAGACAAAACAAACGACCCAACTAGGATATGGAATAGGCGGGTCCTTTCAGGTCTCTGCGTTACCTGATCTCCACCTAAGGGGATTGAATTTGGTGAGAGATCACACGACGTACGTGATGACGCAGTGGCTTGAATACCTCTCAAGCGGACTTGTGCAGTAGCAAGCAAATTGAACTCTGTTTATCGTTTATCTTCCTCATAACTATCATATATCTCTGGTAACTCTCTCCTTCTTGTCGTCTTTTGCGTCCTTTATGCAGTCAGTCTTCATATCTCAGGTACTCTTGGTCTTTGTATACATCTGGTACTTTGACTCGGTCTCAGTATGCAGTCTGTGCAGCCGATCTCGATGGGTTGACAGGTAGAGACGTCATTACGGGGGATGTGCAGGTCAGTAATCACTTGAATGCGTGACTTGAACTTGGGTTCACTTGGTTTCAGTATGGTCTTGGATCTTCGGTGGTTTCAGAATCTGGTATCCTGGTTTTCAGAGTCTGATGTCACTTGCTTTTCAGAGTCTTAGTCACTCAGAGTTAGAGATACCAGAGTCTTGAGTACGAAACCAGAGTACGGAGCACTAATGCTTCAACGTACATAAAGATCTTGAGGGTTGCGCGGGTGCGCGGCGTCCGGCGCGCGATACTTGGTCTCTGCGGGCATATATGTGAATCCTTGAACCATCCATCGTCGCACTGGACGGTAACGGGATGAGGTCTCTCAGAGATACGTTCTTCTGAGAGACTTTCCGCCAGAACTTAGGCACTCATCGTCGGGGAAAGTCCGGTGACCAGACAGAGTGTAGTTGACCTTCAGAGTTGTGCACACTCTGAAGTACACTTCTGGTCCTTTGGGCCCCTTTACAGTCAGGCGAAGGTTTATCCACAATCTTCCACAGATGTCGCACGGGTACGGCCACGTCCCTTTCGCTTATAACCCATAGTATAACCACATCATAACGTAATATCCACCTGTCGCTCGAAAATCGGAATTAACATCATGTCAGATCTATGTGTTTACCCAATGAGGTGGGGATCCCACTTAATGGTCGTAAGAGATTGTATGGGGAGAAGGTCAGACCAGTGAAACTGGAGGAAGATCTACATATCCCGGTTGGAGGATCTGAGGAGATCGCGTCAAGAGTAAAATTATCGGCGACGGAGAAATTATGGGTGACCAGAGGCGACCGATGGGTACCTACTGTGGTAGAAGGACCCGGCTACTTAGCGATCGCGAATCTGAGCGAGAAGATTCTGCGACTGGATCACCGATTACATGTCGGAATGGTACTTGATCAAGAAAAAGTTCCTCGATACCCCGGGTTTGTATCGGTCGGATCGCGGCGTTACATGGAATGGCAGAACGTAGCTCTAGAAGCGACAGTAGACGCAAGATCAGTACCTAAAACACCCGTAGAAGACTCGCTGCCGGCAGTCGAACGGCCAACTTACGCTACACCGCGATCCATACTCCGCCGGGGTGGGACGACCAAGAACGACCTCGATCCGGCATTGACATCGACATCGGAACCCCGATCACCAACTCGATCGACCGATGTGGCCGAAGTCAAGGTCGCGTTTCTCAAACCACAACCGGACCCCACGGAAACTCCACCGCTCACGATCAGTCCTAACAGGACCCCGAGTGGCGAAGCTGGGGGCGGTGAGACGAATGAGAGCTTGCCAGATCAGGCCCCAGTTCGAACAGATCGGACATGTGAAGAAGAGACCGGAGTGAAAACAGAAACTCCGGATTCCAAAATCGAGATCAAACCGATGTCCGACGCGGATGCCATCTCCACGGTCGAGGACACCTCGATCCTAACAGCCACGGACGACAAACTTCAGGATCCATCAACGAATGAACCCGATCCGATATCTCCCGATGGAATTGAGAATGCCGATCAGACCCACTTACACGAAGGCGGTGATTTTGCGGCCGAAGATCTGGCCGATAACCTCGCAGTAGTGCCAGAGATCCAGATTTCCACCACCGAAGAAGTCAGGATTGAGGATCTACAAGTGGGAAGTCCCGGGTCTGCTACCCAGAAAGAGATCGAGAAACTTCGACAGATCATTTGGAAGAAACGACATCTTCTGATCGGGAAAGGAAACGCGCTTCATCCGGCGGCCAAGGGTGGGATATGTGACATCGATGTCGGCGATGCAAGGCCAATTGCACAACGAGTCCGAAAGGTGGCGCCACAATTTCGCGAGAAAGTATCAGACCTTATTAAAGGACTCCTAGCCGCCAAGATCATTCGGCCATCGACCTCGCCATGGGCATCTCCCATTGTGGTGATCATCAAGAAGAATGGCGTAGACATTCGGCTGTGCATCGATTATCGGCTGGTGAACAGCCTCACGAGACTGATGATCTACCCGATGCCCTTGATCAATGACCTGCTAGAAGATCTCGACAAGGTGCTATGGTATTGCTCGCTGGACATGGCCAGTGGATTCTGGGTCATGTCTATGACTGACCGAGCTCGCGTGATCTCGGCTTTCATCACTCCATTTGGCCTCTTCGAGTGGAATCGCATGCCGTTCGGGCTGAAGAACGCCCCTCAGATCTATCAACGTCTCGTAGACAATGCCCTATATGGGTTTTTGAAGATCTCCCAGTCCGGAGATGCGGAAAGCTCTGCGGATGTGTTCGAATCAGGAATCCCGGAAGATCCCGGTCGCCCGTCGGTGCTAGGACGGAGATCATACATCGATGGTATCTTGATCACGGCTGGATCATGGGATCAAATGTGCGATCGGGTAGAAGACCTATTGGAGGCCTGTGATAAGTGGATTCTCTCGATCAGCGTGGCAAAGAGCTTCAGGGGTATGGATAAGGTGGAATATCTCGGGCACAAGGTGTCGATCGATGGACTAGAGGCAAACCCGAAGGACCTGAAATCCCTGACGGGTCTACCATTCCCAGGATCGCTCCGATTTTTGCAGTCCTTCTTAGGGAGCCTGAACTACTATAGTCGGTTCATCGAGGATTACGCGATCTACGCATCGGTTCTGTATGAACTACGAGATGGACCGCGGGACATTTCGGGTGAAGAAGGTGGTAGTGCCCCGGATCCAGACTTGGGGGCGACATGTTCCTCTAGATAGAGCGAAATTAAGGTCGCCACGGAACTCAAGACGGAGGATGAGAGGTGGAGTAGAGCGCATGGGGCGTTCTCAGCCTTGAACGCTAAGATCGCATCGACTCCAGTCCTCCGCCACTTCGATACGGGGAAATTACCTGTGGTGATCGTGTATGCCAGCGACTGGGCGACCTCCGCTTCGTTAACGCAAGAACATGACCAGATCTATCATCCGGTCGCGTTCGCCAGTCGAACCCTGAAAACGAACGAGTTGAACTACAACGTTGCAGAGAAAGAAGTGTTAACCCTGCTACGGATCCTGGATCTGTATTACACCATGTTGGTGGGTCGCCGGATCGAGGTCTTGACCCGGCATTCCACCCTTGCCTGGTTGTTCAAGTCAGCCTGTCTCCAAGGGCGCCTAGGCCAATGGTCTGCGCTCCTATCCCCATGGTCGCTTCAGATCACGAAATGTACGAAAGGGGAAGACGAGATATTGGGGGCGATCGCGGCCAGCATGACGCCCAGAACGAAGGTCGACGACGCCCTGATCGCGATCGCACCCCTTAAGGAACCCAAGCGCCGGATCCAAGCCCCCGTGCCCACGGTGGGTCAAGATGATGAGCTGTGGGTGTTAAGCTTTGACGGATCAGCCCGGGTCAAACGAGGAGGAGGCGCGTTCAGCGCGATTGTGTGGAGACTACCGGGTTGGGAGATAACTGACGCTAGATCCGGTTACGCTGAAGGTCCTCACAGTTAACGAGGCAGAATACAACGGGCTCCTCTTAGGGCTCGATATGCTCGCAGGTCGAGATCGTCGTTGCCTGGTGATCTGTGGGGCTCAAATCTTGTGATCCATCAATTGCAAGGCGCCAGGATTAACGATATTGAAACAGAGGACACTAGATCGTCTGAAGGGATGGAGCGATCACGAGCTGGTCCATGTGAAGAGAGACTGGAATGGGAGTGCAGACAGCCTAGCAAGCGCCGCTCTACAACGTCAAGGCGGTATCGAGGTTCGCTGCGAGGGAGATCAACAGGATCTAGTCACCTTAAATCGACTAGACGAGATCCTGATCCCCAAGACTGAAGACCTGGTGGTCCAAGTGTCCGCAGTAACTACGCGGGCCGCTCGAATGAGGTCGGATGCCGCCGTCTTACAAGACGAGTTGGTCCGAGAGATGAGGATCGATCGGATCAAGCGAGCACAGGATGAAGAAACCTGGATTGTGGGATTGAGAAATACCTGATCGGGCCGATCACGGATCCCACCCACGCGGAATCGCGATCCTATAGCAAGATCGCGTCCGACTACGAGGTGGACGAACACGATCTGCTTTTCTACTGCCCTCCAACGCCGAGGTCAGATGCCGATCGGGACCGATCGATGAAGCTGGTGATCCCAGAAACGCTGCAACAGGACGTCCCGCACCATTATCATACGACTCTCGAAGGCGGACACCAGGGAATCGGACGTACCTACCAACGGATCCGGAGTCACTTCCACTGGAGGGGACTTTATCGGAGTGTGCAGAGGTATGTGGGGGAATGTGTGGATTGTGAGACGGGAAAAGGTAGACCTACTATCCAAGGCGAATCCCCCGGAAATTTGCAAGCGACTTACCCGTTTCAGATTATAGCGATGGATCATATGCCCAGATCCAATAAGGGCAACACCGAGTTGCTGATCTGGGTCGATCTGTTCTCGGGATATGTGTGCCAAGGCCAGTTCCTCTCGATCCGCCCAAACGATCGCGGAATCTTATGAGGAGTGCGTGTTCCGAAGGTTTGGTGCCAGCGAGATCATCCGACACGATCGGGAGCCGGGTTTCATGTCCGACTTCTTCCGATCCTTCAACAGGATATTGGGACAACGGCAGCGAGAAACGATGGCATATCGCCCCCAAGCCAATGGAACGGCTGAACGAATGGTACAAACAGCAACGAGGGCGATCAAGATGTATGTCCAGGATCTCGATCAGAAGGACTGGGACGAGTACGCCGAACGGTTAACGTTCGCGATCAACACTGCCCACGACCGGATCCGGGGAGATACCCCCCATTATCTGGTGCACGGGTGGGATCCGAGATCGACGCTGGAGGCGACGATCCCAGTCGGGTCTACCAGACATCACGATCGTGACCCTCGTCGATGGCGATATAGGGTACAAAGGTACTATCAGCAGTCATGCGAACAAGTCAATGTCCGGTTGCGGGAGGCGATCGCTGGCCGAGCTGATCGGCATAATGAGGGGATTGATCCTCACCGGATCGAAGCCGGATCCCGGGTTTGGCTGTACCTGGATCGGGTGAGAGAAGGTTACGCGCGCAAGCTGGCACACCTATGGCATGGCCCGTTCCGAGTGGCGGAGAAGATTAATGAGTTCACGATCAAGCTGGAGATCGCGGGATCAGGATACCACATATTCCCGACCGTTCATGTCTCGAAGTTGAAACTAGTGCGGAATTTCCCTGACCGGCCCCGAGTCGAGCTGACAGTGGACGAGGCCGATCGCCTGGATTTCGACAAGACCCTGCTGCCTGAGGATAGTTGGACCCCGGATCTAGAGGCTGATGAGTACGAGGTCGAACGAATCTCCGATATGCGGAGTGGAAAAAGGACCCGTTACGGCAGAATCTACCGGGAATTTCTGGTGCATTGGGTCGGCTACGACGAACCGACTTGGGTCGATGAAGCTGATCTCAACTGTGGAGCTATACTAAGTGCGTTCCTGCGAGATCAGGTGAACCGGAACCGGTTTGGCGTGATGCAGTCGCACGAAGAGGTGTAAGTGGACGTCGGGTGAAGCAGCAGGGTTGCTTCACCGTGATCGAAGAAGCTGATGTGGAGTAAAATCCAGATCAGGCGAGAATTTTATATTTGTGTATATGCATGTGAGCAGGAAATTTGACGACTGGAGAAAGGTGATCTTGAATGTCGAGATGGAGATGAAGGAGGATCACGTCCTCAAAACGATGGAGCACGATGAAACGACTGTGGAAATGGAGATTACGAGAATCACGAATAGAGATTTCGAGAATTACGGATGGAAAGAATATACAGAACAGCTCTAGCTTATGGGGAGCCGGCCCCGGCAGGAGGAAGATCGAACTTGCCAGGAAGGCGGGGAATCCTGGTAGCGGGGTGGTCGACTGGGTTACTCCGGGACTGGTTACGCCACGGATCTGCCTCGTCATATTCCTCTAGAGCCTCGATCAGGTTCGCTGGATCTGGGACATTCGCGTTGGGATCCGCCTGGTTGGCGCGCCGAGAAACCACGCCGGGATACCAACGAACAGCGTCCACCGCAGGAATGGGGAGGTGAAGGAAGAATCGATCCAATAGAATGTCGAGGTCAACCACTGATTGCGCATCATGGCGGGGAAGGAGGCGAGAAATCGGCGCCAAGCGGACCCAGCGCGACTCCGTCTGACCTTGCGAGCGGCGTAATACCGCTGCAATTCGAGATCCGCGGCTTGCATGGCAGAAGTGATTTCGAGGTTGTGCGTAGCCTCCCAAACCGCCTGACGATGCCGTTCTTCCAAGACACGATAAGTGGCGGCTACGGCTTCGAGTGGTGTTCCCTCCCGCTCATGTAGGTCGAGGTCGAACGTGAGGGGCCCCGGATTCGGGAAATCGTTCCACGGTTCTTGGGCCATCAGATCAAGCACGTTCACACCCGTGATCAACTCGTTGAGATATTCACTGCCGGGGGTCGGTGCAAGCCCGGCCTGTATCCGAGAAGGGAACAGCCAACCCGAGGGGATCAACAACCGCTTGGCCAAAGAGTTGGCAATCAGGCCCACGATCGAATACTGCCCGATCACTGCGGATCCCACGGTTCAACGTCCGCAGCCGCGAAAGTACGCTGCCGATCGTAACTTGGGATGATAGAAACGACTGGGAACATAGGAAGTCAGAGCCCGAGGGGCGGAGAACCACCGAGAGGAGGTGACGGCGGTGACGGAGAACCCGGAGGTGACCCCGGAGACGGTGAGCTTGAGCCATCTGGAGATGAGCTTGAGCCGCCCGGAGACCCCGATCCACTAGCGCCGGAAGGTCTGCCTCTCGGAACCTGGCCGGATTCTCTTCGAGCCGACGAAATAGACCGTTGAAGAGCCATGCGTAAGGTATCCTCGTCCTCTGATTCCTCCGCTTCACTGGGATGTTCCGACCCAGCCTCAGGACTTGTCCCATTGCTGCGGTCAGGGCTCTCTTCCTCTTCGGACGGCGACGAGAACGGGTGGTTAGGGTCGTAGTCGGAATCATCTTCCTCTTCGTCCTGAAGCTCGCCACCAGGTGCGTCCTCTTCTTCGCCCTGGAAATCGCCGCTGGGGGAGCCCGATCCTGGTTCATCAGCCGATACCGAGGCCTGATCGGGGATCGACTCGTCGGTTCCCTTCCCTCCAGTCTGCCCGGAGGCTTGATCCGCCAACCGATCCAGACGGCTCGCCGTTGGCCCTGCAGGAACTGAGACCGCGGGCTGGGCGGGTTCGGTGACTCCGGCGGCTCCGGTGACCACAGCGCCGGGGACGCGGGGAACTGAGGAGCTCCGAGCTGGACGTTTACGTGAAGAAGGAGGAACGGCGGGGGAAGCGGAGGCGCTTCGAAATCTTTTGGTGGCACTAGCCGCCCGTCGATCCGCGATCCACGAGGACAACCGAGCAGAAGAATCCTCGGCGTGATGCAGCTGCTGCTCAGCTTCTGCATAATCGGCGTCCAGCTCCTGATGAGCCTGTCGGAGCTCAGCGTTCTGCTGCTGGAGTTGGTTGAGCTCCTGCGTAGCCGCATCCCGAACAGAACGAGCCACATCACCTTCCGCGAGGGCCGATAGGCGATCTTGGGAGGAGGCATCCAGGTCGACCTGGATCCGATCCCGATCCACCGTGACTCGATCGAGATCTTGCACCACCTGATCCCGGTCAAGGCGGGCCTGATCCAGGTCCACGATAGCCTGATCTCGCTCGGCAATCGCGGCACGGTGCTTGACAGAGAGCCGGTCCCGGTTGTGCTGGATTATTTCCAGATTTCCCAAGGCGTCTGCCAGATCTTGCTCCAGACTGGAGCTAGCGGCGGCGTCGGCAGCTGCGTCCGAGGGAGGAACGCGAGAATCCGACGAAGACACATCCTCCAGGGCGAGGCGTGCCCGGGCCAGCTCGGCCTGGTGACCCTCCGCCTCGCGTTCCAGGTACGCGACCTCAGCCCGAGCGGCGAGCAATTCCGCTTGGGTCCGAGTCAGCTCCAACCTCAACCGAACTTCCTCTGCCGAAGGGCGAGCCTGATCGGCGGACGTGGCCATGGCCGCTTGGGAAGAATCGTTCCTCTGCCAGCGATCAAGGCTACGCTGAGTGAGAGTCAAGTCATGGCGCGCGGCGGCGAGCTCCCGTTCGCGATCCTGAAGCTCATCCCGGAGTTCAATCTCCGTCTCCCTTGCTACGCGAAGTTCGGCCAACCGGAAGTCGAGATCCTCAAGCGCAGAGTCTAGCCGCGCCTGGATCCGGGCCATTCGCCGTTCAGACTCCTGCCGTTCGGCGTCGTGTTAAGCCCGCTGATCTTGCAAGGCGGCGATCGCGTCCCCACCGATAATATCTCCGGTTCCCGACCGCAGACGAGCGATTTCAGCGTTCAGCCGCAAGATCTCCTCCGCCTGGTCGTCCCGGAAGCGCTCCATATCCTCCATGTCGGACCGCAACCGGCGAACGGTGTCATCCAGGTGGTCCCGATCGCGACCCAAGGTCTCGCGCATCCGTTGGCTATGGGCCAGCCTCGCTTGCAAGGTGACCAGCTCAGGGTTTACACCAGGCGTTGAGAAGCGTGAGGCGGTGGATCGAGCTGATCGGATCGAGTGCTCGTTCGAAGGAGTTCTCGGCGTCGAAGGGGGCGAAGGAGGCGGATCGGACATCGTGGAGGAGTGGTGGTGTTCGAACAGCTTGTATCCCAGGTGGCAAATGTGGGAATAAGCCCGAAGTGAGCTGCGGCAGCCCAATTTACGTGCTGGGGGCGGATGTGGTGAAGCGAACGAGGATCTTTTCCGGAGAGGCGATATAAGCCACGAAGCCGAAGAGAGCCGGAACAAGCGACAGGGGGGACCTGTGATGCCCAGATCTGAGTCGAATCAGACAAAGGTACGATGGGTCCCGCCAGGGAACAGGCAACAGAGACACCTGCGGAAGATCAAGTGGAGCGGTGTTCGTTGGTGATCCGAGTTCTACCGGGAGGAAGAATGGGGAGATCAAGGGTGTCCTCGCGCGATCGGCGATGGCGGGGTCCCAAGTGAGCACGATCGGCTCACCCCGGCGCTCTGAAGCCTTTTAACAGCATGATCCTGATTCCTCGGGCGGCGACGGCGCGGGATCACGCAGTGATCCTCTCCCGTTTAAGTACGAGATCAGCTCCGGATCAAGCTTAGCCCCATGCACGACGCAGACCCTTCTGGTGGCCTGATCCGGATTCTCCGAACGACTACCAAGCGGGATCAGGTAGCGATCACCTCCCCGACTAAGTTCGGGATCAAGTCCCGATTAGGTGCGAGATCAAGTCCCGATTAAGTGCGAGATCAAGTCCCGATTAAGTACGAAATCGGCTCACGATCAGGGTTAGGGGAACAAGCTAGGGATCAGCAATATAGCCAGTGTCATGTGATCGTAGGATAGTAAATCAGGATGGGATTAGTAGGCGTAGGGACGGGTATCGAAGCGCCAATATACGACGAGCTCGTGCGCACTGGCCAGGGCTGTCTGTCACAACAGCTCCTACCTTCCACCCTGACGAAAGTAGCTCCTTGATCACTGCTTCCATTTGTTGCGCGATGGCAACACCGTCATGGCGTGAACCAGCAGGCTTCAATCCGTAGGTCATTACCCGGCCAAACAGCGAGACTTGACAGCCAAGAACGTGCAACTTAGCAACATTTTCCCACACATCCGACAAAAAGTTCACCCTTCCTCCACGGTTTTGCATAGCTTTAACATTGTCGCGCTGCTCCAAAGAATGCATTTCAGCGTATTCATTTAGTACACGCCCACCTAGAACATGGCGATGCGGTACGGCACCCACGCCTTCACAACGCGCGTTTAAAAATGAAACCAAACCGCTTTGTATGACATCAGCTCTACGTAAGAGTCTGGCAGCAAGGCTTCCTCCTGGAATTCCAAGAGAAGACCTTCAATTCAGCAGAAGTAAACTCTGGTGGTGCCGTCCGCCGAAATTGCTTGGCGCCATTTGAACCATCCCCGCTGTCATCATGAACAACACATCCGGTAACGCGAAGATAGTGATCACACTCATCCAAGTGCTTCGCCGAGGTCTCCTTTCGTCTGCGTAGGTGGGTGGGAAACGGAACAGCCGTGCTGTCTCTTACGTGTACTGCGTAGCAATACTTACAAACTGTCCACCACATTGACTTATTGCACTTGGTATTCAATCGGGAAAAGTTAGCGCCGAGGGGTCCTGATGGACACCCGCGTGCAGACCCGTCATCGAGAAGACCAGGGAGTAGGTCCAGCATGGGGAGGAGGCAAAAAAACGAGAACTTGCAGCAGGAGTGTGAACAGAGGCAGCAAGTTGAGGTGACGGATGCAGGCGGGCCAAATCTTTTTACATTAACAAATGTAAACGATCGCTGAAAAAAAATGTTCAGCTTTAATGAGCGCAGAAAGTCGTTTTTACGTGACAATGTAAAAATGTAAAAGTAAAAATACCAACACTGTCTGGGGGGGGCAATGGAAGAAATCTTCCAAGCCTCAGGGCTCTAAGGGCCGCTGGAAGAAGCCGGCGCCAAAGAGTCAGGGGAACTACGGTCAGTAGGGGCGGGCGCCCTACTGGGGAAACACTAAGTCCCCATGCGGGTGGTGCGGGAAGCACACGCAGTGTAGACTTAGCCCCAGAGAGTCTTGGGACTCTCAAAGCGGAGAAGGGTGGTGGTGGGCTGCTGGTGGTACACGCGAGTATACGGGGTTTAACAACCCCTATTTCAAGTCTTGATAGACTCTGGGGCGAGCAGGAACTTTGCTCGCCGACAAACTGTTGCGATAAACCGCGTCAAGTTTGAGGACGCTCTATGTGAGAGCGAAGGAAGTGGGTTAGTCGCCGTACGACTCGCCGATGGTACGGTGGTGGAAGTACCAAAGGTCCAGGTGGACCTGGCTGTGATTTTCGAGGACAATAAACGACTCCTTGATCCTAGGGATGCCGTGGCTTGAGAAGCACGAGCCCTGGATCGATTGGCGCGGCAAAGCATTGGGGCTAGCCGGTCTGAAGTCTCTGACAGAGCCTCGGTGGGTCATGTTCCTACCTCTGTCAGGACTAAGGGCGTTCGCTGGAACCGCTAGGACGCGGCAGCGTCCGATGATTATTTGGGGGCTGGTGTAGCGGGTGCTACATCGCCCCACACGAGAGATGATCGTGGACCATGGATGGCCGGGGCAACGGGCGGAGGCCCTTGACCTACGTGTGGGTCTGCAACGACAGCAGAGCCCCATGCACGAAGTCGCAGCGACATACAGGCTTCGATTGTGGTAGCTCCCGAAGGCACTAACCAGGTGGGTAACTTAGGTCCACACGCGGATGAAAGAGTTCAGCAGGGATCCAAGATGGCTCGTAAAGCCGACGTGGTGGCATCACCAGGGGTGAGAGAAGTAGTTCCGCGCAAGGTCGCTCAGACATATCTGATCAGGAAGACACCAAGGGTGTTTCCGATGTGGGTAACGTAGTTCCGCATGGAGCCATGATGGCTCGTGATGCCAAATAGTGGTATCACTGGGCGAGGGTAAGTTAACGCCACGCCATGGTCGTAAGCCGCGGTTGGTGGAATACCATCCCGAAGAAGTCCACGAGGACTTAAGACAGAAGCTCAAGGCTCCTAGGTCACAGCGATCGAAGAGTGCTATCACATCTTTGACGGCGTGACCGGGCATTGCGTGAAGGCGGGGGCCATCGAGCTGGCATCCCTGCCTGAGGTATCAGAGCTATTGAACCTCGAGAAAGTCGCGATGGAGGACTTCCTGGCCGAGTTGAAGGCCGGAGAGATATCGGAGATGGTTCTCCTTACACCGGAGCCCACTCCAGAGGAGTTGGACTCCTCCTCTGTGATGGACGAAGGCGTCATGGAGGAGTTCCGGAAGCAACGTGCGTCGCGCACGGGCTCCGATATTCTGAAGAATCCAAAGGATCCGTTGTATCCTTTAGTGAAGAAGTTTGAGGACGTGGTGTCCAAGGACCCACCCTCAAAGCTCCCTTCAGACCGAGGGATCAGGCACGAGATTAATCTCGTGCCCGGCACAAAGTATTGTGTCACGCGTCAATGGCCCCTGCCCGAGAGCACAGCGACGTCATTGACGCGTCTTCGCCGCGAAGGCGAAAGCGGGAAAGATGCGGGAATCGAAGTCCCCGCACTCGACGCCAACTTTCTGCGTTCGCAAGCCGAACGGGAAGTGGCGTCTTACAATAAGCTGAACAGCGCGAATGGGTCAGCGCATACGCCGATCCCTCGCAAGGATGTGTTGTTGAACAACATGGCAGGCTGCATGCTGTATATCTGGTGGATGGATACTACCAGATCCTGATGCGGTAGTGCGATATCCCGCTCACGGCCGTGAGCACGCCGATCGGTATACTCTCGTCGATGAAGTACGCCCTTGTCAAGTTCAGGGTGCATCTTCTGGGCACAAGGCCCTTTTGGGGTCTATACATACCACGCGTCCTTGCGGACAGCCATCCACTTCTCACAGACTAGGTCTCCACACGCTTTCCAAATTGGGTACCCCTCCTTCTCAACGATCGCCACCGGTAGTGCCGGACACGCTTTGAGTGTTGCGCTAGATTAAACCTGCTTCTTCAAGCTCCCGCACGTATTTTCAAAGGAACTGTCGCTGACCCTGGGATAATGCCGGACGCCATTACGGTACGGTTGTGCGCGGTCTTGTAGACACACCTCAAGCGGCTGGACATCAGCAGATCCATCACGACCAAGGTTCACTCGAAAACGTCCGAATAGCTAGTCACCAAGTCTCGTAATTCGGCTCCCAAGCTTGGTTCAAACCCGGCATCAATGGCCTCATCAACCATGCTTTGCAACAGGACATCAATCTCACTGCCGTCGGCAGCCCCCAGCACGTCTATGTCGTCGCTGGATTTGTCATCTGCTTCAAGCTCAGCGGTATCGGTATGCTGTTCTGCCTATTGGGCAAACACCCTATCGAGGTCCACCTTGATTGATTGCAATGTCGTTCTTCCCAGTAACAGCTCTTCCTCGGGTGGTCAATCACCAAACACTCGATGCCATTTAAATACAATGGTCCTGCTGCGGTCACAACCTCTATGTCTATCAGGACCTTCTCATGACACAAAATCGAGTTTCCGCCGGCTGCAACAACTTCCAGAGATGGCTCAATTGCCACAGTAGGCAGATCGGGCATCAAGTCGCGCAGCTCATCCATCACTGACCGACCCATACATATTGTACGTGTAACGCCCGACCCTGTGTCCGGGCAGAACGGTACTTCCATCACACCGCGGTACGGAACTCCAGTTCACCTTCAGTAGTGACACTCTTGACGCCCTGCGGGCGATTCCGCTTCTCCTTCTTGAACTTCCCCACGTTAGCCTTTTGCTCCGCAGTCGCGGTTGGGCAGTATCGAACGCAGTGAGGGACCAAACACCCATCGCGAGGAGGCTTCCGAGTACTTGCAGCGCCCGGACCAGTCTCCTTGCTACTTCTGCCTTAGGAATATGCTTAGAAGGTCGGTTATGCGTCCTATTTACTGCACTACCTTCTTCCTTTGAACGCAGAGAGGTGTTCTGCTTTATTTCACTCTGTATCAAAGAGTACTGCTGCTAGCGAGTTTCTCTTTCAGTCATGAAGAACGAGATCATCGGTCTTCGCTTGCTGATGTGTCCGGTCCACCATCCGAGTCAAATCAACCTTCAGGATTTCGGAGGTTACGTGTTTCAGCAGCAACTTGCACCTCATCTTCATTCGCTGTAGACCAGCCTCACCAACGGCTGTCCCCGGTCCAACGTGCCTGTCAAGCCATTGTCTTCCACCAAGCAGTCAAAATTCACGAGCGATTCTCGCTTCAACATCAACCTCCTCCAAGACCATTTTCAATTTTGTGAAGAGCCGAGCTACATCAGGAACCCAGTCATTCACCATTCAACCAACCTTACGCTTCATCTTTGCTAGAAGCATAACGTCAGTAACACTCTCCAATTCCCTCTTCAGAATGTAGTGAGCTACATGTTCGAGCACCCTGGGTTTCAACGCCGTCCGTATACTTCTTGCCACGGTTTCTGGGACTTCGCCCGTGCTCGAGCATCTCTCAGTGATCTTGGTCTCATACCGCCTACGCTCACGGATGAACGCAGTGATCGCAGCTTGGCAAGCTCAGGTGCAGTAACCATCTCGAAAATTATGGGGGTACGGTCATCTTGCCGTCACCTTCTACGTCGTACTCTTAATCCGGGCGTGGCTTTTTATTGAGGAAACAGCGTTTTTTTAAGGAAACATTTAAACGATTTGAAATTGAGGACTTTACTAAATCGGATGGTTCTGCACAATCGATTTACTCACTTTATAGCCACATGGGAATGCGACAAACTAGCTCATTATGTGTGAAGGCGGCTGGACGCTTGTCTACTTCGGGACATACACAAGTCATTTTGCTCGCAAGAAATACTCAAAGACGTTTGTTCCTTGGTTGTATATGTTTGCCCGAACGGAACACCCTTGATAGCTTGATGGTGAGATTCTAACGCATTTTGACGAGGTGTCAAGCCAGGAACAGCAGCATTGTAGAACAAGTTTCCCCATTCATTCCCCATGTAGTACTCACGCATCCACTTAACGTAGTCCTCCTCTCCATGTCCACACCAATAGGCTAGAAACAGCTCCGCTAAAGCCAAAAACTGCTTCTGCGAGCGCGCCTCGGCTAAGTAGAGAATATTCACATGTATGTTGGTGTCGTAAAACTCAGGCGTCTTCAGACGTTTGATGTTTTCGCGACTTTTTCTGCTAAAATGGGGATAGCAGTTCAGGAGCCTAATGCTAGGCCAAACGTCTTGATACGCATTATCAATTCCAGCAGTTCGATCCAGGCTACCAAAAGCCAAGCACATGTCAATATCAAAGAAAATCTGTGCGTACTTGCATAGCACTCTATACATGGTCGTGTAAGCAGTTTGAAACCTGTACGGCTACGCTTCGAGCAAGCACAGCGGTTGCGTTGAACGACTCTTTGCCAGGTATTTTGAAGCATCAGCGCGATCCGATTGTTCGACTGCACTTTTGTGAAGGTGCGACACTATGTGTATACTGCGTAATATTCAAACTGACCATAAATGTGTCTATTTGGTGCAGGTCCGCTTTTGAGTGATGAAGTGGTGCATGCCCAGTTTCTCCTTCGAAACAAAAAGAACTATTACTCAGTGAAAGTTCCCCGTACCAAAGTGCTGAAGGCAATTCTCTTCAACGCACCTAAGTTTACCGTCTCTGCAAGCAATATCCATGGAACAGCTATCAATCGTCAACGCGCACAACGGTATTTGTTGTTGCTGGAGCAACACCGTACTGCCGTTGCTGAGATTTGGCTCATCAACAGCACTACGACGCGACTGCTGCGGTAAGTACGGACGGTTAAAGCACATGCAGGGAACATGGACAGTTAGACAAAGGACTGTTACTTAGCAGATCGTGGGCTCTTCAAGGACATACATTGGAAACAAGAGCAGGTAGTGAAAGTTGAGGAACTGCTTAATACATATCACTTCTACATTTCCATCGGAAGCAACAACAAAGAATTCTTTAGCTGGTTTGCTACCAGCATGGAAGAACCTGACGACGCAATGATGCCGGTCTCCACAGGCGAGATGCCCATTGCCGTCTACCCTCCACTTCCGCCGTTCTCTGACCGTGACCTACGACTGACGGAGGAAACTACGACGCGAACGGCAGTACTACAAGGTAGTGAGACGAGGCGTCAGGTGGAAGCCCTGGCCCATCATTCTGCGGCAGCGCACCAACGGAATGCTGAGCAAATCGGTCAGGTGCGGTTGCAGCAAGATCGACTTGCAGCACAAACATCGGAATACCTGCAAGCACAACACGAACGACAAATCTCGCTAGTTGAGCAGCAGGAAGAGATGCGACGTCAAATGGACGAACATCGCAAATATTTAGAGGAACAGTACAAGATATTGAAGGCGGCGGAACAAGCTGTTGGGCTCCAAGGACAGAGACTGGAAAGCTTATCCGAAGCGGTACAACCTCATTTGCAGGCCCGATGGGGAGCCTTCACTCAAGGTGCAGCACCGGCAGCAAGTGATCAGTCACCCGATGTATCTACCGTCACTGTGGCGGCAGGTACGAACTTGCCTGTGCCTCCGATTTACAGAGGCAGCTCTAAGAAAGAAAAGCGGGAGTTTATGGATAGCTACGCTATTTATTCGAGACGCATCAAGGCCTTAAATCAAGGGTCTCAAGCCAAATTCTTTGTGATGCCACTCAGTGCTTGTATTGAACAAGGCACGATGGTACGAATTTGCGGTTTTGAGCTATTCAAAGACGAGAAGGACGTTACTGAGACTGAGTGGAGGGACTATTTTTTTATCTGCACGCGTCCCTGATAACACCGCGTACAAAACTCTGGATCGTGAAGTGAAGTCTCTCTGTGTTGACACAGAATTACAGGATGCGGAGTCACGCATTTCACGTCTCATGGCCGAGTTCTATGACATCATAGATAGACTGAACATGGAAGACGTTGTGCACACCGAGCCAAAGAAAGTCGTTGGCTATTTGGTGGACGCGTTGCGTCCACACTCATTTAAGGCTGCTGTAAGGGATCAACTGAGCCGACAAATTCACAAAACTACGAAGTCGAACCTTGCGTCATTTTTGAAATGGCTTCGAGGTGAATTGGAAGATTTCATGCGGTTTGAAGCTCATATATCGTCTCATCAACCAGCGAAAGGAAATGGCAAGCCAACACAACAGCAAGACCAGGCTAAACGCAATACCGGGGGACCGCAAGGTGGAGGTAAAACCAATATGGCCCCTGAGCAGCAGAATAAGAGCATCAGTAAGCCGAAGTCGAAAAATTCTGGAGATCGACCTCCGAAAAAGTGCTTCAAGTGCGGTGACCAAACTCATGGCGTCTTTCAGTGCCCTGATGTTGCAGGACCAGCAGAAGCAAAGACGATTTATGAATCAACTACTGGTAAAAAGGTTCTGAAACCTGTTTTCGCTCTGGCAAAACCGAAGGATGCCATGTCAAGGCCGTCAACAACGATTCCGTGTGCTGTCATGGACACATTGGAAACAGAAATTACCCCTGACAGTGCAGCAGACGTGTCAATGGTGACAACAAATCTGCTGAAACAGCTAATAGCAAAGGGTGCCTGGATTAAACACCAAGAAATAGTGGGAAAAGCTGAGGTCACAGGGGTTGGAGAAAAACCTGTGCAGGTCAAGAATAAAGTCCAGCTCGATCTGAAGTTTTCGACTCCGGATGGGCCTTTAGTGCTTCGCAATGTGATCTGTTGGGTAACAGAGTCAAAGCTACCGCCTGGTGTCGGTGATTTATTGCTGTCTCGTTGGATTATGGAGCGTCTAGGATATAGCCCGGAAAAACTACTTGCTGCAGCACAACAAGTTCGCACTGAATGGGATATGAGTGACGTAGATGACGGTCCGACCGGTGGCATCGCAACGATTCTCGCCTATTCAGGGGCAGGTCAGACACCAATGACCACTGAAGAAGAGCGTGTACTAGAAGAAGACGAGGATCGAGCTTGTTTTCCTGACTTGACTACAGGGATTGATGTCGAACGTGAGGAAATAAGAACAATTCTTCTGGATAAAGTGGATGAAGCTCGGAAACTAGGTGCGACGGCGGAATTTTGCGAGGAGTTGGAGAATATACTGATGAAATTCATAGACGTATTTCGTATCGTCATCGGCCGTGATCCACCGGTGGACATGCCACCAATGGAAGTGACACTGAAGCCGGGGGCAGTACCGGTTCGGTGCAAAGCTCGCCGATACTCCCCCGTACACAGAGCATTTTTAAAGAAGCACGTCCAAGCTCTGATCAATGCCGGTCTGTGCTATCGCAATCCTCGCAGTAAGTGGTGCTCACCGCCACACGTTGTGAACAAACCCGAAGCTGGAGCACATCGCATGACAGTCGATGTCCGTGGCCCGAATGCCTGGGTGGAGTCGGTTGTTTGGCCAATGCCTATACTAGAGGCTGTCTTTGAGCAACTTCGCGGATCATCACGCTATTTCTCGTTGGATTTTTTCAAAGGAGTTTAGCAGTTTGCAATAACAGCTCTTTGCCAAGAGATTTATTCAATTCTGACAGAAGAAGGGGTCATTACGCCCACAAGAGTGCTGATGGGAGGAACAAACAGCGTGGCATACGTACAGTCGACTGTCCAGCAAATGTTTGATGAGTTATTCAACAACGGATTAATGATTTGGATTGACGACTTGTTGGGTTACACGGATAGTGATGGAGGATTACTAGAGCTGCTTAAGAAGGTGCTGGCTATTTGTCAAACTAAGGGACTCAAACTGAACCCGAAAAAATGCAACTTCTATCTCCGAGAAGCGCTTTGGTGTGGTCGAGTAGTGTCGGGCAGTGGTGTTCGTCACGATCCAGCCCGGATCAGCGCTCTTTCGAACCTACCTCCCCCAACGACAGGACAGGAACTGCAGCAATTTGTTTGTGCTCTGAACTGGATGCGATCCTCGCTTCCTGCGTTCAACAAATTAATTAGTCCACTGGTGAAAACCATGGAGAGGGTCTACGAACGTGCAGGTGGCCGAAAGAAAACCCAAGTACGAACGATTAAACTAAGTGATGTTGGATGGGGTGAGAACGAGGTTACATGTTTGGAGCATTGCAAACAGGCATTACAGAATGCACTTCAACTAGCCCACCCCGACCCTGAGAAGCTTCTCTCAGTTTTCACTGACGCTAGTGATGAACATTGGGGGGCAGCAATCACTCAGATACCCAGAGACCAAGCTGTCCGACCTCTTAGTGAGCAAGAACATCAACCTTTGATGATGTTGAGCGGTTCATTCTCAGGAGCGGCGAAGCGGTGGGCCATTGTTGAGAAAGAGGCCTACGCAATTGTTGAAACGTGTCGACGAGCAGATTTTCTCCTGCATCGGCAGGATGGCTTTACTTTATTCACTGATCACCGGAACCTGCGGTTCATCTTTGATCCTCACAGTGTTTCCAACTCGGTACCCAAGTATACGGCGAACAAACTCCACCGTTGGTCACTTTTGCTCATGGGTTATAAGTATGAGATTTACGACATTGCTGGCGACGACAACGTATGGGCGGATCTGCTATCGCGTTGGGGGTCGTCATTTCGGGCTGTTTGTGCAATTCGCCAAGTTCCATTGCCATTATCCCCACAATTGGAAGACAACTTTGTCTGGCCAACCATGAAAGGCATCTTGGAAGTACAAAATGGGGTAACGCCACCTAAAGACGTCACGCGGTCTACTGAGGACTTGATGTTGCGAGACAAAGACGGTCGTATCTGGATTCCGGATGAGGCTACTGGTATACAAATGCGAATTTGTGTCGTGGGGCATTTCGGTATCGCTGGTCATCGCGGCATGAAGGTAACCCTGCAGAAAATTAAAGAGAAGTTTGTGTGGACAAATATGGCGAAAGATGTGGAATTTTTTGTTCAACGCTGCCTACACTGCGCTAGCACTCTTGGTGAACCTCCACAGCCACGACCACTGGGTGAGGCGATGCACGCCGAGAAACCAAACGAGTTAATCCACTGGGATTACCTTTTCATGGAAAAGAGTGACACGAACCTGGAGTACGTGTTGGTGATTAAGGACGACGCGTCAAAGTTTGTGTGGCTAATACCGAGTATGGCAGCAGACGCAGACACTACCTTTGCAGCTTTGCTCGATTGGTTCGCTTCATTTGGCGTGTGTCGTTCCTGGGTCAGTGACCAGGGAACGCATTTTAAGAATGCTGTGATCCAAGCCATGCAACATACCCTAGGAGCGCACCACCACTTCACGACTGCCAGGTGCCCTTGGGCAAACGGTACCGTGGAAGTCGTGATGTGGAAACTTTGAGGTGCTGCCGCGCACTTCTTTCTGAGTGGCGACTGCAACCTCCTGAATGGCCTAGAGTTATTAAAATCGTTCAGTTGGTGTTAAACAACACACCATCACCTTCGCTTGGCGGTGTCGCCCCTGTGACAGCAATGACCGGGCTTCCTGCAATGAGCCCCAGTGACCATCTTGCGATTCCAGGGCCTGTTGAAATGGCTACACTTTCAGATATACAAACTGCACAACGTGCCAATGTTGTGAGACTACAACAAGCGTTAGAAATGATGCACAAACGTACGGCAACGATCAATTCGGCTGTACGTGCGGCCGGACGAAAGGACCACGACAAGAAGCAAGGTACTAAGATGGCTCAGTTTGACATTGGTGATTTCGTCCTGTATGCCGATGTGTGGAACCATACTCGCAGCAAGCTGCAAGTGAACTGGTGCGGGCCAGCTCAAGTGGTGGCGACTGTGTCAAATTGGATTTTGAAATTCGTAATCTAGTAACCGGACAACAGAAAGAAGTGCACGCTAGCCGACTCAAATTCTACTCGGACAGCTCACTCGATGTCAGTGAGGATTTGCTGCTTCACATTGCCCACAACAGCGAAGGTCACGTTGTGGACTCACTGTTAGCGGCTCGATACAACCGTATGGAAAAAAGACACGAACTCAAAGTTCACTGGCGTGGACTGGATTCTATCGAGGATTCCTGGGAGCCAGCAGCGACGCTGATGCAGGATGTTCCAGCGGCAGTGAAACGATTTGTTCGTGCGAATTCAAACCTTGTGGCGGTAAAAGCCCTGCGTAAAGCACTACAACTCGACTAGTTGGTTTTGACACGCGGCCAACTTCAACGCTAAATGATAGCGTTTGCATCTATATTGAAGACGTGGTCTTTGGGGGGAAGTGTTGTTGCTGGAGCAACACCGTACTGCCGTTGCTGAGATTTGGCTCATCAACAGCACTACGACGCGACTGCTGCGGTAAGTACGGACGGTTAAAGCACATGCAGGGAACATGGACAGTTAGACAAAGGACTGTTACTTAGCAGATCGTGGGCTCTTCAAGGACATACATTGGAAACAAGAGCAGGTAGTGAAAGTTGAGGAACTGCTTAATACATATCACTTCTACATTTCCATCGGAAGCAACAACAGTATTGCAACGCACAATCATAGTTAAGTGGTGTTCGATCTCACACTTGTATGCTGAGCTTACCTTTAGGTATCTGAACTCCCTCAACGGAAAACTTCCCGAGGACATCACGGTCTTTAAAGCCGAGCTTTACTGCTTATTACTGCACCAAGTCCGCGTTCTTCGCCTGGACAAACTAAATGGATTAGCCCCAACGCCTATGTTTTCAGCTAAAAAGGTTTGTGGTGTTCCGTCAACAATGCTTTCTTCAAATGAATCCGCTAACATTGATTGTGTTTGCTGCGTATAGATCGAAAGCATCAGGAGTAAATATGCTTGTGATTGCAAAACGTTTGCACACAATGGCTGGCAATGCTCGCACGTGATAGCAGCTATGGTTCTACAAGGCGATATCAGCATGAAGGAATGCTTATGGCATTACCTGTCCGAAAACGCAGTGGTGGACAGCGCAAAGCAAAAGGCTCTCTGCACTCAGGTGGGACAATTCGCATTAATTTTCGGTAGATGTGCTTGTGAAAGATTTCCTGAACCAGCCAGCGATGCCACTTCACTGGAATGTGATGAAGGAATTTCCAGTCAACGCAACAGACCCTGACGGGCCAAGCCATTTTTTGCTGGGAATGTATTCTCTTGGACGGAAGAACGAGGCATTTACCTTTGGCTGGTTAAGTTTTCGAACAAGCGAGAAGTTCTCGTTGTGCGAAGCTTTTGCTGAGCTCGTTCATGCAGCTTACATTCACGGCGTAAATGTAACTGGGCCCATTCCGTTCGAGACTATCGTCTAGATCTAGAATATACACGCATTGCATAGTGTTGCATAGTGTTTGACTTGGTTGTTGGACATTACTCAGCGAACATCCGTTTCGCCGCTGTTCCTCACTTATCATCCTTTTCTAGCTGTTCCTCAGAAAGCAGACACCGTTCCTCATAAAAAAGCCCGTCCCCTCTTAATCCACCATGCCCGGCATTGCGATGCTTGTTCTTGTCGACAATTTTTTTAATGACGTTTGCGCGCATCAAATGTAAGTTGCGAAGTGAGTTTATTAAAGCAAGCAGTTCCTCGAGCTTATCTCCTATTTCTACTTGCCTCACCGGGAGCTCAGTATACTCCAGCCCCCCAGCACCAAGCATTGGTGAAGGCCGCTGTTGCGGGGGACGCGGCACACATGCAGTTGTAAATGCAGCCCGATATTGACGTGATCTTCCAGGTGTACATGTAGATGTCGGTAGGTCGCTGTCTGCACGTCGTCGCCGTCGGTGACAGCAGCAGATGCATACGGCAGGTCGTCTGGTACAATATCCCACAGATTCTCTCGTGGCGAGAATTTCCCTTTGATTAAATATCCGTCACCACGTGGCTCTTTTCTCACGACATACATTGTAGCCTATATGTAGGTCTTCACAAACAATTCGTTGTCATTCTCACGGACGATCGGATAAGACCAAAAGTCTCAGTGACTAATGATAGAATGACAAGAACAACGAACCCTAATAAAAGCTCTCAGTAGCGCTAAAACTACACAGCCAATCCGCAGCTGAAGGACTGCAAATTGTCTTAAACCTGTAATTGCTCGGTCAGCAGAACTGATAAACGAACGAGCGATTGACGCTGCCCAGGGTTTGGTAATTTTCCGTAACTATTGCCGATATTTGCAATGTCATATTGCCATAATTGATTGCTCCTCAACCCCAATACCATGCAATTTTTTATACAGGTCAATTTTAACCGCAAACCGTATCAAAGACAAAGCCCCTCAAGTTGACCTCGGGTGGATCCCTCCCACGTCCGACGATGTGGAACGGTTGTTCTCTCGAGCTGGTCTTGTGTTCTTGTCCCTCCGCCGTGCGATGAATCCTACTACACTTGAAACAATTCTCTTCCTCAATTTTAATCGTGCATGGTGGATGTATCGGCGGTTGGGGAGGCCATTCAAAAGACCAAGTCGAAGAAGAAAGCAGCGCGTTGATCAAAGCCCAGAGTGATGAAGTTGCTTGTCGCTAGTAGTGTATGATAATATGCTACAGTAACTGAATATTATATACCCATCATAGTGTCCCATATTCATGTGACCTACTGACTTGGTTGACATTGCCGAAAAATGTGGCAATAACTCAATTATTTATTGGCTTGGATGAAGGCCTCCAATCCGTATGACATTGTATTTTTCCTATCCCTGACGCTGCCATCCCAACTGTATTTACAGTTAAAAACTCGCCAGGAGTGGATGCAATGGAGGACACGTATCACCAAACCTAAGAACAAGAAGAAGAGCAGATCCAGCCTTTGCTGTCGAATGAGGTGAGTGTGAGTTTAACGATCTCCAACTCGAATCAAATCACAAATTCGTGCTTCAATTCAAATGCGAGAGAAAAGAAAATCAAAGGTAATTTGTGGGAAAACGACATCCGATCAAGACCGCTCAATGCATCAACGTTTTGCAGTAGAAGTGAGCAGCTACGCCATCCACTCAGTTCGGTGCAGTTTACTACACAAATTCAGAATGCAGAGTCTGATAGAGTCCCGTACTCAAAGGAAGCACATGCGTCTGCTAACTGTATTCGACGCTGCGTCACTAAAGCTTGGTTCCATACAGCAACTGCTGCTTGCGACCGAGCAGCCAGAAGAGCAAGCCGTGACTCTGAAGCAGTAACCTCGAGAGAGGAAATTGGTCGAAGCGGACGTTGATAACGTCGCTCATGTGTGTTCTGAACGCTCAAATTCGTTGCATGTTATCCCACCATTGCCATCGCAATCCAATTCAGCGAACAGGGTCCGAACCTGCGCGGTTGAGAGCTTCGGAGCGCTTTTTTGCTCTTCTTCCCACGTAAATATGACAACATGAGCCGGTTCGTCCAATCGAGTGTCCCGGATCCATCCAGATCAAAGACTTGAAAGCACTGTCGTAGTCTCAGAATTGCTGGATCCAGACCCTCTTCAACGTTGCCCGAAGTTTCAGGGACGGAATTGCCGGTAGTATCGCTGAATCCAAATAGCAGCTCGTCCTCGAAGACGGAAACGTCGAACCAGAAGTGGAATACCGCGGCGACGAAGTACTCGAATGTCGATGGCTACGGGCTTTCAGTGTGGAGCGGAAGTTCGTCAAGAAACTCATTGCGCGTCGCGCAATGGAGAAAGCTAAACGAGAGATTCTGTACCAAGAAATTGACTGTGAGCGTGCAGCTGGGTTGGCTTCAGGTGTGTTTCGTTGTGGTGGTTGTGGCCGTCGGTTTGGACTACGAAGAGACTTGGACGACCACATCGCACAAGGATGTAGTAGTGGGGAATTAGTGGTGGATACGTTTACTCTAAAGAAATGGATCCATGAAGAAGAATTCCGATTGCTCGAAGATATTAAAGGTGGCGATTGAAGAATCAACATTCACGGTGATACGCTATGAATTTTACTCTAGCGGTTGCTAGTTACGGCACTTAAATTCAGATTGTGGCGCAAAACCCAAAACTGCAAACTCAACATGTAGTCACAGGGCCAGTGTCCCAGATTAGTAGCGACGGCGACGACGGTCATTGCACTTGCTGCTTGGAGCTGGCGTGACTTCGGGCGTGTCAACCGAAGATGATTCAGGAGCAGGTGTAGTCTGCCTCGTCACCCTTCGACGGGGAGCCTGAGTCATCAGTGGATGGAGAGTCCGAGTTACCACTCGACGGAGAGTTTGAATCACCAGTGGACGGAGAGTCCGAGTTGCCACTTGATGGTGAGTTTGAGTTACCACTCGATGGTGAGCTTGAGTCACCAGTGGACGGCGAGTCGGAGTCACCCGTGGACGGCGAGCCACCTCCTCCGGCAGGTCCCGTCAAAGGGATACAGTTCTTGTACGCCTGCCAGACCGTCTTACCATCAAGACGCTGAAGCCCAAGCCAGTAGAATCGAAGCATGCAGCCACCCGAAGCGCATGAAGAGTAGTCGACAGACTTGAACACAGAAATCGTGTCCTGCGTACCATCTACATACGCCGCTGCACCATCGGTCGGTGGACCAACGGGCGTTCCGTTCGGGTCAGTAAAGCCGCAGTCCTCACCGTAAACTGAGTTGCCGTCCATCATCGAACGAACGTCCTTGTAGTTGTTGGACGCTGCCAGTTCCTTAAACGTAGCGAGGAGACCTTCGTCACCCTTGGATTCGTCCCATCCTCCCTTCCCTCAATCTCAACAACCCAGTCCCTGATCTTCTTACCCCGGCGATGTAGCCGTGACCGTGAACGTAGTCTACAGTAGAGGCAGCAATCGAAACCAGGGCCAGAATGGACTTTGAAGACACCATCATAGAGTTTTTTGTTTCTTTGGAAGACAAGTGATGTGTATATTCAAAACAGCGTACACATTAAGAAGTACTAGTAACTCTACCTAGCACGGTACATTCTCTCAAGACAAACGTTACCTAGCCCAAGTTGACGACATTCTGCACCTTCTTCAGAACGAGCACCGAGTAAAGCTTCTGGGCAGTCCACTCGACTCCGTCCCGCTTGAGCGTAGGATACTTGGTTTTGTACAGCGTGGCGATGTCAGCAGGATCAACACCTCTCTCCACCCAACCTTGAATTCTAGCTTTGGCGCCCGACGTGGTCTTAATCTTCTTCAAGGTGGCCTGCAGTACCTTGTCCTTATGTAACTTGCTCTCCAGTATATCGTCGGCTTTCTTCGCTGCTGCCAGCACCTCCGCTTGTGGACGCAAGAGGGGGTGGTTCAGATAGCTCTTCGAGGGCTTAAAGTTCTTAATGATGTCTACTGCAGCCCTCTCTTCCGATTCTATACGTTCTTCTTCTTCCGTCGTTCGCAGGGACCTCGTGTTCTTCATTGGGGCGCCGTCAAGAGGTTGCACCAGCGCTGAAGACTTTCTCTCCATGGGAGTTGAGGTGGCATTGCAGCTGACGAAGAAAGTTACTACTAGCACGACGAAGGCGGAGCTGAGACGCATGGTGGTGTTGGCTTGAGTATTGGAGCGCGAAACGCAGAATTGAGAGAACGTCAGACCTGCGTACATATTACGCCAACGCCACCGCTAGAGCCCATCTCAAAATGTATCAACCAGTCCTATATTCTACAACACAATCGTAAGATTGTGCTATCGTGGCGAGAATTTCCTTTGATTAAATATCCATCACCACGTGGCTCTTTTCATGCATTGTAGCCTACAGTAGGTCTTCAGTGAAGACTCTTCACAAAACAGTTAGTGATGACAGTTCGGCTTTGCCCTTGTCATTCTCACGGTGTAGTGGATCCATGACCAGCCAGCTCCAGCTTGCTGCAATTGTGGAACATAAGTTGCAGTGCGCTGCACCTGCGTATCGACAATGTTGATGTGCATCACGAGTCGTGATTCACGACAACGATGTCGACGTGTTGATGTGTATCACGACAATGCTGATGACACGAACAGCATCCAACCAACCGAGTTGAACGCCAGGAGCGCCTCCGACGCCAACTATTAATATAGAGAGAATCACTTTGCATTTTACAAGCATTACAACAAGGCTAACCTACATGTACCAGGGAGCTCCGCCGGCTCCCCCATCCGTGTCTTCATTCCTGCAGACACTACACACGGACGAGGCGAAGGATTCGACCAAAAGTCTCAGTGACAAATGATAGAAAGACTAGAACAACGAACCCTAGTAAGAGCTCTCAGTAGCGCTAAAACTACACAACCAATCAAAGCAACTTGCTGTAGGGCAGAACTGATAGACGAACGAGCGAGTGACGCGGCCGTCCCAACTGTATTTACAGTTAAGAACTCGCAAGGAGTGGATGCAATGGAGGACACGTATCACCAAACCTAAGAACAGGAAGAAGAGTATTAGTCTTCAGATCCAGCCTTTGCTGTCGAATGAGGTGAGTTTACGATCTAGATGGTACGCAGGACACGATTTCTGTGTTCAAGCCTGTCGACTACTCTTCATGCGCTTCGGGTGGCTGCATGCTTCGATTCTACTGGCTTGGGCTTCAGCGTCTTGATGGTAAGACGGTCTGGCAGGCGTACAAGAACTGTATCCCTTTGACGGGACCTGCCGGAGGAGGTGGCTCGCCGTCCACGGTTACTCCGACTCGCCGTCCACTGGTGACTCAAACTCACCATCGAGTGGTAACTCGAACTCACCATCAAGTGACAACTCGGACTCTCCGTCCACTGGTGATTCAAACTCTCCGTCGAGTGGTGACTCGGACTCTCCATCCAGAGATGACTCAGGCTCACCGTCGAAGGGTGACGAGGCGGACGTGCAGACTACACCTGCTCCTGAATCACCTTCGGTTGACACGCCCGAAGTCACGCCAGCTCCAAGCAGCAAGTGCAATGGCCGTCGTCGGCATCGCTACTAATCTGGGACACTGGCCCTGTGACTACATGTTGAGTTTGCAGTTTTGGGTTTTGCGCCACAATCTGAATTTAAGTGCCGTAACTAGCAACAGCTAGAGTAAAATTCATAGCGTATCACCGTGAATGTTGATTCTTCAATCGCCACCTTTGATATCTTCGAGCAATCGGAATTCTTCTTCATGGATCCATCTCTTTAGAGTAAACGTATCCACCACTAACTCCCCACTACTACATGTGATGTAGCGAGAGGAAGCTGTTATCCTTGAAAGGTAAATTGAAAAGTGTATTGATATTTACTTGCTTTTTCCTACTACTGCTGCTCTGTTGCAGCCAGTCAAAAAGGAGTAAACCTGAGCTACCTCAAGTAGCAAGTAAACTAGTTTATGCATATCAACTCGACCTTGCTGAGGTCATTATCATTGGAGTAAACCTCAATGACCTCAGTGAGGTCGTAAACGGAGCTAATAACTCCGTTACACGACCCCGCTTCAAAGAGCGGCCTACTTGGTCGATGGACAGTGGGGTGCGATGTGGCCGACCTTCTTGCACTTGTGACAGGTCGCCCGTTCCATCCATTCGGCGGTTGCACTGGGAGTGCTCCCACCCTTGACTCCGTGGTCAAATCGGAGGGAGAGCTCGATGGTCTCGTCCAGGGTTGCTGGGTGAATTGAGAGTATAGCGAACGAGGCTTGATAGTAGTAGGAGGAAGTAAATCCAAAAGTGAGTTTATTGAGTTAGCCCGCATTCACTAATCTACCCTTGCTCTCCTTGAGCTCCCCTTGTAGACCTTTGTGAAACGGGAACGCTTGATGTAACGGGAACGCCTTGTGAAACGGGAACGCTTGATGTAACGGGAACGATTGATGTAACGGGAACGATTTGTGCACATCTTGAGATCAGCAAATTGAAGTTCTCGTCCAATCAGAATAGTGTATCCAAGGTAGACCGCCAATCGTATTGCAGCATCCACGCGTCTTCCACTGTTGTCCTCACTTGGCACGCGTTGTGCGCGTGAAAGCTGCGTGCTTCGAGGTAGGGACCCAGTATAGGAGACGGCGAAGTGCAATCTCAACACCCCCACTCAATTCGACGTCTCGAACTTGGGAATGACGTTGCTGCGTTCCATCAAGTAGCGCAACGTCTTGGAAGAGAGGCCCTTGGTCAAGTAGTCCGCTAGTTGGTTCTTAGACTCCTGGTAGGTCAGCTCAACCTCGCCACTGGCAATCTTCTCTCGGATGAAATGGTAGCGAATGTCGATGTGCTTGGTGCGAGCTTGATAACCGACATTCTTCGCCAAAGCCATGGCACCCTGGTTGTCCTCGTAGATCACCGTAGGGTCCACTTGCTTTGCACCAATGTCCTTGAGTAGTCGACGCAGCCATACTACTTCTTTGATGCACTCACTCAGAGCCATGTACTCTGTCTCAGTAGAACTCAGTGCGACCGTCTTCTGGAACGTCGAACGCCACACCACCGGAGCACCACACATCATTAGCATCATTCCGCTCACTGAGCGTCTGTCGTCACGGTTACCGGCCCAGTCAGCATCCGAGTAAGCCGTCATCTCAGTTCCCAGTAGGCCATCGTACATGATACCCACTTCCTTGGTCTTCAGCAGGTAGCGCACCACCTTGACTCCCGCATTCCAATGCGCCTCACCTGGGTTTTCCAGGAAGCGACTCAACTTGGCAACAGCAACCGCAATGTCAGGTCGTGTTCCGCATGTCAGATACATGAGGCTACCGATGAGCGATCGGTAGGGCCTTGACTTCATCTTGGCCTTGTACTCCTCTGTCTGCGTGCCGTCGTCCTTGGTCAAGTGAAGACTTGGATCCAGTGGCATCAGGCTTGGCTTCGCGTTTTCTTGACCGAATTTCTTGATGATCGACTCTGTATATGCGCGTTGAGAGATGGCCAATGTTTTATTGTCCATATCGTAGTCGATCTCAATCCCGAGAATAAATCGAGCGCGTCCGAGGTCCTTGATCCGGAATTTGTCCGCGATGCCAGCCTTCACTGACGCGATGACACCCTTGTCCTTTGAAGCAATCAGCATGTCGTCGACGTAAAGACACACGATACATTCATCGTCACCATCACCTCGGGTGTATACACAGGGATCAGCATCAGCCGCCTTGAAACCCATGTCTTTTAAGTGACCATCGATCGTCTCGTTCCAAACACGAGATGCTTGCTTCAGGCCATACAAACTTTGCAGGAGTAGGCAGACGACGTCTTCTTCACTTTTAGCATCGGCCATCGTCAGGAGCTCACGCAGACCTTCAGGCAATTCCATGTAAATTTCTTCGTCGAGCTTTCCATACAGGAACGCCGTATCCACGTCGCATTGCTCGATATCAAATCCTTCAGCACAGCACTTAGCCAGCACAGCACGGATCGAGTTCAGGTATGCCACTGGCGCGTACGTCTCTTCATAGTCAATCCCGTGACGCTGAGAGTACCCCTTGGCGACGAGACGAGCCTTGTGCCGGGTCACTTCTCCTTTCTCGTTGCGCTTCAACGCGAACACCCACCGACATCCGATCGGGCGCTGGTGAGCCGGTCTTGGTACCAGCTTCCATGTCTTGTTTGCAGTAAGTGACTCCAATTCACTTGCAATTGCCTTCTTCCATTTATCGCTGTCCTCGCCTGACGTCGCCTCTGTATACGTCTTGGGGACTTCCTCCGATGCAGCCATAGCTTGGCCACCTTCAAGTGCGAGCAGTTCGCCACTTGGTTTAACCCTTTCTTGTGTCATCTTCTGACGCTTGGTCCCCGTGGTTGACGGCAGGATAATCTGCTTCTTGGTTGCGCCAGCCTCTTCAGGATCGTCAATTTCGTCGATGTTACGAGTACGCGATCGAGTAATCATGGGATGGGTGGACTCGTAAGGGATGATTTGACTGTTCACGTCACGTTGAAGTGGAATGACGTCAGCACCTTCAACAACGACCGGAACAATCTCCATTGAACCCTTGGACGGTTGTCCACTCATGACAGGCACGTTGGTTGCTGGTTCATCTTCATCCTGTACCATGAGGTGCTGGGGATTGGTCGTTTCGATGAACTTCACAGTGCGAACGATTTGCACCTTACCCGTTGACACATTGAGGACTCGGTAGCCCTTCACACCATCCTCGTATCCAAGGAAACGACATTTGAACGCTTTGGCATCCAACTTGCGACGCTTCTCGTCGGGGATGTGAGCGTAGCCAAGAGCACCAAACACCTTGACGTTCCTGAGCTGTGGCTTCGATTTGTGCACAATCTCGAACGGTGTCTTCACAGTCACCGAGTTGGGGATCCGATTGATGATCCACGCAGCAGTGTTGACCGCCTCGGCCCACCACTTCTTGTTGACGCTCTCATGGTAGAGCAGACAACGAGCCATCTCCACGAGGCTCCGGTTCATGCGCTCAGCCAGACCGTTCTGCTGAGGCGTGTATGGCACCGTCTTCTCATGCTTGATGCCATGCTGGTTGAGGAACGCCTTGAACTGGCGACCGGTGTATTCACCACCATTGTCCGAACGCAGACGCTTGATACTCTTGCCCGTAGCGTTCTCCATCGCTGCCTTGTAGATTTTGAACTTGGACAGCACCTCCGACTTCGCTTTCATGAAGTGGACGGTCACGTGACGTGAGTAGTCGTCAATGAATGTCACAACGTACGTGCAACCACCAGGTGTCCTCGTCTGCATCGGACCCATCACGTCCGTATGCACCAGTTCAAGCACACCTGCACTCTTGACGACCTTCTCCGGATGCCTTGGATAGTCGTCAGCTTTCATCTTGCCCATGCAGCAGCCAGCGCATACGTCGTCCCCAGGGACTCCATTTGTAATGCGAGGCACTCCTTCTGCCATGGTAAGTAGTTTCTCATAACGCTTGAACGGGATGTGGCCGAGTCGGGCGTGCACAACAGCCCATGGCTCCTTACGAGTGGTCGTTGCAGCATGACACACCTCGTCCCCCACTGTCTTCAGCTTGTAGACATTTCCACAGCGCTTAGCTTCCATCACAGTAGCGTCCCCGTAGCGAAAGGTACACTTGTCCTTGCTGAACTGGGCGACGACTCCTTTCTCGGCCAGCTTCGACACCGAGATGAGGCTTCCTTCAACTTCTGGGATGTACAGGACATCCGACAGCTTGACAGACTTCCCGTCCATCAGCTTCAACCCGACGGTGCCCTTTGCAACTGCGTCGATTTTCGAGCCATCCGCGATCGTGATGCGGACTGGCGTCTTCAGCTCCTTCATGGACACAAACTTGTCCCGGACGCTGGTCATGTGCGAACTTGCACCAGAGTCGACGAGCCATTCACTCTTGGTCATCGCACTCGTAGCCATGAACGAGAAGTCGTCGGACGCTTCCTCTTGCGCAGCTTGCCCTCGTTCTTGGTCGGCTTTCTTCTTGCGGCACTCGAACTCTCGGTGCCCTTGCTTCTTGCAGTAGAAGCACTTGCAGTAGAAGCACTTGCCGTTGAAGCGACGCTTGCCCCCGAAGTCCTTCTTCTTCGTAGCGAAAGCCTTCTCTTGAGCCGATGACGATTCATCCGAAGCTTGAACACCAGAGAGAGCTTGAATCGCGTAGGCCAGCGACACGTTTGGCGTATTCTCGAGGACAGTACATATCATCTTGTACTCGTCCGTCAGACTGCCAAGGAGCAACACGAGCTGGCGAGACTCATCCAGAGTCTCACCGATCGTCTCCATCTGGAGGACGATCTCCTTGAACTGATCGACGTGGGAAGCGAACTTGGTCCCGGGCTCCATCTTGAAGTTGTTCAACTTCTTGGTGACGAGAAGCCGGTTCTTGAGCGTCTTCTTGTTGAAGTGCTCCTCGAGCATCGTCCACGCCTCAGCGGCAGTCAGTGCTCCACGGACGTAGACTTGGTACGTGAGACTCACGTCTCCAGCGATAACACCAAGTGCCTTCAGATCGTTGGTCTTCCATTCCGCCGTGGAGCGATCACTCACTTGGTCGAACTCGGGCTTGATGATCTGCGGTAGCAGTCCTTCCGAGCGAGCTTCATCCGCATGTTGAACTCCCAGTGGAAGTAGTTGTCTTCCACGAGCTTGTCGATGTTGTCGGCGTAGCTTGGGCTCATAACCAATTGAGAGTATAGCGAATCGAGGCTTGATAGTGAAGTGAGTAGGAGGAAGTAAATCCAAAAGTGAGTTTATTGAGTTAGCCCGCATTCACTAATCTACCCTTGCTCTCCTTGAGCTCCCCTTGTAGACCTTTGTGAAACGGGAACGCTTGATGTAACGGGAACGCCTTGTGAAACAGGAACGCTTGATGTAACGGGAACGATTGATGTAACGGGAACGATTTGTGCACATCTTGAGATCAGCAAATTGAAGTTCTCGTCCAATCAGAATAGTGTATCCAAGGTAGACCGCCAATCGTATTGCAGCATCCACGCGTCTTCCACTGTTGTCCTCACTTGGCACGCGTTGTGCGCGTGAAAGCTGCGTGCTTCGAGGTAGGGACCCAGTATAGGAGACGGCGAAGTGCAATCTCAACACGACATGTGAACGCTTTGGCATCCAACTTGCGACGCTTCTCGTCGGGGATGTGAGCGTAGCCAAGAGCACCAAACACCTTGACGTTCCTGAGCTGTGGCTTCGATTTGTGCACAATCTCGAACGGTGTCTTCACAGTCACCGAGTTGGGGATCCGATTGATGATCCACGCAGCAGTGTTGACCGCCTCGGCCCACCACTTCTTGTTGACGCTCTCATGGTAGAGCAGACAACGAGCCATCTCCACGAGGCTCCGGTTCATGCGCTCAGCCAGACCGTTCTGCTGAGGCGTGTATGGCACCGTCTTCTCATGCTTGATGCCATGCTGGTTGAGGAACGCCTTGAACTGGCGACCGGTGTATTCACCACCATTGTCCGAACGCAGACGCTTGATACTCTTGCCCGTAGCGTTCTCCATCGCTGCCTTGTAGATTTTGAACTTGGACAGCACCTCCGACTTCGCTTTCATGAAGTGGACGGTCACGTGACGTGAGTAGTCGTCAATGAATGTCACAACGTACGTGCAACCACCAGGTGTCCTCGTCTGCATCGGACCCATCACGTCCGTATGCACCAGTTCAAGCACACCTGCACTCTTGACGACCTTCTCCGGATGCCTTGGATAGTCGTCAGCTTTCATCTTGCCCATGCAGCAGCCAGCGCATACGTCGTCCCCAGGGACTCCACCCGTAATGCGAGGCACTCCTTCTGCCATGGTAAGTAGTTTCTCATAACGCTTGAACGGGATGTGGCCGAGTCGGGCGTGCACAACAGCCCATGGCTCCTTACGAGTGGTCGTTGCAGCATGACACACCTCGTCCCCACTGTCTTCAGCTTGTAGACATTTCCACAGCGCTTAGCTTCCATCACAGTAGCGTCCCCGTAGCGAAAGGTACACTTGTCCTTGCTGAACTGGGCGACGACTCCTTTCTCGGCCAGCTTCGACACCGAGATGAGGCTTCCTTCAACTTCTGGGATGTACAGGACATCCGACAGCTTGACAG
Source organism: Phytophthora colocasiae (assembly GCA_018806915.1). Lineage (NCBI taxonomy): Eukaryota > Oomycota > Peronosporomycetes > Peronosporales > Peronosporaceae > Phytophthora > Phytophthora colocasiae. The sequence continues at coordinate 84,346 of JAGKQI010000016.1, read as the reverse complement.
ACTTCCCGTCCATCAGCTTCAACCCGACGGTGCCCTTTGCAACTGCGTCGATTTTCGAGCCATCCGCGATCGTGATGCGGACTGGCGTCTTCAGCTCCTTCATGGACACAAACTTGTCCCGGACGCTGGTCATGTGCGAACTTGCACCAGAGTCGACGAGCCATTCACTCTTGGTCATCGCACTCGTAGCCATGAACGAGAAGTCGTCGGACGCTTCCTCTTGCGCAGCTTGCCCTCGTTCTTGGTCGGCTTTCTTCTTGCGGCACTCGAACTCTCGGTGCCCTTGCTTCTTGCAGTAGAAGCACTTGTCGTTGAAGCGACGCTTGCCCCCGAAGTCCTTCTTCTTCGTAGCGAAAGCCTTCTCTTGAGCCGATGACGATTCATCCGAAGCTTGAACACCAGAGAGAGCTTGAATCGCGTAGGCCAGCGACACGTTTGGCGTATTCTCGAGGACAGTACATATCATCTTGTACTCGTCCGTCAGACTGCCAAGGAGCAACACGAGCTGGCGAGACTCATCCAGAGTCTCACCGATCGTCTCCATCTGGAGGACGATCTCCTTGAACTGATCGACGTGGGAAGCGAACTTGGTCCTGGCTCCATCTTGAAGTTGTTCAACTTCTTGGTGACGAGAAGCCGGTTCTTGAGCGTCTTCTTGTTGAAGTGCTCCTCGAGCATCGTCCACGCCTCAGCGGCAGTCAGTGCTCCACGGACGTAGACTTGGTACGTGAGACTCACGTCTCCAGCGATAACACCAAGTGCCTTCAGATCGTTGGTCTTCCATTCCGCCGTGGAGCGATCACTCACTTGGTCGAACTCGGGCTTGATGATCTGCGGTAGCAGTCTCTTCCGAGCGAGCTTCATCCGCATGTTGAACTCCCAGTGGAAGTAGTTGTCTTCCACGAGCTTGTCGATGTTGTCGGCGTAGCTTGGGCTCATAACCAATTGAGAGTATAGCGAATCGAGGCTTGATAGTGAAGTGAGTAGGAGGAAGTAAATCCAAAAGTGAGTTTATTGAGTTAGCCCGCATTCACTAATCTACCCTTGCTCTCCTTGAGCTCCCCTTGTAGACCTTTGTGAAACGGGAACGCTTGATGTAACGGGAACGCCTTGTGAAACGGGAACGCTTGATGTAACGGGAACGATTGATGTAACGGGAACGATTTGTGCACATCTTGAGATCAGCAAATTGAAGTTCTCGTCCAATCAGAATAGTGTATCCAAGGTAGACCGCCAATCGTATTGCAGCATCCACGCGTCTTCCACTGTTGTCCTCACTTGGCACGCGTTGTGCGCGTGAAAGCTGCGTGCTTCGAGGTAGGGACCCAGTATAGGAGACGGCGAAGTGCAATCTCAACACCCCACTCAATTCGACGTCTCGAACTTGGGAATGACGTTGCTGCGTTCCATCAAGTAGCGCAACGTCTTGGAAGAGAGGCCCTTGGTCAAGTAGTCCGCTAGTTGGTTCTTAGACTCCTGGTAGGTCAGCTCAACCTCGCCACTGGCAATCTTCTCTCGGATGAAATGGTAGCGAATGTCGATGTGCTTGGTGCGAGCTTGATAACCGACATTCTTCGCCAAAGCCATGGCACCCTGGTTGTCCTCGTAGATCACCGTAGGGTCCACTTGCTTTGCACCAATGTCCTTGAGTAGTCGACGCAGCCATACTACTTCTTTGATGCACTCACTCAGAGCCATGTACTCTGTCTCAGTAGAACTCAGTGCGACCGTCTTCTGGAACGTCGAACGCCACACCACCGGAGCACCACACATCATGAGCATCATTCCGCTCACTGAGCGTCTGTCGTCACGGTTACCGGCCCAGTCAGCATCCGAGTAAGCCGTCATCTCAGTTCCCAGTAGGCCATCGTACATGATACCCACTTCCTTGGTCTTCAGCAGGTAGCGCACCACCTTGACTCCCGCATTCCAATGCGCCTCACCTGGGTTTTCCAGGAAGCGACTCAACTTGGCAACAGCAACCGCAATGTCAGGTCGTGTTCCGCATGTCAGATACATGAGGCTACCGATGAGCGATCGGTAGGGCCTTGACTTCATCTTGGCCTTGTACTCCTCTGTCTGCGTGCCGTCGTCCTTGGTCAAGTGAAGACTTGGATCCAGTGGCATCAGGCTTGGCTTCGCGTTTTCTTGACCGAATTTCTTGATGATCGACTCTGTATATGCGCGTTGAGAGATGGCCAATGTTTTATTGTCCATATCGTAGTCGATCTCAATCCCGAGAATAAATCGAGCGCGTCCGAGGTCCTTGATCCGGAATTTGTCCGCGATGCCAGCCTTCACTGACGCGATGACACCCTTGTCGCTTTGAAGCAATCAGCATGTCGTCGACGTAAAGACACACGATACATTCATCGTCACCATCACCTCGGGTGTATACACAGGGATCAGCATCAGCCGCCTTGAAACCCATGTCTTTTAAGTGACCATCGATCGTCTCGTTCCAAACACGAGATGCTTGCTTCAGGCCATACAAACTTTGCAGGAGTAGGCAGACGACGTCTTCTTCACTTTAGCATCGGCCATCGTCAGGAGCTCACGCAGACCTTCAGGCAATTCCATGTAAATTTCTTCGTCGAGCTTTCCATACAGGAACGCCGTATCCACGTCGCATTGCTCGATCTCAAATCCTTCAGCACAGCACTTAGCCAGCACAGCACGGATCGAGTTCAGGTATGCCACTGGCGCGTACGTCTCTTCATAGTCAATCCCGTGACGCTGAGAGTACCCTTGGCGACGAGACGAGCCTTGTGCCGGGTCACTTCTCCTTTCTCGTTGCGCTTCAACGCGAACACCCACCGACATCCGATCGGGCGCTGGTGAGCCGGTCTTGGTACCAGCTTCCATGTCTTGTTTGCAGTAAGTGACTCCAATTCACTTGCAATTGCCTTCTTCCATTTATCGCTGTCCTCGCCTGACGTCGCCTCTGTATACGTCTTGGGGACTTCCTCCGATGCAGCCATAGCTTGGCCACCTTCAAGTGCGAGCAGTTCGCCACTTGGTTTAACCCTTTCTTGTGTCATCTTCTGACGCTTGGTCCCCGTGGTTGACGGCAGGATAATCTGCTTCTTGGTTGCGCCAGCCTCTTCAGGATCGTCAATTTCGTCGATGTTACGAGTACGCGATCGAGTAATCATGGGATGGGTGGACTCGTAAGGGATGATTTGACTGTTCACGTCACGTTGAAGTGGAATGACGTCAGCACCTTCAACAACGACCGGAACAATCTCCATTGAACCCTTGGACGGTTGTCCACTCATGACAGGCACGTTGGTTGCTGGTTCATCTTCATCCTGTACCATGAGGTGCTGGGGATTGGTCGTTTCGATGAACTTCACAGTGCGAACGATTTGCACCTTACCCGTTGACACGTTGAGGACTCGGTAGCCCTTCACACCATCCTCGTATCCAAGGAAACGACATTTGAACGCTTTGGCATCCAACTTGCGACGCTTCTCGTCGGGGATGTGAGCGTAGCCAAGAGCACCAAACACCTTGACGTTCCTGAGCTGTGGCTTCGATTTGTGCACAATCTCGAACGGTGTCTTCACAGTCACCGAGTTGGGGATCCGATTGATGATCCACGCAGCAGTGTTGACCGCCTCGGCCCACCACTTCTTGTTGACGCTCTCATGGTAGAGCAGACAACGAGCCATCTCCACGAGGCTCCGGTTCATGCGCTCAGCCAGACCGTTCTGCTGAGGCGTGTATGGCACCGTCTTCTCATGCTTGATGCCATGCTGGTTGAGGAACGCCTTGAACTGGCGACCGGTGTATTCACCACCATCGTCCGAACGCAGACGCTTGATACTCTTGCCCGTAGCGTTCTCCATCGCTGCCTTGTAGATTTTGAACTTGGACAGCACCTCCGACTTCGCTTTCATGAAGTGGACGGTCACGTGACGTGAGTAGTCGTCAATGAATGTCACAACGTACGTGCAACCACCAGGTGTCCTCGTCTGCATCGGACCCATCACGTCCGTATGCACCAGTTCAAGCACACCTGCACTCTTGACGACCTTCTCCGGATGCCTTGGATAGTCGTCAGCTTTCATCTTGCCCATGCAGCAGCCAGCGCATACGTCGTCCCCAGGGACTCCACCCGTAATGCGAGGCACTCCTTCTGCCATGGTAAGTAGTTTCTCATAACGCTTGAACGGGATGTGGCCGAGTCGGGCGTGCACAACAGCCCATGGCTCCTTACGAGTGGTCGTTGCAGCATGACACACCTCGTCCCCACTGTCTTCAGCTTGTAGACATTTCCACAGCGCTTAGCTTCCATCACAGTAGCGTCCCCGTAGCGAAAGGTACACTTGTCCTTGCTGAACTGGGCGACGACTCCTTTCTCGGCCAGCTTCGACACCGAGATGAGGCTTCCTTCAACTTCTGGGATGTACAGGACATCCGACAGCTTGACAGACTTCCCGTCCATCAGCTTCAACCCGACGGTGCCCTTTGCAACTGCGTCGATTTTCGAGCCATCCGCGATCGTGATGCGGACTGGCGTCTTCAGCTCCTTCATGGACACAAACTTGTCCCGGACGCTGGTCATGTGCGAACTTGCACCAGAGTCGACGAGCCATTCACTCTTGGTCATCGCACTCGTAGCCATGAACGAGAAGTCGTCGGACGCTTCCTCTTGCGCAGCTTGCCCTCGTTCTTGGTCGGCTTTCTTCTTGCGGCACTCGAACTCTCGGTGCCCTTGCTTCTGCAGTAGAAGCACTTGCCGTTGAAGCGACGCTTGCCCCGAAGTCCTTCTTCTTCGTAGCGAAAGCCTTCTCTTGAGCCGATGACGATTCATCCGAAGCTTGAACACCAGAGAGAGCTTGAATCGCGTAGGCCAGCGACACGTTTGGCGTATTCTCGAGGACAGTACATATCATCTTGTACTCGTCCGTCAGACTGCCAAGGAGCAACACGAGCTGGCGAGACTCATCCAGAGTCTCACCGATCGTCTCCATCTGGAGTGACGATCTCCTTGAACTGATCGACGTGGGAAGCGAACTTGGTCCCGGGCTCCATCTTGAAGTTGTTCAACTTCTTGGTGACGAGAAGCCGGTTCTTGAGCGTCTTCTTGTTGAAGTGCTCCTCGAGCATCGTCCACGCCTCAGCGGCAGTCAGTGCTCCACGGACGTAGACTTGGTACGTGAGACTCACGTCTCCAGCGATAACACCAAGTGCCTTCAGATCGTTGGTCTTCCATTCCGCCGTGGAGCGATCACTCACTTGGTCGAACTCGGGCTTGATGATCTGCGGTAGCAGTCCCTTCCGAGCGAGCTTCATCCGCATGTTGAACTCCCAGTGGAAGTAGTTGTCTTCCACGAGCTTGTCGATGTTGTCGGCGTAGCTTGGGCTCATAACCAATTGAGAGTATAGCGAATCGAGGCTTGATAGTGAAGTGAGTAGGAGGAAGTAAATCCAAAAGTGAGTTTATTGAGTTAGCCCGCATTCACTAATCTACCCTTGCTCTCCTTGAGCTCCCCTTGTAGACCTTTGTGAAACGGGAACGCTTGATGTAACGGGAACGCCTTGTGAAACAGGAACGCTTGATGTAACGGGAACGATTGATGTAACGGGAACGATTTGTGCACATCTTGAGATCAGCAAATTGAAGTTCTCGTCCAATCAGAATAGTGTATCCAAGGTAGACCGCCAATCGTATTGCAGCATCCACGCGTCTTCCACTGTTGTCCTCACTTGGCACGCGTTGTGCGCGTGAAAGCTGCGTGCTTCGAGGTAGGGACCCAGTATAGGAGACGGCGAAGTGCAATCTCAACACGACATGTGAACGCTTTGGCATCAACTTGCGACGCTTCTCGTCGGGGATGTGAGCGTAGCCAAGAGCACCAAACACCTTGACGTTCCTGAGCTGTGGCTTCGATTTGTGCACAATCTCGAACGGTGTCTTCACAGTCACCGAGTTGGGGATCCGATTGATGATCCACGCAGCAGTGTTGACCGCCTCGGCCCACCACTTCTTGTTGACGCTCTCATGGTAGAGCAGACAACGAGCCATCTCCACGAGGCTCCGGTTCATGCGCTCAGCCAGACCGTTCTGCTGAGGCGTGTATGGCACCGTCTTCTCATGCTTGATGCCATGCTGGTTGAGGAACGCCTTGAACTGGCGACCGGTGTATTCACCACCATTGTCCGAACGCAGACGCTTGATACTCTTGCCCGTAGCGTTCTCCATCGCTGCCTTGTAGATTTTGAACTTGGACAGCACCTCCGACTTCGCTTTCATGAAGTGGACGGTCACGTGACGTGAGTAGTCGTCAATGAATGTCACAACGTACGTGCAACCACCAGGTGTCCTCGTCTGCATCGGACCCATCACGTCCGTATGCACCAGTTCAAGCACACCTGCACTCTTGACGACCTTCTCCGGATGCCTTGGATAGTCGTCAGCTTTCATCTTGCCCATGCAGCAGCCAGCGCATACGTCGTCCCCAGGGACTCCACCCGTAATGCGAGGCACTCCTTCTGCCATGGTAAGTAGTTTCTCATAACGCTTGAACGGGATGTGGCCGAGTCGGGCGTGCACAACAGCCCATGGCTCCTTACGAGTGGTCGTTGCAGCATGACACACCTCGTCCCCCACTGTCTTCAGCTTGTAGACATTTCCACAGCGCTTAGCTTCCATCACAGTAGCGTCCCCGTAGCGAAAGGTACACTTGTCCTTGCTGAACTGGGCGACGACTCCTTTCTCGGCCAGCTTCGACACCGAGATGAGGCTTCCTTCAACTTCTGGGATGTACAGGACATCCGACAGCTTGACAGACTTCCCGTCCATCAGCTTCAACCCGACGGTGCCCTTTGCAACTGCGTCGATTTTCGAGCCATCCGCGATCGTGATGCGGACTGGCGTCTTCAGCTCCTTCATGGACACAAACTTGTCCCGGACGCTGGTCATGTGCGAACTTGCACCAGAGTCGACGAGCCATTCACTCTTGGTCATCGCACTCGTAGCCATGAACGAGAAGTCGTCGGACGCTTCCTCTTGCGCAGCTTGCCCTCGTTCTTGGTCGGCTTTCTTCTTGCGGCACTCGAACTCTCGGTGCCCTTGCTTCTGCAGTAGAAGCACTTGTCGTTGAAGCGACGCTTGCCCCCGAAGTCCTTCTTCTTCGTAGCGAAAGCCTTCTCTTGAGCCGATGACGATTCATCCGAAGCTTGAACACCAGAGAGAGCTTGAATCGCGTAGGCCAGCGACACGTTTGGCGTATTCTCGAGGACAGTACATATCATCTTGTACTCGTCCGTCAGACTGCCAAGGAGCAACACGAGCTGGCGAGACTCATCCAGAGTCTCACCGATCGTCTCCATCTGGAGGACGATCTCCTTGAACTGATCGACGTGGGAAGCGAACTTGGTCCCGGGCTCCATCTTGAAGTTGTTCAACTTCTTGGTGACGAGAAGCCGGTTCTTGAGCGTCTTCTTGTTGAAGTGCTCCTCGAGCATCGTCCACGCCTCAGCGGCAGTCAGTGCTCCACGGACGTAGACTTGGTACGTGAGACTCACGTCTCCAGCGATAACACCAAGTGCCTTCAGATCGTTGGTCTTCCATTCCGCCGTGGAGCGATCACTCACTTGGTCGAACTCGGGCTTGATGATCTGCGGTAGCAGTCCCTTCCGAGCGAGCTTCATCCGCATGTTGAACTCCCAGTGGAAGTAGTTGTCTTCCACGAGCTTGTCGATGTTGTCGGCGTAGCTTGGGCTCATAACCAATTGAGAGTATAGCGAATCGAGGCTTGATAGTGAAGTGAGTAGGAGGAAGTAAATCCAAAAGTGAGTTTATTGAGTTAGCCCGCATTCACTAATCTACCCTTGCTCTCCTTGAGCTCCCCTTGTAGACCTTTGTGAAACGGGAACGCTTGATGTAACGGGAACGCCTTGTGAAACGGGAACGCTTGATGTAACGGGAACGATTGATGTAACGGGAACGATTTGTGCACATCTTGAGATCAGCAAATTGAAGTTCTCGTCCAATCAGAATAGTGTATCCAAGGTAGACCGCCAATCGTATTGCAGCATCCACGCGTCTTCCACTGTTGTCCTCACTTGGCACGCGTTGTGCGCGTGAAAGCTGCGTGCTTCGAGGTAGGGACCCAGTATAGGAGACGGCGAAGTGCAATCTCAACACGACATGTGAACGCTTTGGCATCCAACTTGCGACGCTTCTCGTCGGGGATGTGAGCGTAGCCAAGAGCACCAAACACCTTGACGTTCCTGAGCTGTGGCTTCGATTTGTGCACAATCTCGAACGGTGTCTTCACAGTCACCGAGTTGGGGATCCGATTGATGATCCACGCAGCAGTGTTGACCGCCTCGGCCCACCACTTCTTGTTGACGCTCTCATGGTAGAGCAGACAACGAGCCATCTCCACGAGGCTCCGGTTCATGCGCTCAGCCAGACCGTTCTGCTGAGGCGTGTATGGCACCGTCTTCTCATGCTTGATGCCATGCTGGTTGAGGAACGCCTTGAACTGGCGACCGGTGTATTCACCACCATTGTCCGAACGCAGACGCTTGATACTCTTGCCCGTAGCGTTCTCCATCGCTGCCTTGTAGATTTTGAACTTGGACAGCACCTCCGACTTCGCTTTCATGAAGTGGACGGTCACGTGACGTGAGTAGTCGTCAATGAATGTCACAACGTACGTGCAACCACCAGGTGTCCTCGTCTGCATCGGACCCATCACGTCCGTATGCACCAGTTCAAGCACACCTGCACTCTTGACGACCTTCTCCGGATGCCTTGGATAGTCGTCAGCTTTCATCTTGCCCATGCAGCAGCCAGCGCATACGTCGTCCCCAGGGACTCCACCCGTAATGCGAGGCACTCCTTCTGCCATGGTAAGTAGTTTCTCATAACGCTTGAACGGGATGTGGCCGAGTCGGGCGTGCACAACAGCCCATGGCTCCTTACGAGTGGTCGTTGCAGCATGACACACCTCGTCCCCACTGTCTTCAGCTTGTAGACATTTCCACAGCGCTTAGCTTCCATCACAGTAGCGTCCCCGTAGCGAAAGGTACACTTGTCCTTGCTGAACTGGGCGACGACTCCTTTCTCGGCCAGCTTCGACACCGAGATGAGGCTTCCTTCAACTTCTGGGATGTACAGGACATCCGACAGCTTGACAGACTTCCCGTCCATCAGCTTCAACCCGACGGTGCCCTTTGCAACTGCGTCGATTTTCGAGCCATCCGCGATCGTGATGCGGACTGGCGTCTTCAGCTCCTTCATGGACACAAACTTGTCCCGGACGCTGGTCATGTGCGAACTTGCACCAGAGTCGACGAGCCATTCACTCTTGGTCATCGCACTCGTAGCCATGAACGAGAAGTCGTCGGACGCTTCCTCTTGCGCAGCTTGCCCTCGTTCTTGGTCGGCTTTCTTCTTGCGGCACTCGAACTCTCGGTGCCCTTGCTTCTGCAGTAGAAGCACTTGCCGTTGAAGCGACGCTTGCCCCCGAAGTCCTTCTTCTTCGTAGCGAAAGCCTTCTCTTGAGCCGATGACGATTCATCCGAAGCTTGAACACCAGAGAGAGCTTGAATCGCGTAGGCCAGCGACACGTTTGGCGTATTCTCGAGGACAGTACATATCATCTTGTACTCGTCCGTCAGACTGCCAAGGAGCAACACGAGCTGGCGAGACTCATCCAGAGTCTCACCGATCGTCTCCATCTGGAGGATGATCTCCTTGAACTGATCGACGTGGGAAGCGAACTTGGTCCCGGGCTCCATCTTGAAGTTGTTCAACTTCTTGGTGACGAGAAGCCGGTTCTTGAGCGTCTTCTTGTTGAAGTGCTCCTCGAGCATCGTCCACGCCTCAGCGGCAGTCAGTGCTCCACGGACGTAGACTTGGTACGTGAGACTCACGTCTCCAGCGATAACACCAAGTGCCTTCAGATCGTTGGTCTTCCATTCCGCCGTGGAGCGATCACTCACTTGGTCGAACTCGGGCTTGATGATCTGCGGTAGCAGTCCCTTCCGAGCAAGCTTCATCCGCATGTTGAACTCCCAGTGGAAGTAGTTGTCTTCCACGAGCTTGTCGATGTTGTCGGCGTAGCTTGGGCTCATAACCAATTGAGAGTATAGCGAATCGAGGCTTGATAGTGAAGTGAGTAGGAGGAAGTAAATCCAAAAGTGAGTTTATTGAGTTAGCCCGCATTCACTAATCTACCCTTGCTCTCCTTGAGCTCCCCTTGTAGACCTTTGTGAAACGGGAACGCTTGATGTAACGGGAACGCCTTGTGAAACGGGAACGCTTGATGTAACGGGAACGATTGATGTAACGGGAACGATTTGTGCACATCTTGAGATCAGCAAATTGAAGTTCTCGTCCAATCAGAATAGTGTATCCAAGGTAGACCGCCAATCGTATTGCAGCATCCACGCGTCTTCCACTGTTGTCCTCACTTGGCACGCGTTGTGCGCGTGAAAGCTGCGTGCTTCGAGGTAGGGACCCAGTATAGGAGACGGCGAAGTGCAATCTCAACAGGGTGGTGTTCGCGGAGGTGGTGAACGGTCTCAGACCGCAGACCTTGCTGAAAGTAGAACCGTAGTTCTAGAGGAGAGATTGGTACTTTGCACTGAATCAGCACATCTTGGAATTCGCTCACGTAATCATGAAGTGATCCGAGTTGCGTAATCTTACACAACTTCTCACGAAGAGAATACTCGTGATCGGGGGGTAAAAAACGTTTCCGCATGGCAATCTTGAAGGTATCCCACGTGCGGACAACCTGATTACGGTCACAGTCTGCCAAGAACTGCCTGTACCAGTTCATCGGTGTCGGTGCTAAGTAGCACGACACCATAGTGACGAACGCAGCCGAGTTCTCCACCATTAGGGGGTGGTAGTCGGCATAGTACTGCTCAATGGTAAAAAACCAGAGCTCTAGGTCCTCATTGAGGCTTCCATGGTACTTGGGAGGCTCCGCCTTCCGTGCAGCCGGTGGCTTGCTGGTCAACGTTTCCATTCGTGCTGCTTGAGCAGCAATCTGCTCATTCATGCGAGCGTGGAATTGTTCTTGCTGCTGTGCGAAGTATTGTAGCATTTCTCCGAAAGTTTGGGGAACTTGGTTGGCCTCCATGGTCGTGGGGTAGGAAAAAAGGTGTGTAGGTTACTCGAAGGTGACTTGAAGGTTACTCGAAGGTGACTTGATGGTTGCTCGATGGCTTCAACTGGAACTTGGACTCGGCGGCTCGATGGACGTCGAGGACTTGACAACGACAAGTGCTACTATGTGATGTAGCGAGAGGAAGCTGTTATCCTTGAAAGGTAAATTGAAAAGTGTATTGATATTTACTTGCTTTTTCCTACTACTGCTGCTCTGTTGCAGCCAGTCAAAAAGGAGTAAACCTGAGCTACCTCAAGTAGCAAGTAAACTAGTTTATGCATATCAACTCGACCTTGCTGAGGTCATTATCATTGGAGTAAACCTCAATGACCTCAGTGAGGTCGTAAACGGAGTTAATAACTCCGTTACACTACATTCGTGTGCGATGTGGTCGTCCAAGTCTCTTCGTAGTCCAAACCGACGGCCACAACCACCACAACGAAACACACCTGAAGCCAACCCAGCTGCACGCTCACAGTCAATTTCTTGGTACAGAATCTCTCGTTTAGCTTTCTCCATTGCGCGACGCACCATGAGTTTCTTGACGAACTTCCGCTCCAACTGCTGCTTGCGACCGAGCAGCCAGAAGAGCAAGCCGTGACTCTGAAGCAATAACCTCGAGAGAGGAAATTGGTCGAAGCGGACGTTGATAACGTCGCTCATGTGTGTTCTGTTGCCCACCAACGCTCAAATTCGTTGCATGCTATCCCACCATTGCCATCGCAATCCAATTCAGCGAACAGGGTCCGAACCTGCGCGGTTGAGAGCTTCGGAGCCGCTTTTTTGCTCTTCTTCCCACGTAAATATGACAACATGAGCTGGTTCATCCAAATCGAGTGTCCCGGATCCATCCAGATCAAAGACTTGAAAGCACTGTCGTAGTCTCAGAATTGCTGGATCCAGACCCTCTTCAACGTTGCCCGAAGTTTCAGGGACGGAACTGCCGGTAGTATCGCTGAATCCAAATAGCAGCTCGTCCTCGAAGACGGAACGTCGAACCAGAAGTGGAATACCGCGGCGACGAAGTACTCGAATGGCGATGGCTACGGGCTTTCAGTGCTGTACGGAACCAAGCTTTAGTGACGCAGCGTCGAATACAGTTAGCAGACGCATGTGCTTCCTTTGCGTACGGGACTCTATCAGACTCTGCATTCTGAATTTGTGTAGTAAACTGCACCGAACTGAGTGGATGGCGTAGCTGCTCACTTCTACTGCAAAACGTTGATGCATTGAGCGATCTGGCAAGTCTTGATCGGATGTCGTTTTCTCACAAATTACCTTTGATTTTCTTTTCTCTCGCATTTGAATTGAATCACAAATTCGTCGTTCTGAAGGACCATCTTAGTAGTGGGGAGTTAGTGATGGATACGTTTACTCTAAAGAGATGGATCCATGAAGAAGAATTCCGATTGCTCGAAGATATCAAAGGTGGCGATTGAAGAATCAACATTCACGGTGATACGCTATGAATTTTACTCTAGCGGTTGCTAGTTACGGCACTTAAATTCAGATTGTGGCGCAAAACCCAAAACTGCAAACTCAACATGTAGTCACAGGGCCAGTGTCCCAGATTAGTAGCGACGCCGACGACGGCCATTGCACTTGCTGCTTGGAGCTGGCGTGACTTCGGGCGTGTCAACCGAAGGTGATTCAGGAGCAGGTGTAGTCTGCACGTCCGCCTCGTCACCCTTCGACGGGGAGCCTGAGTCATCAGTGGATGGAGAGTCCGAGTTACCACTCGACGGAGAGTTTGAATCACCAGTGGACGGAGAGTCCGAGTTACCACTTGATGGTGAGTTCGAGTTACCACTCGATGGTGAGTTTGAGTCACCAGTGGACGGCGAGTCGGAGTCACCCGTGGACGGCGAGCCACCTCCTCCGGCAGGTCCCGTCAAAGGGATACAGTTCTTGTACGCCTGCCAGACCGTCTTCCCATCAAGACGCTGAAGCCCAAGCCAGTAGAATCGAAGCATGCACCCACCCGAAGCGCATGAAGAGTAGTCGACAGGCTTGAAGACAGAAATCGTGTCCTGCGTACCATCTCCATACGCACTCTGGCAATCGTCGTTCTGAAGGACCATCTTATCATCCAGCCAGATCTCACACGGACCAGCGTGCACAATACCACGAGAGAAGGTCGCTGCGCCGTCGGTCGGTGGATCAACGGGCGTTCCGTTCGGGTCAGTAAAGCCGCAGTCCTCACCGTAAACTGAGTTGCCGTCCATCATCGAACGAACGTCCTTGTAGTTGTTGGACGCTGCCAGTTCCTTAAACGTAGCGAGAAGGCCTTCGTCACCCTTGGATTCGTCCCATCCTCCCTTCCACTGGGGCTCAATCTCAACAACCCAGTCACTCGTTTTCTTACCCTTCCAGGAAGGTTCGGGCTTCGCGATGTAGCCGTGAGCGCGAACGTAGTCCACAGTAGTGGCAACAGCCAAAACCAGGGACAGAATAGATGTTAAGGACACCATGAGAGAGTTCGTTGTAGTGGTGGATGACGGCAGTACTGGGGGGGAGGAAGCAAGTTTTGAAATGACTTGTACAAGTGCCGGTTTGTCGATAAAAGCTTTGGACATTAATAACTCCCTTGCAAATCACGACTGTGCCTCGAATGACTTCGAAGTACCTAGCAGACGGGATCAAGTAAACGGTCTTTCGCGCTGTCCGAAGAATCCGTGCGGACAGCAATTCACTTAGTAGTTTAATCGAGGTGGCCTTTCGATGGTCGCAAATAGACGATGTTCAATCTCTACGATTAATCAGACGTAGCAGATCCAACATGATTATGGATCTTGGTGACATCCTTTACACCTGCGAGCCTCTACATCATGTGTAGTACATGTAGTACATGTGCTCGATACATGTAGTGTGCTGTATCGACAAACCTGTGTACGGTACATGTAGAAGACCTCCAACACCCACTGTTTCGTTCCTCGTTGTCCGATGGACCATGGTCTGGCTGGAAACTCAATGCTGACAAAGACAGTATAGACGTGGAGAAAATAAAAAAATATCCTGGATGCAGGATGATAGTACATCATTGATTAGCTGGAGAGCGAAGTGGTCATCACGCGTGCCGATCATACAAAGTAAATACTAGTCTACGCTTCGATTAAATGACTTAGTATACCATTCAATTCGAACCTGTGCAGACAGAGCTTTGGCTGTGCCACTACAACGAGTACATGTATTTAATTGACGGCAATTCCGATCGTGCTCCTAGAATGCAGTCATATAAACACGATATGAGGTCAAGATCAATTGGACATGAGGTTGTACCAGGCAAACTATTGAAATTCATGAAATGAAGAAGGTCTCGCATTTTCAGAAGAAAGAATTATTTTGCTTAGAGCTCGAACTCCTCTTCATGGACATCAAAGTGACTACTTCCAATGTCTGCGATCGAGTACTCAACAGCTTTTTTCAGCTCTTCCGGCCCCGACACAAATACACCGATCGTTGAGTTTCCAGCAGCATTCGAAGACGGATATGTCGTACGGAGTACATGATGCTCTGCGAACGCCAACTTCATGAGCTGCGGGATGTCCGGACGGTGACCAACGTCAACGTAGTACTCTGAAAGGAGATCCTGGAACGTGTGGATATCCACAGCCATTGAGGGAAGACGAGGTGTCTCTGCTACCGGTCGAGTGGTGTTGTCGCCGTGGCAACACTGTGAGTTTGTAGATGGGATCAAGCCCAGCAACAACATCACTGCAGAAGAATCGAGAAACAAGTACAGACGGCTAGACCGCAGACGATTGCTGCAAACATAGTGTAGTGTCTGCAGGAATGAAGACACGGATGGGGGAGCCGGCGAAGCTCCCTGGTAGTTTAGCCTTGTTGTATTGCTGGTATAATGCAAAGTGATTCTCTCTACTACAGTATTTGCTACTCTAGTTGGCGTCGGAGGCGTTCCTGGCGGTTGGTTGGACGCCCTTCGTGTCATCAGCGTTGTCGTGATGCACATCAACATGTCAACATCGTTGTCGTGATGCACATCAATATGTAGATAGCATTGTCGATATGCAGGTGCAGCCGTTCAGGCGCACTGCAACCATTGCAGCAAACTGGAGCTGGCTGGTCATGGATCCACTACACTGCCCCTCCAAGCTTGGTCCAGATTATGCAATGTCTGCTGATAACGATTGCTGAAATGTTCAGTTTTTGTAATCAATATTCGACAGTCGTGGTCAGATGTACCCATAGACCGTCTATGTAACAAGTGTTACAGGTGCAACCTATTGAAGTTGAATATGATTAATTGTTTTGGCCTCAATATTGATTTGTACAATACGGGAGTTGGTGCAAGATGTTTGCACAACATATATCTACATGGTAGAGTGACCAAAAAGCAAAGAGAAAAAAATTTGTGGATTTTGGCAAAAGTACGCAATCTTTTTGATTGAAATTTTTACTGGTAGTCTTTCCAGTACTTGCGCAACTTTGCATCCTGATGTTGGATGTATTTGTCTAGGAGAACCTTGACTTCTGTAGCCAAAGATTTGAGAGGTTCCCACGAGTCTTCCACGGACTCCAAGCCTTTCCAGCTTACTAGAACTTCGTAGTCCTTGATGGAGGCGTTCCACCGATGATTTTTAAACCCATTTACGGCCAGGACGATGCCCTGAGAAGCGATGTGCTCTAGAATTTCCTCTGTTACGTTCAGCTGATTGTCAGCATAGAACTTCAGACGTGAGGCATGTACATCAGACTCATCTCCAGTTACTAAATGACTGATTCTGAATGAGTGAGAGTCAGCTCGGACCACTTTGTATGGTCCTTGCCACGTGACCAGGAGCTTGTTGCCCTTTTTCTCATCTACACGTGAGCGTAGTACATAGTCCCCAACGTCGAAGTTGACCGCGTTCTCACCTCTTTCCTTTCTTTTATTGAGGAGTCGCTGTTTGAGGCGGTGGTCGGCGATGGGCTGGTGCATTGCGCACAGGCTAGCTCGTAGTTCCGCTAGGTGTTTGTCTATCGCTTCCGAATTGTCGGGCAGAGTGACCAGCTTTTTGCTGTCTGGGTGATAGAACTCTGCAAGTGGCGAGGGACAAGGTAGTCCAGTGAATAGTTCAACTGGTGCTCGATTGCCAAGCGAAGGAAGAGCTGTGTGGTTCAAGCTGGCTTGAACCAATGGCACTAAGTAGGTCCAGTCTTTGGTTGATACTTTGTACTCTAGGAGCATGGCTCGTAGTACTTGTAGGATGTCGCGGTTGACTCGCTCTACAGATCCATTTATCCATGGACTGTAGGCTAAAGTGAAATGCTGTTGGCTTTTGAGCCTTCTCGAAAGCTCCGCTACCACTTCGTTTTTGAAGTGGCTGCCATTGTCACTAACCCACATTGGTGGTGCTCCAAATCGGCTATGCCAGTCGAGGATGGCAGCAGTAGCTACAGCACTATCCGCTGCATCACCCACAACCAACTCACAGAAGTGCGTCGCGTGATCTTTTAGCACCAGTAGGTACTTACTGTCACCAAAAGAATCGCCGAGTGATAAGAAACCCCAATGTAGGACTCCATTTCGTTCATTGCAATCGATTGTCTCGCTCCACGGTCTTTTGATCATCTTCCCACCTTTGACATGTGGACACAGCATGCACGTCGACACGAATGTGTGTACGACGTTTCGTAGGTCTGGGATATGAAACAGTTTCCGTAGGTGGTTGACCATTGCCTGCTCACCACGATGGCCTTGTGCCCCGCAGTGAGCGATCACACAGAGTCGCTGTGTGAGGTCTGCGCAAGCATGAGGGACCCAGATGCGCTGGTCCACTCGCAGCACCTTGTGCTCGTCAGGCATCGCACCGGCAGGTGCTTGGTGTTGCTGCTGCGAAGTCCTGAACTCAGCTAAAGTTGGCCACGTGAAGCCCTCCGCGTCTAAAGGTCGCAGCGCCGATGGCTTCTTCGTTCTCGCTTTCAATTGCTTCCTTTTGCCCTGAGCTCGGGTGAAA
This sequence comes from Phytophthora colocasiae, assembly GCA_018806915.1. Lineage (NCBI taxonomy): Eukaryota > Oomycota > Peronosporomycetes > Peronosporales > Peronosporaceae > Phytophthora > Phytophthora colocasiae. The sequence goes on along the minus strand of JAGKQI010000016.1, from coordinate 67,248 downwards.
CGCTTCAAGTGCACCGTCGTCGTCGGCTGTCCTGCCCACCTTGAAAGCATATCAGCCCACACGTTGGAGGCTCCGTCCACATGCTCAATGACGTAGCGATAGGACATGAGTTTGAGCGCCCATCGGAGTAACTTCCCGCGAATATGTTTCTTGATGTTTGTATGCGGCGCGAATACATGGATCAAATTCCTGTGGTCGCAAAATAGGTGGAACGGTCGTGGTCGCAGCAACAGATAGTCTAACTTCTCGCAGGCAACCACAATGGGGTATGCTTCCTTCTCGATCACGGTCCAATTCTGCTGAGAACCGTGAAAGGATCCACTCAAACACGTGAGTAGTTGATGGTTTTGGGCTGTGACAGAGATCGTTGGATCAAAGTCCTTTACCTGCGTCAGTATGACTGCATAGCCCATATCGGACGCGTCAGTGAAAATGCAGGTTGTCGCTTTATCATCAGGTAGCACCAATGTGGCGGACGTCGCCAGTAGATCTTTCACTCGATCATACGTGGCCTTTTCTTCCTGAGATAGTTCGATAGAAATGCCTGCGGCCGCACGTTTGGTCCGCTTTCCATTGCGGAGTGCATTGTCGAGGTGCTGTTGAAGGGGCTCTACCGCTCGAGCATAGTCAACAATCGACTCCCGCATCCAGTTGGCGGCGCAAACGAACTGTTGCAGTTGTCCAGCAGTGGTCGGGTACGGCATTGCCCGCAACGTATTGATCCTTTCCGGGTCGTGGGAGATGCCATCGCTGTCGATGATGCGACCGCACCACTTAACAGACTTCTGGTACAAACTGCTCTTCTTGGCACTGAGTTTCAGGCCAAAAGATGCCACTAGGTCGAAGAATTGCTCCAACTTCAACAAGTAGTTGTCGATATCATCAGCAAAGAGTAATAGATCATCGATCCAGATAATAAGACACTTGTACAAAAGCGGCTCGAAGCACTCCTCCATTGTCTGCTGAAAATGAACAGCAGCATCACAGCACCCTTGGGGTACTCGGCGAGGCGTATATATTTTTGAGTCTGTGATGTATGACATCAACTCTTGGCTAAGTTTTGCTAGAGGGAGCTGCCAAAATCCTTTGAGGAGATCGAACAGTCCATAGTGCTTTTTACCTTTTGTATACTCTAGCAGAGCGCTCATGTGAGGCATAGTACTGATCATCGCCTCGATGAGGTCATTGACCAGACGGTAGTCGCAGGTTTGACGATACTGGTCGTCGGTTGTGCCTGGCTTGCGCACTGGTAAAACTGGGCTGGCCCAGCGACTCTGTGGGTTCTCGTATACCCATCCCAGATCGACTAACTTGCGATTGAACTCTCGCAAATACAGACGCACAGCAGGCGGGTAGCGCCGAGGCTTGCTTTTGACTGCTTTCGATCCCTCTTTGAGACGGATTTCTAGCGGTTTAACACGGGCAGGAGGATCGTTACCGAGCTCGATGCGCCAAATGTCATGCTTTGTGGTAATGGCACGAAGCTGCTCCTCCAAATTGCACGGGAAGCCATGCTTGAGTGCCTCTTGAATAAGTCGTTCCACTGCTCCACGAAGGTCATCATCGGTTGGAGGTGTATCAGAGACAGGCACTCCGACGTCGGAGTCTGCTATGTCGTCGCCGTCGTCGGTGTCGCGCTCTACAAGTTGCTCTAGTTGTCGATCGACATCGATACCCAACGTCTTTAGTAGGTCTTGACCCAAAATAAACTCAGGTTCGTCGTCGTCGATTACCAGACACTCGACCGGATCATGGATTGCAACTGCGCCTGCCGCCGTATTGAGCAAAACACGAACTTGCACTGATGCACTGCAAACGATCTCATGCTCAGCAACACCGACTATCAACATGGGTGTGTTTAGCCGGGTCAGCTTGACCGCTGGATCACGGAGCATGAGCTCTTCAACGTGTTTCCTACTAACAGCAGTCCGGTCGGCACCGGTGTCTGCACAGTAAGGTAACTGCATCACCTCGTTTAGGGTAACAGTCTTTTGCTCATCCGGAATGCACTCACGAACTCGCTTTAGGCGAGCCACCTCACGCTTCGTGCCGTCACTTCGCTGTGCGCGAAGCTTTTCCGAATTTCAGCTTTTTCACTATCGGTTGCACTAGTACACTCCGACAGCCAATGGAGATCGCCGCAATGTGGGCAAGGAGTAGGCGGCTTCTTCGGGCGGTCAATGACACCCTTAGGTGATGGCCGTGGGCCTGAACCGCTGGATTCGTCCGCCACTCGCTGTTTCTTAGTCGATTTCTTGCCGCCAGAACGTTGGGCCGGACGCTCGGCATCACGGTTCCCACGGTCACGGTCACGCTTGGCTCGACGTTGGCTTTGAAAAGCCTTCTCGTGATCCAGCGCCTTCTCCAAGATTAAGTCGTGCAAAACTACCTCGTCCTCTTTCGCTTTGCGCGTCTGAAAGCGGGCAGTTCGGTCAACTTCCTCCCGAAGAGCTTTTGGTTCGAGTGAATTGATCAGTATCGAACACAGTTGCTTTTTACCGTGGTCTTCGGTGAAGAAAATGCGCCAGCCGTGATCGTCAATAATCTCGTGGCACAGCTTAAAGTACTGAATGACTCGTTCGTGTACGTCACTCTCACTTAAATCCATGCGGAGGTGTTCCGCCATCTCTTGGTCGATGTCGGGGACACTATTGTTTTTCACAGTCGAAATGATCTTTTCAACCTCGTCGAGGATGAGCTCGTCGGTGACGTCCGACATGGACATCTTCCACCGAAGACGACACCACTGCCTGAGCAGTCCTTCATCAAAGGTGTTTTTTATTGGGACAATCAGATCGTCCGTCTCACCCTTGGCACGATTACGGATGGTATCCTCATACTCGCGACGATCCTTCCTCCACTTCGCGTGCGAAGTGCTCGTAATTCGCGGTGGCAGTATCGGCGTGAAGATTGGAGCAGAAGAACGCTCCGAGTCGTCGGCAGGTGAGTTCGAGCTCTGAGCTCTCGTCATGGTCATACTTGTCTTGATTCAGCAGTGACTGCTAAAGAATTCTTTGTAGTGTCTGCAGGAATGAAGACACGGATGGGGGAGCCGGCGAAGCTCCCTGGTAGTTTAGCCTTGTTGTATTGCTGGTATAATGCAAAGTGATTCTCTCTACTACAGTATTTGCTACTCTAGTTGGCGTCGGAGGCGTTCCTGGCGGTTGGTTGGACGCCCTTCGTGTCATCAGCGTTGTCGTGATGCACATCAACATGTCAACATCGTTGTCGTGATGCACATCAATATGTAGATAGCATTGTCGATATGCAGGTGCAGCCGTTCAGGCGCACTGCAACCATTGCAGCAAACTGGAGCTGGCTGGTCATGGATCCACTACACATAGACGGTTGTAGCAAAGCACGGAAGTGCACTAACCGTCCATAAATCCTCCAGGACATGCATATCAAAGAAGAGCAGCTAGTGCAGGAGCTAAGGAACTGCTCAATACATTATCACTTCTACATTTTCCATTTGGGAGCCATAACAAGTGGGGGTTTTAGGGTCTTGCGTCTTCTTGTCCAGTGCGATACTCGTGTAGACTGTAGCCATCCCCACGACAATGAGCAACGTGATCTCGACGAAATTCTGCAGGGGCCAGAGGTTCTCGTTGCTCTCCTGTTGGGCGCCTACCGCGGGTGTGAGTCTCGTGACTCGCTCTCCGTAGGCGAAGATGCAGCTGTGCGCGTCTTTGGGTGTAGGTAGCCGACTAAACCGCAACAATTTCAATTTCAATTTTTGTACTTTGTTGCCGTACTTGACGAGGATCTCGATGATCAACGTGATCAGGAAGGATGCACCAAACATTGCCACCTTGCTGGTTCGAGTACGCAGAGGCTCAGTGAAAAACTCTGGGGGCCTTGGACTTCACGGTAGCGTCGTACTTAGTAGCATTCAAGTGGGGTTTCCCAGCAAGACGTTCACGATCAATAGGTAGTTCCAGTTGTTCACTTGTAGGAGTACGCGTGAGGCTGAAGTGAAGACTGAAGAAGTTCTGGTGAGGGTCCAACTCCTTTATCTGCATCAGTACAGGGTGTATCTCTTCCAGTAGGGACAGTTCACGGAAGGAGAAGATGAAAATGACCTTCTGACGTAAAGTTTCGCCCCTTTGAAGCTTTGCCACGATATCTGCCAGGATCGAAAGTAATGGGGTCACTCCGATGCCTCCACCCACTAGACACACGGTAGAATACTCTTCGTACATCTCCAGCGACGCACCATAGTATCCGTCCATGTAGATAGAACATTGTTCCTCTTTCAGTCCTCCGAGTATTTGACCAATTCCTCTGTCCAGTCACCAAGTGATTTAAGTAGAATCGTGAGTGTATCAGAACTGGTAAGTGGTGATGAAGATATCGTGAACGCATGCCACTGCAGCTTGGAGATAGCTGGGACATTGAGGTAGACGAACTGACCGACCTTTGTAGTTACCAGCAGAGGCGGTAGAACGAGCGAGTATCCAGGGGAAAATCTATGGAGCTCGAGGTTACGGAGCTCGAGGTACCAAAAAATCATATGTGTCGACCAAAATAAAATAGTCAACACAAAATTTTATTTTATCGCAAATGAATTAACTCCAACAGTAATTGTCGAAGAGTTAATTGGATATTTAATTTGGCTCTGGTGTATATTAGGAGTTGTCAATGCTCGCAGCTAGAGCAACTTTTTTTTCCCGCGCGACGCGCCACGAAATAGATTTTAGCCAATGAGTGTCCGAGAGCATTGAACACCCCCTGCAGCTTGCACAGCAACAAGTCGAAAATTTCGTTCCCACGCCACTTAAATTCCTGCGCCATGCCTCGCCTAAGCTCGCGTCAAAAAGCTCTACGGACATTGGAGGCTGCCATACCTGTGAGAACGGAAGCAGCAGCTTTGCGTTTTTTTGTTGATGAGGAAGACACTACCGAAGACGATTTGGATGAGCTGCACGTAGCAGCCTACAGGAGTGTGCTAGCATTTCGGTACTTTGATCGACCATCATTATATCGCCGGCGTGGGGACCGATGGAAGAAGCTACTATACGACGACGTATACTTGACCGATACTGAGTTCTTGGAACACTTTCGAATGGACCGGGAGACCTTCTTCCGTCTTGTGCAACTTGTTCGGACTCATCCAGCCTTGACATCTAACGGGTACTGCCCGTTCCGTGGTGGCGCTGAATTACACATGTTGGTTCTATTGAAGTGTTTGGGAAGCTTCGGCAGTGATGCCACATGGTCAAAGCAGGCACAGTTATTAGGTTTGGGTAAGGGGACTGTTGGAAACTACTTGTATCGAGCTTCTGGAGCAATTTTAGCGCTGGAACCAAGCACTCTCGCGTGGCCGAGCACGGCGGAGCGTATCGAGATTTCCCGGCGCATATGTGATAAGTACAGCTTGATAAATTGCATCGGCCTGGTGGATGGTACACTTCTCCCTCTTGCATTTAAACCTCAGAAAAATGGAGAAGCTTACTACTCTCGAAAGGGCTACTACGCTGTTAATACTCTTATTACTTGTGATGATGTTGCTCGAGTCCGCCAAATTGTAATTGGATGGCCGGGGTCAGTTCACGATAATCGCGTTTGGAGGAATAGCCCAGCTATCCTACAGCAGAACACATTCTTCAGTCATAGAGAATACTTACTTGGAGACTCAGATTTTCAGGCTTCGTCAGTAATGGTTCCCATATTTAAAAAACTTGTGGGGTGTACAATGGACCAAAACCACACAAACTTCAATGGTAAATTGGCAAAGATTCGGATTGTGTCGGAACACTGCATTGGCTTGCTAAAAACAATATTTCAATACTTGAATGGGATCCGCACGAAGTTAACTAAACGTCGGGATATGCGCAAGGTTATTCGCTACGTAACTGCTGCCTGCATAGTACATAATTTGCTGATTGCTGAGCCGATTCCTGCAGATTGGAAAGAGGGCATTAGGCGACATGGTCGCTCTAATGACCTAGACGAAAATGATGAGCTGAATATGCCACTGCCTAGGGATGCCGGTGGTGAAGAGCGTCGAAACCTGCTTCTGGCGTATCTGACGGAGCTAGGGTGTTGATTATATCCAGTTGAGGAAGAGGCATCGCAATATCAATGTCCTCCTGTGACACACCCTCAGCTTTCAGTTTATTCCGTTCACGAAACAGCATAATTATCCGCAGTATCCTCCGGTGCTCCGCTTCCTCCTGCAGCTTCATCACATTCGCAGACTCTGCAATGCGAGCTTTAGATTCCGTCTCGTCTTTATCGGACCGCTTCTGCTTTAGTACCAGTTCTTCTCTTTGAATTGAAAGGTTTTTCATCTCAATTTCCTTATGTTGGACCAGCTGAAATTCTTTGAGCGCGTGAAGCGCGTCATGATCAACCAACGAACTTCGTTTCTTTTTTGGCTTCTTCGGATTCGTCGTAATTGTACGAGCGCGGATTGGGCTCGCTTAGCAACTGGCAAACTAGTGGTGGTAACGGCTGAAGTTGCAGCTGTATCTGAAGTAGTAGTCACACTCATTTGCCTTGTTCTTCTTGTTATGACCCTTGTCACGTCAATACATTGTCGCCTACTCCATGCGTGTAGGGCAGTCATAAGACGCAAAGACTTGTTCCGGAGGTGGCGGAATGAGATAGCTCGAGGTTGTTGCTGCAGTGGTGCCGCTGTTGGTGTTGAATCCATAATCAAAGAATGAATGAACTTAAAAAGAGCAAAGGCAAATGTAGGTTTCGCGACTAGTTTTACAGGCCACGTGGGTTTCATAACCGAATATTGAAAAGTAGCACAACATTGACGGATAAGCTTCCTCTGGTCGCCAAATTAAATATCCAATTAACTCTTTGACAATTACTGTCGGAGTTAATTCATTTTGCGATAAAATAAAATTTTGTGTTGACTATTTTTTTTTTGGTCGACACATACGATTTATTGGTAGCTCGAGCTCCGTAACCTCGAGCTCCATAGATTTTCCCGTATCCAGGATACGCTGCAAATCTTTAATGGAGTTCCAACAAAGACTTTTTCTTCAGGTATTTACTTTCCTCCACCTACTTCACGCTGTTGTTGTTGTCATTTTTACTCCTCCACGTTGACATTCTCCAGGGTTTCTGGTTCTGGCAGAGATTCATCTGGAAAAGCCTTTCGAACCAGCTCAACCGAGGCGAGAATCTGCCCATGGCTCGTCTCCTCTGCGTCTCCGTTGAAAACAACCGGCAGCCACTTGGGCTTCGGCCGGTGCGGACGCTCGTTCTGCTTGAGCTCCTGTGACGTACAGACCACCACACTCCCGTCGGACGTTTCACTGTTCGTAGCATCTGACAGCTTCAAGGCTGCAGTGCCAATGTACTCGCGAGGCTTCTCGTTCCGAACATGAATCAGTACGTGAGGGGCGTAGCGTAAGTCCGGCAGATTAACGTCAATGCAGAACGTCTGTGCCCACTTGGGCGAGGTCGAAGACTCCTGCGTCTCAGTACTTTTTGTCGTCTTCAGGACGCCGTCCCAACACTGCACAGTGGCGCTCGCGACGATCGTTTTGGTGCTGTCATGCAAGGAGACCAAGTTCCGAGCTTCGTGGATGCGGACGCGAACCTGAAACGACTTGCGGTGGTTGACATGCTCCAGCATCGCCCGCTGGTCCCAGGACTGAGCTGTAGCTGTCTCGATGGGGCCAAAACCCAGACGCACCAGCACTTTTCCAGTATATTCCTCTCGCGGCTTGGCCTTGTCCACTGCACGGTCGGCCATTAGGGGGATCCACTCCATCTCCCGTTCGAATTCGGACATCAGCAGCTCCTTCGCCTTGAAACGCTTGTAGCAGATCGCTACTCGTTTCTCATCATCTTTCTCACACAAGTACAGGAAGATGTCTGGTATCTGGTTGACATCTACTGGGAAGACCATCTTGTCACTTTCCTCGGTCTCATTCCACTTGATACTCCCATTAACAGCCATTTTCCTCGTTGAAGTGATCTTGCGCAGCCCACACGAAAGCACCAGCGACAATTTTGGCTTACCGTTGGCCACAGCTGCCGGTAAACCAACTGCCTGCACGAAATGAGCTCTCATCCGGTACACACAGCTCTCCGGGTAGTTCTCCATGGGTAACTTACGAGCCAATCGTTTCTGATGTTTGGCCTCGTACGATTCTGATGACTTGGTGCGGATACGAAGCGTCAGCAGCACGCGGCCACGGTACGTAGAAGCCAAATCCGCGTTGTCATTCATCAGCTCTGCAGCTCGACTGTTGTTGCTGCAGCCTTTGACAGGTGCGCCATACAAATTGACCCAGAACGGCTGATTCCCATGGATTTTCGCAACAGCTTCGACGTTCTTAAGCTCAAACTTGCCAACGATTTCATCCCCACCCACCGGATCCCAGTCCATGACGTTGAAACTCACATCGTGGCTCTTGGAGTCCTTCTCATCAGGCAAAAACAGCATCAAACTCTCTCGAAAGTTGACGTTCAACTGCTCACGACGTCCCTGCTTGGTCCGCACACGGGTACGTACGAAATCTTCAGGCTCAGATGACAGAGCAGCAGCCACATAAGCGTCAATCCCTCCTCCACTGTGCTTGCGTCGCTCGCCCTTGTCAAACAGGATCGAGTCCATCGGCGGGAGGTCTTCCACACGGTGGATTGTAGCCACTGCGAACTTGAGGATCGTCGTTCCAGGAGGAGGAGGAGGAAGCGAAGCCACGTCAACATCATCTTCACTCTCAGCATCCAGCACCTCGTCGTCTTCGTCATTCAACTCGTCATCAGAATTATACGGACCGTCAGGGCTAGTCACACGCATCGACTTCTTGAGGGACTGTAGAATAGACTTTTCCTTCTTCTTCTTGGACGTCTTCGTGATGGACTCAGCATTGGGGTCGTACACCCACCGCAGTCGGAGCTTCAGGGTACCTCGATCCTTGTCGTTCTGCAATTTCTTGTCCAGTAAAGTGACAGTCACAGTTTTCTCCTCATTCGGCACGATCACATCTGCCAGCACCAGCTGAGCACGACCTAAAAAGTCGTTAATTGTGCGATCTTCGTCCTCCGCCAGCAGCTCCAGCGTCGTGTGTGCGTCCTTCAAGAGGAACGCAAAGCGTTCGTCCCAGTGAGGCTTGAGGGTCTTGGCCACTGTTTCCGTCTGGTGTCGTTGACCTACAACTGACAACTTTACAAGAGGATCACTACTGTTATTGCGATCCATAGGCAATAAATCTTTGCCTGAATCAATAGTCACATAGAGTAAATTGGGACTCTCGTCTTCCCCTTGGAAAGCCACAGACTTGGCTTTCCCTCTACTCTCTGAAGTAGCAGCAGCAGGTTTCTTAAACGTTAAGTGCAGTTCCCCTTTAGCGTCTGAAGTCATAGCGTCCGGTACTTTCATAATGCGGTACCAGTCGTCCATGGGCTCCGTCTCACACGTAATCAGGTCCAGCGGCACTTCCACGACGCCCAAGACATCGTCTCGCTTAAGTCCGTCGAAGTCGAACACCATGAAGCGCAGAGACGTCGCCAGGCGCAGGTCGAAGTCTCTGGATCCGATCGTGAAAGTTTCGTTCCATTCAGGGGCCAGAGTTCGCTTGGAGACGCACGTTTTGAAGGTCCCAGCGGCGGTTAAAGCGTTCCCCTTGGCGTCCAGCACCGTCAGCTGCACGAAAGGGTCGCTGGAGCCGTTCAGGTCCCCTACGAGGAGGTCACGCGCGCCGACGACGCCCACAACGAGCTGCGTTAGAGTTGGCATCTTGTAGTATGATCGCCCTGTGGGTTAATGATTTTTTGAAAGGGAATATATCAGATTTCATAGGTTTTTTTTCTACTTCATAACACTACTTTCAAGTGACTGCAAGCTTTCCACCTTGAAAGCAGTCAGCTAATTTCCTTAAGACGATACCAGCTATTTTTTGCATTTCGAGTGTGTACACTTCGAGAGAATGGTGCTGCTCTGGACGGTCGAATCGCCCACGTTGGACCATGTGATGAACAAGATGCTCGTGCCGTACATGACAACAATCACGGTGAACAAGGGAATGCAGTTGATGACTTCGGAGACAGGACGTGGGCCGAGCACTACCAGTACTTGATGTACGTGACTGAGCGCTCCCGCAGCTCAAACCTGCACGTGTTGCAATGTTGACGCGGTTGAACTCGCAGCGCGTCGACTATATACAGCAGACCACAGAGTTGGTGGGGTTCGTGATTGAGTTCGAGGCGAACATGCTCAAGCAGGGGATCGGACGCGGCCAAGGTGGTCGCGGCAATCGCGGACGAGGTGGTCGATTTCACGGTGAGGGCCGTTGAGATTAAGGTGGACGAAGGTCCGTTGCCCGTGTTGACGGCACGGAGACTCGCTCCAACTACAATTGTGGTGAAGCCGAGCACCTAGCCAGAGTCTGCCAAAGTAAAGAGAACAGCGGTGCTAAGACATCGACTCAAGTCACGTTGGCCGTCGGAACCGGCACGAACGCGGATTCGTGCATTGGATTTTAGACAGCGGGTCCAGCGTGCACTTGGTGAAGAACGGTTGCTGCGAAACGCCGTCGACTGCGACACAGTACCGAGCGGCTAACGGTGATATTATACACGTGGTCAAGAAGGGCACGGTGGTGCTGCGGGTGATTGTGGACAGCAATGAGGTCATCGTTGACTTGTCCGACGTCTACTACTGTTGTGACGGGCTTCCGTCACATGGTCACCGTGGTGCACGGCGACCAATTAGATAGCTTACATATTCGATGGTTGTGGACGCTCGAACTCGAGCGTCCTTGTCTAATTCAGAGTTACTTTTACCACTGAGCACCGCCCCGTTACATCTGGTAGCACTTTGTAGTCCGTCCACACGACTATGAACGACGCTTCCAATTTCAATGAAGGGGCTGGTGCTGCCCTCGATCATGCCAGCTTCCCCCACTTGTCCGTCTTCGAGTGGGAGTCGCTACACCGCCTTGCAGCGGTGTCCGGAGAAGGAGTCATCAAGACCTTGCTGACTTCCGGAACGGAAGAGGATCAACGACTGGCTGCTCACGAGCTCATGGCGCGTGAGCTCGCCGACCAAGAACAAGACTGACATCGTGAAGCTCGATGTCTCCTGCTACAGTGGCGATGGCGCCGCTCGCCTCCATCTGAACCGCTGGTTCTGTGAGATCGACATTGCGATCGAAGCTCGGTAGCTGTCTACCGAGTTCGCTCGTACCCGGTTCCTTTTATCCAAGTTAACGGGGAAGGCCAAGGAGTGGGCGCTCGGCAAGCTCGTAGCCGACCCCTCCTGCTTTACGACGATGGAGTCACTGAAGAGAGATTTCCGCCTGTCCTTTGAGCCCCCTCAAGACGAGCGTGTTCAACGCTCGGCGTTCCTCTCGATGAAGCAGGGACGGATGTCCATGCTCGAGTACATCCAACGGGCTCGTCACTTGGTGTCGTGCATCACGACAAATCCGGTGGACATGGCGACTCAAGGCCATGTATTTATCTCTGGCATGAACGCTGGTTACCGGCGCTTCTATTTGACCCGGAAGACGCTCGCCTCGCTGGAGGGAGCGTTTGAGACAGCGCTGTGAGAAGACTACAGCGTGTCCGCCTCCGAGGCATTCTCTCTCACCAGACTTCCAGCCACGGATCCCAAGCCGATGGAGATTGACGCCATCCAAGATTATCGTGGCCGTCGGCGCGACAGCTCGCCGACGACATCGGTCGCGGTTCACGCCCTCTTTGATGCTTCCGCTGTCGCAAACTCGGACATGGCGCCGCTGTGTGCCGCGCCCCTGCTCCGGTATTGGCACACATTGTTGCCGACGATGCGGATGATATGGTCGCTGACCCAAAAAACGGCGACAACCAGTAGGTGCGGGGCGCCCTACTGGATGTGATGAGGAAGACGGGTCTCTGGTGGCCGGTCCTCCTCCCAGCCCCACCCCCCTCTCCCCCCGTGCTTCATGCGCAATTCTTTGCCACCACTTCCGGCAGTGACCCGAGACTGATCATCCTTAGTATCCACGTCAATGGCGCGAAGCGTCCGCTTCGCGCCGAGAGTTTGTCGGTGTTACCGGCGGACATGCGAGTTAGGGAAGGCCCCGGCCACATGGTGGTAAAATATGCTGACGGGAAGCCGCGGCGTGTCCCGCGGCGTTCTGTCACCTTATCGTACGTGTTCAACAGTTTCCATTGGTCCGATGACTTACTGGTGATCGATTTGAGCGGTTCCTTTGACTGTGTCTTCGGTATCCCGTGGCTTGCTCGTCACCAGCCTCACATTGACTGGTTGGCACGAACTGTTCGTCCGCGCGACATTGATGTGAATGCGGTATTGGCATCCCTGTGCAGGACGCCCAACCGATGGCCACATGTTGCAGTCATGGACCCCGACTCCATGACCCCCTCTGTATCCGAAGTGAGCGATGGCCCTTCGAGTTGCGCGCGTGAAGAAGTGTATCTTCTGCGCTCCCGAGATCCCAGTGCTCGGGAGCTACGTCAGCAAGGAAGGTGTCCGTGCTGACCCCAAGAAGATTGACGCCATCTGTGCTTGGCCCGTGCCTCAGGATCAGAAGCTGCTCCGGCAGTGGTTGGGGCTCGCGACGTATCTTCACCATTACTCGAAGAACTTCGCGCTGAACATCCAACCGCTGTCTCAGCTCCTGAAGGCAGACGCCATGTGGTCATGGCGCCCCGAGCACCAAACAGCCTTCGACGCGGTGAAGACGAGTTTGTCAACCGCGCCCGCCTTGATGCTTCCAGATTACCCCAAGCCGTTCCACGTTGTATGCGACGCGAGTGACTTCGCGATCGGCTGTGCCTTGATGCAGTTTGACGACGAGGGTCGTGAGCGAGCGGTGAGTTACCAGGCGCGTCATCTGAATCAGGCGGGACGGAATTATCCGATCCATGATAAAGAACTGCTTGCCGTGCGCTACGCACTCATCAAGTTCCGTGTGTATCTCCTAGGTGAGAAGACCTTCGCAATCTACACAGATCACGCGTCGCTGAGGACAGCGACGAAGAGCCCCCACTTGTCCCAGCGCATGGCGCGCTGGTTATCGCCCTGCAGGAAGAAGCTAAAGCTGCTGCGTTGGCTGTAGCTGAGGCTAAACGAGGCCAACATGCCTACAAATACGATGGAGATTTAGCCCGAAAAGAGAGCTACCAGTCCTTCTCCGAGTACAATTTCGTCGTGCATTACAAACCGGGCAAAACCAACATCCTCGCTGACGCGCTTTCACGCCGGCCGGATTACGTACAGCACGGTCGCCACTAAGTTGGCGACGAGGATGATGATGAATGCGCCGTCTGCACTGCTGATAAAGTCGCTTCTGTTGAAGTCGCAGCGGCCACTCCGCTCCCAAACCTGATCGCGGCTGCGTACGAGTCGGATGCAGTTTGCTCCGAAATGATCAAGTACTTGAGAGAACCATCAGAAGCAGCACGGCGCCACTTGTACCCGCACAGCCGCGCCCGTGTCGACGTCTCGATGGGGATCTGCTGACCTTCTGCGTCGACCGCATGGACCCGCCACGCATCGTCGTCCCGCTTGACGATGATCTCAGAGCCCGACTGATCCATGAGTTTCCCGATACCCCCAGCGGTGGCCACCTTGGATGCGAGAAGACATTCGCGTCCCTATCACACGACTTTTATTGGCCACACATGTACAAGTGGGTTCGCAAGTGGGTCCGCTCCTGTGAAGCGTGCCAGCGCGTCAAGCCGTCGCCGTCGAAGCGAGCCCCGCTTCGACCTCCCAGTCGCGACGAGTCCGTGGACATCGGTCAGCATCGATTTCGTCTTTGGCCTGCCGCGAGACGCTCAGGGCCGTACAGGCATACTTGTTTTCGTTGACCGATTTAGTAAGATGGTCCATCTTGCTCCCGTAGCGTCTTCGATCACTGCGTCTCAGTCGGCGGCGCTGTTTCTAGACACAGTCTATCGACACCATGGGCTTCCGTCCTCAATTGTATCCGATCGTGATCCACGTTTTACTGCAGCTTTCTGGACGGATCTCTTCAAATTTGTCAGGACGCGGTTGGCGATGTCCACCTCGTTGCATCCGGAGACCGATGGCCAGACCGAACGTGTTAGCCGAGTTGTTGAAGACGTGCTGAAGAGCTATGCCACGTCGTTCAAGTCATGGAGCTCTTTCCTGCCGATAGTGGAGTTCGCAATCAATAACGCCGTACACGCGTCAACTGGCTTGACGCCGTACTTCGTAAACTTTGGTCGTCATCCGCGCGTTCCGGCACTCCTTGGGCTGGAGCGCCCCATTCCAGTTCAGCTGTCAGAGAATCCCGACGCTGCGGCTCCCTCCCACACTGGTGGCGTCTCCACGCACGAGATGGCCGCTGGCTCGAATGTGAACGCGGTGAGCACGAGGTCTTCCACGCGGACCCCAAGCCAGGGTCCTCTTACACGGGCCGCCGCGCGAGCGGCGACTCCTTCTCCACGGGACGTTGCCGCTTGGACCAGTCGGACGCTAATCAACCTGCGTCCACGTCGCGCAGCTGAGCTTCACGTTAATCCCGATCCGGTCGCGCCTACTGAGCCACTGCCAGCAAATTTTGCGCCCAACGCAGCGCCGCAGCGAAGCGACGCTACGGCTGTACACGAGTTCGTGCAACAGCACGAGTTAATTGTCCGCTACGTCCGCGATGCAATTTCTGCAGCCGTCGATCGCCAGAAGGAGAATGCCGACCGCAGCGGGCGCCGTAACGTGGAAAATTTCCACGTTGGAGACCAAGTCCTATCATCTACCAATGGAATTTCCCCAACGCTCGTGACGAACTTGGGCGCGAGCAAGCTCGCGCCGCGATTTATTGTACCGTTTAAGTTACTACGTGTTATGGGAGACGCCACAAGCTGCAACTGCCAACTACGCTACGTCTTCACCCTACGTTCTACGTTGGCCGCCTGCGTCGGAGCCACCCCGCGATTTTGCCTAATGACGCCGAGTCCTCCCAGCCCAGTCCTGATCGCCGGCGCGGCGCTCCTGTACCCGCGCCCACAACTCCTGCCGCAGCTCATCGAGATCCCGCTCCATCCGCCCCAAGTCCGGCGTCGCCGCTTCTCAACTTCCGCTTCCACCCAACGGTCGCTCTGCTCGATATCAGCGCGATAGCCCCGCGCCTCTCTTGGATAGTGCGGGCCACGTTCGCCATATCGTGGAGGCGATCTTGGAGCACGACGTCGCGGCACCGGTCGTGTTCGGTCCGGCCGCGGCGCTCGAATCCGCGGCGATCCAATCCCTCCCCACCGGGAATACCTTGTCCGATGGCTGGGGCCAATGGTAGATAGTTGGGAGCCCCGCGCGGTACTTCTCGCGGACGTTCCGGACTGCGTGACGGCGTACGAGGCACGCCTGTCAGGCGGTGCGGTCGTGAACCGCGCCTAGCTTCCGCCAGCGCACGCTGGTATCGTTCGATCACATGGTCTTCAGTGGAGGAGAGAGGGTACTCTTTAAGCATAGCTTGCCACGCTGTGTCTCTGGGTCGCGGGATGCTAAACCCGCGACAACTGGCTCAGCTCTCGGTAAAATGGACGAAGCAGCAATCGCGGTCGGCTTTCTACGACAGCTCACAGACCTAGGCTGCGAGAGCCCTGAGCGACATCAAGGCATGGTCAGCTTCGCGCCGCTCCAGCTTGCGCACGAATTCGCGAGCGCCCTCCGTGTCCCAGCGCTCCACAAACGCGGTCCAGGCGCGATTCAACGACTGCAGAGTCACGGTACCCGGAACCGTGGCGGGCTTGCTGCGTGTGCCTCACCAACGACGAAAGAACTCCCGTATCCCGGCGTCGCCAGGCGAGCTTATCACGGCGCTCCAGTCGTGCAGCGCTCCAGCACCCCCTCATTTGTGGCCAGTCGGTTCCCGTCTGGCACTTGCTCCTTGGCCGCTCGATTCGCTCCCGTCGCAGACTCCATGCTGCTGCCTCTATCTTTTCTTGACTGACTCAAGATCCACGCGTGTGTTTTCATCTTAAGTGAGGGGTGATGTGACGGGCTTCCGTCACATGGTCACCGTGGTGTACGGCGACCAATTAGATAGCTTACATATTCGATGGTTGTGGACGCTCGAACTCGAGCATCCTTGTCTAATTCAGAGTTACTTTTACCACTGAGCACCGCCCCGTTACAACTGTGATGACCTACCGGACAACATCGACTCGCTCTTGTGGTGGCAGTGTCGCTCCGACAGTATCTAAATGCATCTGGCGAAATGTAGCCGTATCGGAGCGTGACGTAAGTGTTCCCGAGTCTAATGAAACCTAACAGAATGTCTTATCCTATTTCTATTGTGGAAACCAGTTTTGTTTTGCTAGATTTAGCAAACTCGCCTTGGTGTATTACATGTAGTAGCACTAACGGTTTCACTCTCTAGAGCCCCCTTGCCACGTCCTGAGTCGCGTCCAAACACTATTGGTTGGACGACCAACGGCGGTATTAACTCTCCGGATCATCGGACAGAGGTGGGGGGTTTCGTTGCCTCAAAAACTGGGCGCGATTACATTCACCCGCGTTCGGGTAGTCGTATCAAACAGGATGTGGACATAACATCGTGTTGATCCCATCTCAGGAACTCCAGTCCTTGACTTTGAACGAGGTCGAAACAAAGTCCCGCGCAGACAAACAGAAAAGTTCAAGGGTGATGCACAGAAGCAGATTAATACGGTTCTAAGATGTCGATTGCTGGTATGACACCATTGGCGTCGACGTTTTTGGAGAGTTCTCGTGGTGAAATGATCCACATGAATGGTCAGTTCTTCGTCAGCCATTTCATTCTTGAATTACCCGACTTCACAGCATGGTCAGATGGAAGGAGATCATAACTACCGTTCTAATGTACACAACAGTGATGTCCGCACTAGTTGTCAATGCTGAGCATCTTGAGGTTGGACCACTCGTCAACACAATCGACACAGTGGAGTCAACGTACAGGAACTGGGTGGGTCCAACAATCGGCGAGCCGGACCGAGGCGACTGGGCCTGCTACCGTAAAGCCTACATCATGGACGAGTGTCCTATTGGCTTTAACTACAAGTGGAAGACCTGCTGGACCCAATGCCCGCTATCGTATCCCGTACAGTGTGGCATGGAGTGCATCCGTCAGAACGACGACTGCGGCTTTGAAATCTACGCCAAGACAGCGAACGTAGTGCAGACGGCCATCTCTCTCGCCACAATGGGCTTCTTCGGTCAGCTTACTACAGTCGCTAAAGGTATCGTCGAAGGTGCCAAATGCCTCCGATCCATGATCGGAAACATCAAGATGCTCAACAGCTACATCCGCAGTATCAAAGTGTACGACCCGCAGATGCCAAGAGACCAGATCATGAACATGGTGTACCACACGAGCTACTTCACGATTGATTTTCCGGTCGCTATTGCGGATTGTTTGGGCTATTCGTATCCTGGGGCTTTAGATCCTGCCAGTTGGATGGTGGATACAATGCAGCTGATGCTTGGAGAGGTTCTCGACAATGGAGACAGTCTAGTTCGAGGCTGGGATCGATTCAAGGCTTTCTTACGTCGCGTCAACTTCACCCAACCATTGTCGGAATTAAACGAGACCGATATCTCATCGTTGAAAAGCGGAATGGCTTCGAATTCAACGTGTGGTCATGAACTGAAGCGTCTGACGGACAGAACGTGGATGACTGTGGCTCAAATGAAGAGAAACAACCCAAAAATGACCCAGGACCAACTCCGAATTGCAATGTACGAGTCGGATCTCGTGGTGAAAGACATCCCGACCGTAACGAACAATTGTATGGAGCAAATGATCGCCGAATCGACCGAGGACACCGCCTACCAGACTCGAGACACGCTGCGTAAGACGCTTGGGGTGATTGTAGACGACCTGATTGACAAAGGGAAGAGCGACAACGGTACTTCTCTCACTGCGAAAGAATATACACGTGTCATAGCAGATAAACTCGCGATGACTATGTTCGTGATCTCGCTGTTCGACGACACTCGGGTCATCGGTATTGTTACTGAGTACATCCAGCCAATCTGCGGTCCGACTCAGTTTATCGGAGAAATTGACGATGGTAGTGATCCGTATACGCTCGGTCTCAATATGGTTCGGAGGGCTTTTCAAGGCAGCAGTTCGTCCTGGAAGAGAAAGGGCGATGGAGTCGTCACAGTTTACTTTGAGAGCTCCGATACCGAGTATGTGACCGTGAATATTTTCTCTGGGGGTCGCAAAATCGATGAAATAGACGTTGAAGCAGGAGGCAACGCGACGTGGACTTCGAACGTTACAATACTGGGTGGGAAGACACTGTATTTGGACCGATGGAGACCAGGCTTCCTGGGTCTACCTGGCACTGGTGGTGGATCTTTGAAGTTGTGGGTGCCACGAGCGAAAGAAGGAGGTCATTTGGATCTACAAGTGAAATTAAACGTTAGTTAACATAGTAATATGAAAATGATTTCCAAGGTTCGATTGTAATATGCTGCGAAAGCTTAAGTCCTGGGTAAAGTAAGTCTTCTCTTGTGGTCTCTGCAATGGCAAATTCAATTGTGATGCTTGAAGCTTATGCTACTGAATGAAAGTATATGTAAAATGTTTTGGATAAAGATATGGTGAAGTAAATGTACAATGGACCTCGAAAACGTCACGATAAAACGGAGCAGTCTTTCCAAGGGCTTTTTTAAATATTTAAAAATGTCACTGGAAGGCAGCAGTGTTTAAAGTTACAAATAACAATAATATTTATTTTGATAGAAAAATACTATTATTATTTATAATAATACTTTTTTTCCAAGCACTGGAATCAGGACCTCCCCCCCCCTATCTCTCTTATAGTCCAGCCTGGTCCGTTTAGCTGGGGAGGCAGACCCTGCTCATGCAGTGGATTCTCAATGGAGTTTCGTGTGAGGGTCTCTCTAACATTCGGCGGATCAACAACGCAAAATGTATTGACTTATGTAACATGTCCGTGAAAGCTGGGACCAGCTCCTTCCCGTAGTCTAGCTCTAATCAGAGCTCGAACTCCTCCTCGTGGACGTCGAAGTGACTGGCGCCAATGTTCGTCATGGCATTTTCCGTCGCGTTCTTGAGAGCTCCCGGGCCAGAGATGAAGACACCCACCGACGAATTTCCCATAGCTGCAGCATCCGGATGGGTACTGGCGAACTGCTTGTGCCCGTTGTACACCTTCTGCATGAGGTCGAGCATATCCGGACGCTGACCGACAGCCACGCGGTATTCGGCCACGAGATCACGAAGCGTGTGGCCGTCACTGCCGTAAGGCTGGAAGCCGCCGGGCGTCGCCAATGATCCAGAGAATCCAGTCGACTCCTTCTTGTTCTTGTCCTCCACGTACGTGAACGAGTAAACTCCAAAGAACGCGACGGAAATGACGAGAACAATCTCCACGAAGTTCTGCAGCGGCCAAAGGTTGCTGTTGTCGGCCTGCACCTTCGTTCCGTACTTAACGAGGATCCAAACGAGGAAGGTGATGAAGAACACTACCGTGTACATGACCACTTTACTAGTACGAGAACGAAGAGGCTCAGCGAACGGTCGAGGCGCCTTCGACGTCGTAGTTGTATCGTAACGAGTGGCTGACACATGAGGCTTCCCAGCGAGCCGTTCGTGGTCAATTGGTTGATCCAGTTGATCGTTGGTAGGTGCACGTGTGAGACTGAGGTGGAGACTGAAGTAGTGCTGTTGAGGGTCGAGCTCCCTGATCTGCATGAGCAATGGGTGGATCTCTTCAAGGAGAGAAAGCTCGCGGAATGTGAAGATGAAGTAGACCTTCTGACGCACAGGTTCTCCGCTTTGGAGCTTGGCCACGATGTCCTCAAGGATGGAGAAGAGTGGGGTGACACCGATGCCTCCACCCACAAGACACACGGTAGAATACTCGTCGTACATCTCCAGCGACGCACCGTAGTATCCGTCCATGTAGATTGTAGGTAGAACGTTGTTCCTTTTGCAGTCTTCGGAGTACTTGACCAGGTCCTCCGTCCAGTCACCAAGTGACTTTAGTAGAATCGTGAGTGTATCGGGACTGGTACGTGGTGATGAAGAGATCGTAAACGCGTGCCATTGCAGCTTGGAGATGGCGGGGACATTGAGGTACACGAACTGACCGACCTTGTAGTCGCCAGCACGAGTGGTAGAACGAGACAGTACTACCTTGATCACATCGTTCGAGATGGTAGTGAACTCACGCACAACCACCGGCGTGAATCCGTTGGAGCTGGAGATCGCGCGGCAGATCGTGTACAGCATAACCGAAGGGAAGATCCACGCGATGACCGGGTTCCAGTGTAGAACAGCGAAGATCGTGCCGAGGATGAAGAGGTGGTGCACGTTGTAGAACGTGTTGTACATTTTGCGTCGCACCCACGGGATGGACGTGAGGCCGATAGCCAGGAAGGCCAGCAGCGCGATCGTTCCGAACGTGTTCATCCACGGGTCTTTTCCTTCCTCGCCTACTGCGCAGTTAAAGCAAGGTAGAGCCTCCTTCTTCCACGTGCCTTCCTTGATCCAGGCCCAGTAGTACCCAACGCAGTGAAGGAAAGCAGTCGCAACAGTGACGACGCCCACCCAGCGGTGGTACTTGATACCGTTAGCGTACGAAATGTTGAGGAATTCCATCCACACGCAGTTACGCGTAGCTGGGAGGAAGAGGAAAGCCATGTTAAACACACACACGAAGCCGAAGGTGAGTGCGATCATCTGGAGGTACGTTGAGAACTCAAACGTCTCCACACGGGTCTTCATCCGTTCTACACGCGCCCGGTAGAAGTACTGGAAGACGTAGATGTTACCACCGATGAGGAACGCGAGGAAAAGGAGATCACCTAAGCTTCGGTTGATCACGCGTCCCATGATCCGAGGCTTTTGACGAAGGAAACGAGCCAGATTCAACACGTAACTGGACGAGATGCGACGTACGTTGAAGTGACGGAGGAACTCAAGCAGTAGAATAGCCACTGCCATCGGGATGAAGCAGAACAGGAAGAAGAACATCGGACGCACCATCTCCGAATGGCCACCAGCTCCTTTCCCTCCACCGGGAGGAACACCAAACCACGTGCCGATATCGGAGCTTACGGTAGTGTACGCATCCGAGAAGTAGAACAGTTGTCCGTAGGCGTACACGACGATAGACGCAAGGATTACGACTTGTGCCACGTTCCCAAGGAACGCGAACTGATCAGCCCAAGGCGAAGGGCCGAACTTACGGTCCATGAGACTACCATTCTTGTCTTGCAGGTTGTCGCCCGCTGGAGTCTTCAAGTGGGTAAACTCCACATCCGGGTGGGGGGTCATGGCGGTCGGCGCCATAGTCGCAGCAGTAGAGAGGCTCGAGTTGCGCAGTCGAGAGGAAATCGATGAATGAATCGATGGGAAGGAGCACTCTACTTGTTGCTACAGCTAACATTTCGCGTTGCTGATCCCCAGTCCAGTGCGAGAAGCGACGCTAGCGAAACGATGGCCAGTGTTGAGATTTCTCTTTTACTACAACGCAGAGTGGGGATCTGCTTGGGAGCGAAACACTCGGAAAGAAAAACGGGCGGAGCACGCGCTCCCGGCGGTTTGCAACGCGCACTTCTGAAACGCGTTGGTCTTGTCGAAGTCTAGGCGTTAAAAGCATGCGTTGCCCCCTATTGCTGAGCCGTTCAGCGCTGTAGCGTGCGTCCTCGAGCCAATAACGGCGGACTAATATGCCTTGACCACCAGTACGGTCGTTCTCGCCATTGATTTCGAGTGCTTTCTGACCAGATTGTAGTGGGCTGCGGCCTCTACAGACCTTACCCTGTTAGTATCAAGCTTCGCAAGCTTCCATCCTCTTCCTGGACTGCCTGGGCTAGGGCAGGTAAGACGCGAATGGAATCCACAACGTGTGGTCTAGTTGACTACAAGGACTGGCTCGAGACAATAGGCCAAGGACAGTTTGAGATTTACTCTCACTTCTGAACTTGCTCTCAGTAGAGCAAGAGCTTCGGAACGTGTTCTGAGTAGAGCACAAGGACTGCAAGGATTAAAGCACCATCATAGTACATGTTGGTAGACTTGGGGAGTTCCAGCTCCCAAGTACTGTGTGTGTTGTTTCCTTGTGTGTCCCCGACCCCTTACTACAAAGTTAACTTTAGTGCCCGGGGAGGAGGCGCACAAGTTGAGTACAAGTTGACTACACAGTTAACTTTAGTGCCCGGGGAGGCGCACATTGAGATGAGCAACGATTATCTATACATGTTGGGATAACGATTATTGTTCTAACCTATCACTGCCTGTAGGAGTGCTGGGAGTGCTGTGCGAAGACAATGAATGTGTCTAAGGCAGCTAGCGGCGCGTGGCCTGCTCGAGGAAGTGAAGGCATGTGCGGCAACGTCGAGAAGGCGTATGCCAAGGAACTGACGGCGTGTGCGGGAACGTCGTGGTGGCGTTGGAGTTGGAGCCTGTCCGAGTGGATGGAGTAAACGCCGGAACACGAGTGTGTCCGATGATCCAGCTCTTTCTCTTACCTGAATACGTGGCGTCATGGAGCTGTGCTCCGACTGGATGGGGGGTAGCACCTCTGGTAAAGCAACGTGTGCGTACATGAGTACGTGACGCAACGTCAAGTGACGTGAGCGAGTGCGAGCAGCATCGTCGAGTGGCGAGTGCAGAACAAGATGAAGTGCAGATCTTGAGGCAACGCCGTGTGGCGTGTGTGAGAGCAACGTCGAGTGACGTGTGCAGTACAAGTGAGGCACGCAGTGACGTCCGGGTGACGTATGCGGTGCAAGGTTAAGTGCACGAAGCAACGTCGAGTGACGTGTGTGAGTGCATGCGCTTGGAGAAACGTCGAGTGACGTAAGCAAGTGTAGTACAAGTGCGTCCAGTGACGTGTACAAGTAGAAGAACAATGGCAGCGTCGTGTGACGCGGGCAAGACTACCAGTAGTACGTGGAGTAACGTCATGGAAACGAGTACAAGTGAAGACGCAGCGGTAGATGACGTGTGCAAGCTCAAGTTGCAGCATCATGGAGATGTGTGTAAAGAGAACCATGGAATTGAAAACCGTGTGAAGCGTCAAGATGTCGTACAAGAATAAGTTACGGCGTGTGTGGAAAAGTCTGGAGCTCACCCGTGTGTGGTGGAGTGAATGCCAGTGCACGAGTGTGTATGGTGTTCCTGCTCCTACTTGGCGAGTGCGCGTCGTGGAGCTCTGCTGTGCTCCGGCTGGAGGCAGCAACTCAGTTTGAAGGCAAATATGGCTAGAGTGTAGCGCTGTGTGCAGTGATCACGCTGAGGTTCGAAGGGCTGGACAAGTGTGGCCGTGTGAGTGTGTCTGGTAACTCCTGATGGTGTTTGATGAGGATCACGACAGCTCCTGGAGAGCGGTGAGCCACGACACTGGGAGGACAAGGCGACTTCACTAGGCGAACAGCATCCCGGCAGGACAAGACGGTTCACAAGGGCACCAAGATCGCGGCAGCTTAAGAATGGCCATGATATCGCTATGCGAAGCTTTGGGAGGCAATGTAGTGGGCTGCGGCCTCTACAGACCTTACCCTGTTAGTATCAAGCTTCGCAAGCTTCCATCCTCTTCCTGGACTGCCTGGGCTAGGGCAGGTAAGACGCGAATGGAATCCACAACGTGTGGTCTAGTTGACTACAAGGACTGGCTCGAGACAATAGGCCAAGGACAGTTTGAGATTTACTCTCACTTCTGAACTTGCTCTCAGTAGAGCAAGAGCTTCGGAACGTGTTCTGAGTAGAGCACAAGGACTACAAGGATTAAAGCACCATCATAGTACATGTTGGTAGACTTGGGGAGTTCCAGCTCCCAAGTACTGTGTGTGTTGTTTCCTTGTGTGTCCCCGACCTACTACACAGATCCACTGCAGCGTCCATTATGAGAGGGACACAAATCTTTCGATACAAAACCGCCTTAGTCCGCCGGACACTGAATCGGAGCATTCGTCACCCAAATGGTTGGTTTTACAGTGTACAAGCCGTTGCGATCCCTTGAAAGCGGTTCAGATCGGTTGGATCCGTGCGGTGCCAAACTGAACTTGAATTTGGATCGGCGCAACTTCAGTTTGAGACTTTGTCTGTAGACGCGTGGCCCTTGCCAATGAAAAGCTAAGCAGCTACAGTGTAGTCGTACGATTGCCACTTGACCATTTCGGATACAACCACGGCGATTTCCAAAGATACCGTCGAAGATACACGCGCTGTAAGAGCATCTCCACCGGTGGGGGTCAAATCGCATATTTGACAAGATTTTCTCTCCACCGGTTGAGGTCAAATTGCCGATTTGACGTAGTCCAGATTAAGTTCTAGCCAAATTTGACCGAGGACTACGTGGGCGACAGGGGGCGGTATTGGCTTGATTGGACACCACCTCTGATAATATTGAGTTTTACGACAACGCCATCATTCGATTGTTGCTACGGTCTTGGTTGGCTGTCCACAAACGGGACCAAGTTAATGCACATGCCAGGAAGCATTTTCAGAATTGTCAATCGTGGATTGTCTATAGCTGGTATATAAATGCCGACTGGTGTGAGAGCTCAGTGTCAAATAACAAATTTGACAAATAACAATTGACCTAACCGGTGGAGATGCTCTAAGACGTTTTAGGCGTATCCCATATATTTAATAGATAGAGGAATGGCTCCACCGTGATGGCAATTGTGATCTTAGCGCACAGTAAAGCTATCACTGGCAGTCTGCACTGTATCACTGGTGCGTCTGCACTTGAGACGGGGGAAAGAGGCCATGAGATTTTGTACTGTGCTCTAGCCAAACAAACGCTTTTTGTGGAAAATCTTGATGAAACGTTATTTTACTCGACCAAACTACTACTCCAAGTCGACACTCCACCAGAATGGATAAGGCCCAGAGCTTCCACGACCACCGGGAAGCCCATTGGAGGGTGGCACAAGCCAACTGACCACTTCACGGCATTCGACCACCAAAATCGACGGATGGTCTCAGATGTAAATCTCTGCTTTCAGCCGGCACGGTGCAGTAGCTATCGCCCACAGTGATGCTCAAGAGATGGTTTGACGCTGTTGCGGGGAACTTGGGCGCAGCTTGAAGGAAGTAGGGTAGAAGAGAGAAAAAGAAGAAGTAAGATTAATGTTTAAGAAAGTAGATAGCTACTCACTAGAAAATAGTATGCGGCATTCAGAAACGTAGTCTAGAATTGCCGCTACCATTCATCGTACTGATGTCACAGACATTTTAGTACATTATTTATTAGAGTCAAAAGTACCGTGCCTCTTCATTATTAGTTTATAGAAGACACGGTGTAGAGGTGGTCCCTGTGAACGAGCCCTAACCTCAACAGCCTCCCTGGATCGACATCAGGGAACATCATTGGATAATAAAATATACGTGTTTTGATTGGTCTGTTAAAACCCTGTTAAAAGTGTTCAGTCAATTCACAAAATGGCTACACGAAATCAAGTATTTTTCGTTTTTGAAGCTCCTAGAGGCCCTACGGCCAAACGGGACCGGATTTGGACTCTCCTCGCCAGGGTGGTTTTCTGGCGAGGCGGAGTCCAAATCATCATTTGGCCACCTGTGCACCAGGTGGCAGAATAGAAAGTGAGCCAAATGTTCAAAACAAATTAGTTTTGACAGTCATAAATTATGAGGGTACAATTGTTGAAGTGAGACGATACATGTGGCTGTCTTATCTGCACGTGCGTGGCAGAGCAGCATAGCTTAGGCTACTGCGTCTACATTAACCAAACGTTTAATAAATGTATGTTGATACGCTACCAGCAGGTCTGCACGTGCTCTCTCTGGCTAGGAGGAGCCTGCATACTTTGCCGTGACTGCTGAGTTACTCTCATTTCCGGTTTTGCATTCTCGGGACCAACACAGCACTTCGGCAGCCTTTACGACATCGCGCACGACTTTGGTGCCTCAACAGCCAGCAGTGGGCATCGCAACGCTTCAATCTCACAAGGTCGGCGCCATCCAGGTACTTGTGAAGACCCAGGCAGATTGGCTCGAGGCTCAGTTATTAAACGCCAGCTTTGAGGATCATGCCTCGGTCAACACAAGTGTCCCGGATGGACTCTATCGCCACCGTGCATCTCAGTGCACAGGCGGCCTCAAAGCAATTACTTTCGACTCCAAGTACTCCATCGGCTGTTGATACAGCTACGATTAATTTTTCGATAATGGATTTTATTCAAGATCAGTCTACGTCAACTACTTCAACATGCATGGAATCGACTTTGACATCAACAGTATCTACCATTCGCCGCAGCACTCGACCTCGACAACCTCCGGCCACCTTTTTCCCGTCGTCCAAACAAGGGTCCAAACCCAAACGGCAACATCGACGCAAGAAACGTCCGTGCGTGCCCCAGACTTGGGGTGTAGCGTACATTAAGGACAGAAAATTGAGTTCAACTGGTGTCTTACTCTACAGGGTTCTATGGAGGACCCACAAGCATGGCCGGTTACCACGCACTTGGGAGCCACGAGCCATGCTTGTTGAGGACGGATTCGAAACCGCCATAAAGGTTGTGGACGAGTGGGTTGATGGAGGTCGACAAACCGATTTTTTTCAGTTCGTCAGCGAGTTGTACTTTTAGATTAAGTTCTAAATATATTTCATTCTTGTTTCTTCACATTTTGTTCTATTGTAAATGTAAATGTAAATTTGGCGGCTGTGTGCCAGGGAAAACTCTTTGAGTAGAAAACCTTACCGTAAGTAAATGAGAAAACCTTTTACTGTTAAAGCTCTTAAAGGGAAAAACTCATGTTACTACGTGACTCTTTATAAGTTGTGAAGTAATATATGAATGATGAAATTTATCGTGTATTTTAAAGTAGGCTTAACTGTTAAGTTTAGCAAGAGAGTGCATACCTAACTTGTTTCTTAAGTCTCGAAATTGGTGCTTATCAAGCGCTTTAGTAAAAATGTCTGCTACCATCGCTTTGGTGTTGCAGTATACAATACTAAATTCATGTCGCTCAACCTTCTCTTGTACAAAATGATATCGAATATCAATATGCTTTGATCTCCCGTGTAATTCCGGATTATTCGAGATCTTAAAGAACTTGGTTTCTTAACCTCAAAAGCAGTCAAGATTCAAGAAGACAATCAAAGCTGTATTGAGCAGTAGCTTTAGAAAAATTAACTCCTGCATGCAGTGACATAGTGCAATGTATTCTGCTTCTGTTGTCGAGAGCACAACTGTGTGGTGCTTCCTCGAAAGCCAGGAGATTGGGCTTTGGTCTACCATAGTGATGTAGCCACCAACAGAGCGTCTTGTGTCAGGGCAATTGGCATAGTCTGAATCAGTGTACGCCGTGAGGTGGTCTGCAAGGTTTGCTGCATTGACCAACTTTGACCCTCCCAGTAGGAGACCAAGGTCGTCTGTACCTGAGAGATACTTAAGCCCTCTAATCACTGCTTTCCAATGTTCCTGTCCAGGATTAGCAAGGAATTGGCTGACATCGCGCATGTAGAATGCTAGATCGGGTCTTGTGCCAACCATGAGATACATGACACTACCTACAACTTCACGGTGGGGAATACCTTCCATTTGCTCTTTTTCAAGTTGTGTCTTTGGTTGCATTTGAGTTGTAAGTTTGGCATTACGGTCTGATGGAGTTGCCACTGGATATGTTACAAGGTTTTTAAAGCGATCTAACACTGTGAGTGCATACTTGCGTTGGTGGATAAATATCGTTCGGGCTTCGCGGTTTCGTTCGATTGACCAGCCGAGAATGTACTTCACCTCCCCTAAATCTGTCATTGAGAATCTTTTGTTCAAGGCGGATTTGATCTGACATACGAGGTTGACAGTTGGTGCAATGATCAGTAAGTCATCAACATAGACTGCTACGTAACATGTCTCGCCTTCGAGTGTTGCCATGAAAACACATCGATCTTTAATCAGTTTGTGGAATCCAAGGCTTTCCAAGAAAGCGGACAAGGTTTGATACCAGATACGAGGTGCCTGTTTTAGACCGTAAAGACTTTTGAGAAGTTTACAAACGAGGACTTCCTTTCCAGGAACTACAAACCCTTCTGGTTGTTTCATATATATTTCCTCGTCAAGGGTTCCGTTGAGAAACGCTGTCTTGACATCCATCTGGTGAATTTCAAAGTCAAGAAGAGCTGCAATCGTTAGTAGCAGGCGTAGGACTTCCATACGGATGACGGGGGCAAATATCTCATCGTAATCAACGCCATATTGCTGTAAGAAGCCTTTGATAACTAACCGAGCTTTAAAGCGATCGATTTCTCCTGAGCCAGTGTATTTAACAACAAATACCCACCGGTTTTGGAGTACTTTGCGGTTACTGGGAGGAGGTACCAGGATCCACGTCTGGTTGGTCATTAGGGACTGGTATTCCGAGTCAGCAGCTGCGTGCCACTTATTTGCGTAAGACGAGCGCATCGCCGCATGGTACGTTTTTGGTTCCGGCACATGACGAATTGCAAGTAGGCTAAGAACAAGACATGTGCGTTCCTCTACTTCCTGGATGTCTTCAAGGGAGTTTAACGCGCCTAGATCGATTTCTTCGTCATACCGTGGGCGTTTTACACTAGTGGTCGACGGTTGTGACGGCGTCTCCGTAACAAAAGAGTATGTCAAGACGCCACGTTCCAGAGCCTCCCCAAGAGAAGGAAGCTGGTTCGAAGCGGAAGTAGATGCAGATTGTGGTTCTACAACTGAGTTACCTGGAGATTCAGGCTGGGATGGATAGGCTTGTGTTTCCGATGGAACAAATGCTGGAAGTTCGTCAGCAATAATAGGCGCTTCAGTTAGGTGATCCGGTAGCTGGAGCGGTCCCGACGTTACCTCAATATTTTCAATAGTCGGAAAGTCAATCTCATTGAAACCACATCTCGACTGTAAACGACACCATGGGTTTTGACATCCATGAGTCGATATCCTTTCTTGTGCTCGGGAATTCCGAGATAAATACACAGTTTGGCACGGGGATCAAGTTTGTCCCTGTAGATGTCGTTGATATGGACATACGCAGCACAGCCAAACACTTTCAGATATTGAACAGTCGGCTTTCGATTGTACCACAACTCAAACGGTGTGCAATCCTGTGTGTTAGCGCTTGGTGTCATGTTGAGGAGTGTCGTAACATGTGTAACACATTCTGCCCAGAGTGGTTTGGGGAGCGAGGCATCTAACAGTAGCGCTCGTACACGTTCCATGATTGTGCGCATGCGGCGTTCCGCAACACCATTCTGTTGTGGTGTATAAACATTGGTAAATTGAGCGTGCGTTCCATACTTAGAAAAAATAACGCGTCCCAGTTTCTCGTACTCTTTAGCGTTGTCAGCCTGTAAGGCCTGGATGTCCACATCCGGCGGTGGCAAGAGATATTCAAGAGTATGAACATCACTTCGGAATATATTCAAAGCTTTCATGCGAAAGTCTTTGTAGCATGAGTAGAGTTCACTACGTGCCTTCATCGGATAGGTAAACATGTAGCGACTGAAGTCGTCAATGAAGACGACGAAGTAGCGGCAGCCGCCAAGGCTTGGGACGGGAAGAGGGCCACAAATATCAGAGTGAACTTTATGTAAGGGGCTAGTAAAGCGTTCAACATGTCTATTGGATGGAAAAGGAGCGCGGTGTGACTTCGCGTAAGTACATGCTGTGCAAAAGAAAGAATCTGGTCTAACTACAGCTGGTGCATCCAGTCCATGAAGAGCTTGGTCTTTAGTGAGTGCCTGTAAAACACGGATGTTAGGATGACCAAGACGTTTGTGTAGTAGCATGAGTCGAGTCGACTTACCTGTGGTAGCCACGTGAGCTTCGGCCTTCGGCAGTGGAGAGGCTTCGAATTGGTAGAGCTTCGATGTCGCGGATTTCATCGCCTTGATCGAGAAGCGGTGGTTTGTTTGGACAGTACACATAGTACGTTCAAAGCCAAAACGGAAGTCATCGTCGACAGCGGCAGCGACTGACAGCAGGTTGTACTGCAGTTTCGGCGCAAGGAGGACATCGTGAAGCGTAAGCGTCCGCAGTTGGCCCTTGGAGTCCGTGATCTGGAGCTCTACAGTACCAATAGCTTCGATAGGGACTTGCGATTTTCCACCGACAGTGACGCCTCCGCTTGCAGGTGTTTTAGTCTTGAACCATTCCACATGTTGCGTGACGTGGCTGCTGCAACCTGAGTCAATCGTCCAGCTGAAATCAAAGTCCTGGCTAGGTTGCGCCGTGAGACTGATAGCGGATGCAGCCGTTTGTACATTCGACACAACTGCAATCAGGGTATCTTTGCGGCGTGACTGATCGTATCCACCTTCATCGCGACGAGAGGATTTGTTGTTGTTGTTGCCGTTGTTGTTGTTTCCGTTGTTGTTTCCGTTGTTGTTGCCGTTGTTGCGATTTCCACCGTAGTTACCGCGGCCACGTCCACCACCACGACCGCCGCGACCATTTTGGTGCCATGATCCACCTCCACGTCCAAATCGCCCTTGGTTATTGTTGTTGTAAGGATGCGACCGGTAGTTGTTGGGACCTCGTAACTCGAAGTTGGCAGGAAGAACAGTGCCTGCCTTGACACATCCATCACGTAAGTCCTTCTGCAGAGCACGGCACTGTCGGATGTTGTGGCGTGGTTTCTGACAGTAGCTGCAGACATCAACGGGGACAGATGCTTGAACTGCCAATGCAGAATCCTGAGAAGGAGCAATGAGGGCCCGTTCAGCCTGAGTTGATAGACTCTCAGGTGTCCCTTTGATGCGGCTGTAACGTTCTTGAGCTTGGATTTCGCGAACCTTGGTCTCAATACTCATCTTGAGTTCATCGTACGGGATATACTTCCGCACACCTTTCCAAACTCGGAGATCATCCTTCCAAGTCTTTGGCATCGAGTGGAACAGGTATAATGACTTCTGTCCATCGGTCAAGGGAGACTCGGTTGCTTCAGACGCGGCTTTCATCGCGTTTTCCAGCTCAAGGAAGAAGCTGGTCAGATCACCGCCTTCTTCATACTTGATCTCCATAAGGAAGTGCTGGATGAAGTAGGGGTCGCCATGAAAGGCCGCACCCTCGTACTTGGTACAGATGGCCTGAAAGATGTCGAAGGCCGTTGTCAGGTTCTTGACAAGACGGATATGAGTATCATCCATCGTCTTCATCAGGAAAGCCTTGGTTTGCGCTTCCATACGACGAAGGTGTCTAGCAGACGGCGGGGTAGGCTTGCGTCGCTTGACTTGTTTGCGATCCCGGCTGGCGTCGCGCTCAGCAAACGGGCGAACGATGGGAAGATCCGCGCGCTTGGTTTTCTTTGATGGCGGAGTGTCGTCGTCGTCGCTGGGCTGCAGCTCATCCGAGCTGTCCTCGAAGTCGACCTCATCCGAGTCGATTCCGGCCGGAGAACTTGGCTTGGCAGCTTCGTCGCCGTCGGACTCAGCCAGGTCGTCGTCAGAGTCTTCATCTTCGTCTTCACTGACCCCATTGTAGTCCTTCTTGGTGACGAAACCGAGCAGATGTTTGCCATCGAGTGATGCACTGACTCGGGCCTTCCAGACGTCAAAGTTCTTAGCTCCAGAGAGTCGGGGGAAGTCGTCACTTGAGGCTTGCTGAGGGCTCATGACCTGTTGCGGGGAACTTGGGCGCAGCTTGAAGGAAGTAGGGTAGAAGAGAGAAAAAGAAGAAGTAAGATTAATGTTTAAGAAAGTAGATAGCTACTCACTAGAAAATAGTATGCGGCATTCAGAAACGTAGTCTAGAATTGCCGCTACCATTCATCGTACTGATGTCACAGACATTTTAGTACATTATTTATTAGAGTCAAAAGTACCGTGCCTCTTCATTATTAGTTTATAGAAGACACGGTGTAGAGGTGGCCCTAACCTCAACAGACGCTTACACATCGACATGACGAGGTTGCACTGGGTGGCTTTTAACTCACTGATACCAGCCATATTTTTAGCGAGAACATCACTGTCTGGTTCTGGAAATGAGGTCGGAGGACGCGTGCTCCATCAATTGGTTGCGCTGTAGGATGATACCAAAGATGTTGAGTTTTATGCGGTTTGGAGCGAGTTGGGGCTTCACAGTATCAAAAATTTCATCGAAACGCATCACATTAAAGCACCTAGGTGCTTCCTCAACCGACGATGTAGGGATCCGATGATACACGCCACCAGAAAACTCGGCTACAAGGCAATGCACCGAGGTTTCTAAGGCCCTCAACAGCACAATTGCTCTACAGTACAATAACGTACGACAAAATGTGCATTCATATCGCTTCGTGTCCCTTGCGCCGCACACGCTGGGCCGGGACGTCGAGCTATGACATCTTTTGTCCAAGCTTAGGTGACGTGCAGCGCCGTCGGAGATCACCCTTTCAATCTCTCATCGCTTCTCTTCTCGCCGTCGGATCGATCTTGTATTATGGATATCTTCAGTATTTGTTTCACTCATGAATTGTAAGAAGGGGCTTCTATTGTAGTGATTCCGAGACGCCGTCGGACAACTTTCAATGCACAACTCAGCGGCGGGCACTTCCTTGTTAAACCCGGCACCACTAGTCCTCCAAAACAGATATCGATCACTACCGCAGAAGCTGCTTCTATGTCGAGGTCTCATGTGCGACATGGCCAGGTACTCAACTTTTGCCCAATAGCTAGCCAATATTGAAGCATGGACCTTGCTGAGTAATTGCGGTCTACTGTGTAATCAACCACCTCGCGGCTGGTTTGGCAGTCTTTCAGCAGGCAGCTCGGCTTATTGATGGGTCTCTATAGCTAATTGTTGAAAATCTCGTCTCGCAAAGAATACTCATGCCTCGCTCCGTTTCAAGCAGCCGCTCCGCTTCCTCATCAGCCCGTTCTGCTTCCCGGACGTCTTCCTCGAGCCCCACGCCCAATGCTACTGCTTCGTCGGGCCTGAACCGTACCCGACGAGGCACTTTGCACCTCTTAGAAGGCAATTGTTTAAATACCGTGCTTCTGCTTAGTTCACGACCCACACACTCAGAACCTTAAGTTCCTCGCGATTTGTGGCGTATCCCACCAAAGCAAAGATTCCGCAAGCGTGAATGCTATCTTTTAAGCACAATAGGACGGATTTGGAGAGACAGGCCCTAAATCTACAGCAGTTGACTAACCATAGAAATGATCAGATTCTAACCTCGAGGACTACTGGTCCAGAGTCACTGGGTGAGAAGAGACTGCCAATCAATTGGTGAAAAGCACATCGTTTAGCTCACAAGGTGGTCGGTCCGATCTTCTCGTTTTTCGAGGTCCAAAATATGATTGCAGTTCTGTTTTTTTAGAGAACGATTCGTTGAAAAAGAGAATGATTCCTTGACGCCAAACCTTGGAGGGCAGCCCTGCGTTCAACGTAGCACCAGCTTACATCCATGTCGCAGTCCCATTTCAACCGCCGCTGTCCGACGGCGTGGTTCTCATCAACAAATAGTCGTCCAAATCAACATCGACAGTCTGAATCTGGCCGTGCATAAGGAGGTCGACACTAAGTAATCCCAGCTACCGACTCGGCAGTCCGAGGGCCGAGAGCAAGCCTGCGACAACGCTCGAGGAGGTGTCCGCGGCGCGTGCTGCATGTAGAGCTCGTGGTTTCGCCAGGATCGAAGACCACCGGCCTGTCCTCGGCATTCGTCGACAATTTGCGTTAGCACCAGCTGCAGTGGCTCCAAGTCCCAATTGGCCCGAGGCACGTCGTCGGCATACGTTTCCGAGCGTTCACCGGACCATTGAACAGCAGCAGAGCGGCATCTCGTGGTTGTTACTTCTGTTCGAACGGCTGGCGGCTCAAAGATGCGACGAAATTTAATCTGCCAACGTGAAGCTTGCAATTGCACGTTTACTGCTGGCCAACAATCGCCAAAGTGGAGGGAAAGCGGCTTGAACAATGCACACAAAGATGTACGGTATGATACCTTAGGCAAACTTTGGAGCGTGGTCACCACATCGTCGAGCTGTTCTTGGTCCAAAGTTTCGAGAGAACCTGGAGACACATCGCGGCACCTGTTATCAATCACCAACGAAACTGAAGGTCGCTCTCGGCCGGCTCTCTTAGTGAGACCGCAGTAGGCAAAGCAGGTGCGAGCTCTCAATTTTCTTGCAAAAGGCGAACGGATGTGCCGGAACTTCCGGCACATCGCCTTCCGGCGGAAGGGGGCTCATGAAGAGGAGGCCGCGCGACAGGCGTGCTAGGGTTCATTTGCTCAACCACCGAGATCCGCTGTGCCAGTCGAGCACATTTCCGTTTTTACGGTGAACTGCGCAAGCCTTCAGGATGGCAAAATGGCTCAAGCTGCTGGTGTTGGTGTTCGTGGCAGCGGCAGTCGCCTCCAGTTCCCAGGCGACGCCGTCAGTCGTTATCGGACGCACGTATTCTCCCGGAAGTGTCAAACCGACGGTGGTAGTGCCCTCCACTTCATCCGATGACGTCGATTCAGACGATGAGTCATTCGACAATATTGCTTCAGGCTCCGTCGATGATTCGGATGATAACAGTGATTTCGATGACTCGGACGATGATACCGCGTCTTCGTCATTTTCCACTGCGTTAGCGACTGTCAAGGTACCTGATAACATCAAGATCGGCTCCACCGCTAATACCAAGGACAAGATCGTTACGACTTATCGTAACTGGGTGGGCCCTACCATCGGTAAGCCGTCGGATCCTGCATTTGACAAAGCGTGTTGGCGGAAAGCTTATATCATGGATACGTGCCCCTACGGCTTCGACTACAACACGAAAATGTGCTGGGCGCAATGTCCCATGCACTACCCGGTCGAATGCGGCTTCGAGTGTCTCCGACAGAACGACGACTGCGGCTCGGAAGTGTACGCGAAGTTTGTGAGTGTAGCCAACGCCTTCTTCTCCGTGCAGATCTTGGGCGTCTTCGGAGCGTTTGCCAAGCTCTCGAGGAATGTGCGTGTCGGAATTAAATGTGCACGAGCCATGTTTGGAACAATGCGAGCTATTGTCAACTACGTTCGAGCACTGAAGGTGTCGGACCCGCAGACGTCGCAGGATAAAGTCCTTTTGGCGTTGTACCAGACCAGCTACATCACGATCGACCTGCCCGTTAGTATTGTTATGTGTATGGGCCGAACATACAACTGGCAGGTCCTAGATCCTGCCAGTGTTCTAATGGGAACAATGCAAGTTATGTTAGGTGAAGTATTGGCTCGACAGGACGGTATCTTGAAGAGTTGGGGCAAGTTCAAAGCCTTCCTCACCCGATCCAACTTCACGTACGCTGTGAACGACCTGAATGAGACGGAGATTTCGTCTTTGAAGAAGGGAATGGAGTCCAATTCAACGTGTGGCTACGAGCTTCAACGGTTGACCGACCGTACGTGGAGAACTATCGCCGAGATGAAGGAGAAGAACCCCGAGATCTCCACTAAGCAGCTCCGCGTGCAGGTGTACAAGTCCGACCTCATGTTAAACGACATCCCGACCGTCACCAACAATTGTATGGATCAAATGATCATGGAATCCGACGAAAACACTGCGTACGCGACACGCTCCGCAAGACGTACGGGGTCATCGTGGACGACTTGATCGACAAAGGAAAGAGTGACAACGGCACGTCGTTAACCGCCAAGCAGTACACGCGTGTAGTAGCCGATAAAGTGCTCATGACGATCGCCACTCTGTTCTACATCGACCTCACGCGTATCTCCGGTCTGTTATCCGAGTACATCCAGACCATCTGCGGCCCCACGCAGCTCGTAGGGGAGATCGACGACGGTACAGACCCCAATACCCTCGGACTCCGTACTGTTGGCAAGGCTTTTAAGGACAGTGGTTCGTCCTGGAAGCGCCGAGGCGACGGTGTCGTGGAAATCACCTTCGTGAGTAGTGACACGAAGGACGTGACAGTGAATATCCTCTCAGGAGGCGACAAGTTCGCCGAGAAGGACGTCCCGGCGGGTAAAACCGTGAAATGGACATCAACCGTGAAGGAGCTGGGGGGCAAGACGCTGTACCTTGACCGGTGGCGTCCTGGATTCCTTGGTCTCCCCGGTACTGGCGGTGGCTCCCTCAAGCTCTGGGTGCCTCGTGCGAGCGAAGGTGGCCACTTGGAGGTCACCGCGAAGCTCAATGTGAGCTAGATAGACAAGTAGAAAGTAGTAAAGTGCAGAACTGATCAAATAACTTAATGGTACGCGTTCGAGAGTGAAGCAATGAAACAAGTTGAGGAGCCAAAGAACCGTCGGCACAGAACGGTGAAGTTCTACGGTAAATCGGATCGCGAATCCGACGCGTGCCTCGACGATGTTGGATTTCAGCGTGAACATGTGTACATGTACTAGCACTCTTCAAGATGGGACCATAGTGTTGCAGTTGAGGAGGACTTGGGTTAACTCGTAGCTAGCTGAGGTTTTCGTCCAGACCAACCGTTGTTGCGGTGGTCATGGTTTTCCCTCATCGTAAGAAGGACCAAGTTGGTCTTTCACAATTCAACATTCTCTACAAAAACCAACAGGTTATTGGCCCAAGCTTCCTCTTCCGACCTTGCTATCAGTTTCATCATGTTGAAGTGGAATACTGACAAAAATTTCGATGGGACAAACTACACAGCGTGGAAGACGCGTGTACAAGCCATGATGGAAGCTCAGGATCTCTGGGAAATCGCTACGCTGCAAGAACGGCCGCCGCGTCATGCATCAAGGCGAGTCGAAGAAAGTTTTTGGCACCGCGAGCGCAAAGCCAAAGCTTTTCTACTTTGAGACGCTGACCGACGAGCTAGTAGTCAGTGTTGGTACTCAGCGATATGCGTATCAAGTTCTGGAGTACTTAGAGCAAAAGTACGAGGCCAAGAACTGGGGCAACCTAGTGGCACTTCGAGAACAGTTCATTTCGCTGAAGTTCGAGGATGGCCAAGAAATGACAGTGCACTTAAACAAGCTGAAAACCCTAGCGGACAAACTTGCCCGCCAAGGGAAACCGGTCGACGACAAAGAGCGAGTGTGTCAGCTCTTGACAAGCTTGCCTGAGTCCTGGTCGCACTTTAAGAGCGTGTACTTCACTCAGGATCGCCCGTTGCCATGGCAAACAATGGAAGGCAACGTAATGGCGGAGTTCTCCCGACGTTCGCATGACCAGCCAGCACCAGTCACGGAGCGTAGCCTGGCGGCGCCTGTTGTGGCCAGCGAAAATGTCTATATGATGGCAGAAGCTCTTGTTGCCAGCCGTCGTAACCCCCGAAAGGTGAACAGCCATCGAGCCGCTCCGTACCCGCAACGGTCAAGTAACGGTCAGGTGTGCTTTTACTGCGGAAAGGAAGGTCATCACAAACAGGTCTGCAGGCTTAGAATCCGACACCAACAAGAGCGTGGTGTTCCAGACGCCAGTGGCCACGCCGCCGTTGCATCAACTCCCAGCAATACAGTTGAAGATGCTACTGAAACTCTCGAACAGCTCCCACCTGTACTTGACGGAGAAGTATGGGGCCTCGCTGTCGCTGATACAAGTGCGTTGAAGGCGGATAGCAATTCGATTTGCTGGGTAATCGATTCTGGCTGTACCCAGCATATGACGTCCGATCGGTCAATCTTCGAGAAGTTTTGTCCTGGAGCTGGACAACAAGTTCGAGTGGCGACTGCAAAAATGACCCCGGTGGAAGGATCTGGTACTGTGTTGCTGAAGATAATTAAGGACGACGGACAGACGGCACGATTAAGGCTTCACAATGTTCTATACGTTCCACGTCTGGAGATGAATCTGCTGTCTGTGTATCAAGCAGCTCAAGCTGGAGCTAAATTTGATTTTCACGAGTCACCTGGAGCTGTCACGTTATCGCTCGGCAGCTTAAGAGTGACTTGCCAAGCCAGAAACAAGCTCTATGTTCTCCATGCAGATCGGACGACTCCTACTGCTCTTGCTGTAAGGCCAGACCTGACGCTTGATCTCCTGCATCATCGTTTTGGGCATGCCAGCAAACAGGTACTACGCAAGATGGTGTCGACTAAAGCTGCTACTGGAATGGATTTCTTACCGGAGCCGGAAAATATGCCGTGTGATGCTTGCGAACTGGGGACAAAGCGAAGAGCTACGTTTAAAATGGGCCCCAGAGCAGATTTGGACGGCTGCAATAATGTCGTTCACAGCGACATCGCTGGACCAGTCGAATGCCCATCAATTAAGTTGGAGCGCTACGTCTTGATATTTGTCGACGCCTACTCGCGGTACTGTACTGTTCGTCTACTGCACAAACGTTCGGAAATGTTTCAATGTTTCCTCGACTACAAAGCTGCAGCCGAGACGAAGCATAATCGATCGATCCGTCGCTTCATCAGTGATAATGGCGGCGAATATCTGGAGAGCGAATTCACTAATTACTGCAGAGAACAAGGCATCCAACGCGAAACTACCACTGCGTACACGCCTGAGCAAAATGGCATGGCAGAAGTTCGTTTTCGAGTGCTCTTCAACAAGGTTCGAACGGTTCTCATATCAAGCGGGTCACCCAAGCAGTTCTGGGGAGAAGCTGTACTTGCGATGGTCTACACGTACAACCGCACGCTCTCGTCGGGCATTGGGATGACACCTTACGAGCGATGGCATGGGCACCCCCCAGATGTAGCCAATCTGCGGACGTTCGGCTCATTGGCGTACGTGTATGTTTCTTCGAAGACGAATTCTCGAGGTAGAGCTGGAGCTAAGCGGCAAAAGCTCGACGCAAAAGCTGTCCGAGGCATTTTTGTTGGCTACGCGTCGAACCAAAAGGGTTGGAAGGTGCTTGACTGCGACCAAGGTACAATCGTCACTTCCATTCATGTCACGTTTGATGAGAGCAGGTCAGCAGCAGCACGCGATTTAAAACGACAAGAACTGCGTAAACTTTCCGTCCGACAATCTCTCGACTTTGAATTTTACTCGCGCACAGCAACCTCTGAAGTGGACATCCTGTTTTACAGCCAACTACCTCCCGAAGAAAAACCGTCGGCAAATGATATCGTACTTCTCGAGGACTTTGTTGCGGGCTTTGACATGAATACCGTGAACACTGCTGTACTGTGGCCACAACTCGTCACATACGCACCTACGTCTGCAGCGTGGCTTCGTACTTTGATCGGACCACAAGCGCTTACCAGTCAATCTGTCCATCCGATCATACATGCAGCACGCAAGCAAAAACAAGCTGAAGTTCTCGTTGCTGTGGAAAATCTCAAGCACAAAGAGGAGATGAGTCTGGTTGTTGCTGAAGGCATGGGCGTTGACCCGACCACCTACAGAGAAGCTATGACAAGACCAGACGCATTGAAGTGGAAGGATGCCACCGCTGCTGAGATTGACTCGCTTCTTCGAAATAAGACGTGGATATTGGTGAAACTTCCACCAGGCAAGCGAGCATTGTCGTGTAAGTGGATCTTCAAGCGCAAGTTCTTCAGTGACGGTACGCTCGAGCGATACAAGGCGCGGCCAGTGGTCATCGGCTGCCAGCAGATAAAGTTCGTCGACTTTGAGGATGTTTTCGCTCCAGTTGTCCGTCTGGAGTCCCTTCGAATACTTTTAGCAATTGTCTGTATTCTGGATCTGGAGTGCGATCAAATGGACGTCGAGACTGCGTTTCTGAATGGACTCCTCGAGGAGGAAGTGTACATGAAGATCCCTCAAGGACTGGAGGTACCCGGACAAGAAAATCTTGTGTGTCGTCTTCTAAAGAGTCTTTATGGACTCAAGCAGGCGCCAAGGGCATGGCACAAGGCGCTTGTAGATTACCTCACCTCCGCGGGATTCGAGGCGCTTCAGTGTGAAGCATGTATCTTTATTCGAACGGTGAAAGGATCAGCTCAAATTGTAGCCATCTACGTGGACGACCTCATGCTGATCGCCAAGACCTCCACGGAAATTGCACAGATGAAGACAGGCATCAAAACCGCCTTCCGTGCCAAAGATATGGGGCCTGTCAGCTACATCTTGGGGCTCAAAGTCGTTCGTGATAGATCGCAGCGAAAACTGTGGATCAATCAACAGCTCTCAGCAGACAAAATCCTGGAACGGTTCAACATGCAGCATGCATTTGCCGCTAAGGTACCGACCGCACCGGGAAAAAGGCTGCGGAAACCTGTAGCTGTGAAATGACAGGAAACGTCATGGCGGAAATGGCTGCGAAGCCCTTTCGACAGGCTGTTGGGAGTCTAATGTATCTGATGATCGGGTCAAGACCCGACTTGGCGTTCTCGATACAGGACGTAAGCCGTTTTCTCAACTCCTACGGAAAACCACACTGGGAGGCTGTGAAGAACATTATCAAGTATGTCAAAGGATCAAGTGGTGATGGCTTAGAGTTCAGTGGTTCAGAAGTTAAATTATCGGCTTACTCGGATTCTGACTACGCAGCGGACGAAGACGAACGAAAGTCTGTTTCAGGGTACGTCACGTTCATTGGAAACTGTGCGGTAACGTGGAGCAGCCGGAAGCAACGCATCGTTGCCCAGTCGACAGCTGAAGCAGAATATATTGCGCTAGCTCACTGTACCCGTGAGGTGCTCTTTATACGCCAACTACTACTCGAACTTGGATATCCGCAGACAGAGACTCGAATTCGCGAAGATAATCAGGCCTGCATCGCTATTGCTGAAAACCCCACACAGCACTCAAGAACGAAGCATATTGATGTCCGGTATCACTTCATTCGAGAGCACGTTCGCTCAAAAAGCATTGTTCTGGAGTACGTGAACTCGAAGGACAACATTGCGGACACATTCACGAAGGGACTAGCCAAGGATCAGTTCACAAATTTGCGGAAGCGCCTGGGTGTGACTTGCATCACTTCAAGCACGAGGGAGCAGTGTGTAGATGATGAAACCCGAATCGAACCGCTCAAAAGGTGACGGAATTCTGTACTGTAGAAGAATCTCGCTGATACGCGAATGGTGATCTCGCTGTTATGCGAATGGTAATCTCACTGGTATGCGAATGGTAATCTCGCTGGTATGCGAATGGTAATCTCGCTGGTATGCGGATGGTGAACTCGCTGACATGCGAATGGTGAACTTGCTTAGAGTAAATGGTGATCTCGCTGGTGTGCGAATGGGTTATTGAGGAGAAGCAGCAACCGAGAAGTTTTGTACAATCTTGAATTGTTGGTGATATACTCAGCTGTGCTTCTTGTTATTTTGTATATGTAGGTATCCAAGCTAACAACGATGTCCTCGCTGCGGGGGAGTGTTGGATTTCAGCGTGAACATGTGTACATGTACTAGCACTCTTCAAGATGGGACCATAGTGTTGCAGTTGAGGAGGACTTGGGTTAACTCGTAGCTAGCTGAGGTTTTCGTCCAGACCAACCGTTGTTGCGGTGGTCATGGTTTTCCCTCATCGTAAGAAGGACCAAGTTGGTCTTTCACAATTCAACATTCTCTACAAAAACCAACAGACGAAAAGAGACGGCAAGAGTCGACGACTGCGGTGACTGAAGCGCATTCTCTGCACCACCGGGATCACGGGAGATTTGGATCGAGGCGCGTGGCTTTCACCAATAGAGACGCACGCGATAGCTTCTGGATCGGGAGACACGGGCGTCGGACAACCGTCTCGATCGGTTGGACCCGGAGCGTTCGAACAGCGAGGGAGGGAATCAAACCGTTCTTTCCTACTGTCGACAGTCGACTCGAATCGACTGTGCATGTGTTTGTACACTGCCCTTGGACTAAACTGAACTATCCAGGATTTGCCAATATCTTCAAAAGTAGTAGAAAAAATCATTTATTGACAATAAGCAACTTGGTGTATTGCTTTTTGAGACTTTGAATGCAGCAAACCTCGTGTTGTAGGCTGATGGAGACTGCAGTGAAGCTGAAGTAGCAATTCTGAGACGAGGGCATCGAGTAAAGACGCATTCTCGTGCTTTCGTAAGTTATATATTGAGGTTTTGGCCGAAACGTAGGTAGATGGACTTACTTTTTCGCGAATTCTTAAATCCCTAGCACTTGATGTTTGTATACTCGCAATGATTGGGGAGAAAACGTAAGTCGGGCAACTTACGAAACAATTGCCCCTTGATTGGACAAAAGTTGACGAATATCTTTGAACTCATACTCACTTTGGTGCAACAAGCTCCTGCGCTACTTCGAGGAGATGAACTCATTGCTAGATAAAGTGATCAGATACCGCACCAAAAAGGTTACGCGTAAACGTAAATCCATACCATACCATACCGCACCAGACAACTCCAGCGCAGAATGCACTACGATCGTACTATGCATGAAAGGCAAATTCAACTTCCTGCCTCAAGCCTTTGATTGTTCTAGTATAGACCCTCTCGGTGCGTGGGTTTGGAAATATGACACTCGGATATCTACCGTATAATGAAATCTTGCCCTATGACCTGGACTCACCTAAGAAAAGAGCAACGCTCTCGGACTGGACGATGACGATGTGTCATATTTCAAACTGGATCAAAGCTACACTTAGAGCCCCAACGCCAAATCCACAAGATGAAGCCCAAGCTATTGCGCTGTTCAAAATAGCTACGAGAACCTAGCGTTAAAACCTAGCCAACGAACCCGTAGAGCAGAGTGGATAAAGCTTACCACAGTGTTGAAACTCGTGCGAGAGGACAGCAACTTGCGGACACGAACTCTGCCATTCAATTCACGAAAGAGGAATAAGAACTGTAGTTAGTAAAGCAGCCTTGTATCATCGTTTGCACCAACGTGCCGTACAGTATCTGGTCTTGGAAAATAGCACGGTGTCATTACCGCACAAAAATGGCAGCCTTCCGCCCGCCCTGCCGGGTCTTTCTTGCAATAAA
Source organism: Phytophthora colocasiae (assembly GCA_018806915.1). Classification (NCBI taxonomy): domain Eukaryota; phylum Oomycota; class Peronosporomycetes; order Peronosporales; family Peronosporaceae; genus Phytophthora; species Phytophthora colocasiae. The sequence goes on along the minus strand of JAGKQI010000016.1, from coordinate 24,583 downwards.
TTCGTAGTCTGGAGCTCCTGCAACACCCTTGGGGCCTTGACATATGACTTGCCCTGCTTGTAGTGCACTTTCACCACCGATGATGGCCTTCAAGCCTGCGCAACGGTCGTCAGTCGGCGATGACTTGCGCCGCATCTTCCGTATCGAACTCTAAAGCAACCAAAATAAATCAATATTTTTGTCCAATCAGATACGCAACAAAAGACGTAGGGAGCTCGACTTACGTTTTCTCAAGTCAATTCATTCTCGTGCTTTCGTAAGTTATATATTGAGGTTTTGGCCGAAACGTAGGTAGATGGACTTACTTTTTCGCGAATTCTTAAATCCTAGCACTTGATGTTTGTATACTCGCAATGATTGGGGAGAAAACGTAAGTCGGGCAACTTACGAAACAATTGCCCCTTGATTGGACAAAAGTTGACGAATATCTTTGAACTCATACTCACTTTGGTGCAACAAGCTCCTGCGCTACTTCGAGGAGATGAACTCATTGCTAGATAAAGTGATCAGATACCGCACCAAAAAGGTTACGCGTAAACGTAAATCCATACCATACCATACCGCACCAGACAACTCCAGCGCAGAATGAACTACGATCGTACTATGCATGAAAGGCAAATTCAACTTCCTGCCTCAAGCCTTTGATTGTTCTAGTATAGACCCTCTCGGTGCGTGGGTTTGGAAATATGACACTCGGATATCTACCGTATAATGAAATCTTGCCCTATGACCTGGACTCACCTAAGAAAAGAGCAACGCTCTCGGACTGGACGATGACGATGTGTCATATTTCAAACTGGATCAAAGCTACACTTAGAGCCCCAACGCCAAATCCACAAGATGAAGCCCAAGCTATTGCGCTGTTCAAAATAGCTACGAGAACCTAGCGTTAAAACCTAGCCAACGAACCCGTAGAGCAGAGTGGATAAAGCTTACCACAGTGTTGAAACTCGTGCGAGAGGACAGCAACTTGCGGACACGAACTCTGCCATTCAATTCACGAAAGAGGAATAAGAACTGTAGTTAGTAAAGCAGCCTTGTATCATCGTTTGCACCAACGTGCCGTACAGTATCTGGTCTTGGAAAATAGCACGGTGTCATTACCGAACAAAAATGGCAGCCTTCCGCCCGCCCTGCCGGGTCTTTCTTGCAATAAATTCGTAGTCTGGAGCTCCTGCAACACCCTTGGGGCCTTGACATATGACTTGCCCTGCTTGTAGTGCACTTTCACCACCGATGATGGCCTTCAAGCCTGCGCAACGGTCGTCAGTCGGCGATGACTTGCGCCGCATCTTCCGTATCGAACTCTAAAGCAACCAAAATAAATCAATATTTTTGTCCAATCAGATACGCAACAAAAGACGTAGGGAGCTCGACTTACGTTTTCTCAAGTCAATTCATTCTCGTGCTTTCGTAAGTTATATATTGAGGTTTTGGCCGAAACGTAGGTAGATGGACTTACTTTTTCGCGAATTCTTAAATCCCTAGCACTTGATGTTTGTATACTCGCAATGATTGGGGAGAAAACGTAAGTCGGGCAACTTACGAAACAATTGCCCTTGATTGGACAAAAAGTTGACGAATATCTTTGAACTCATACTCACTTTGGTGCAACAAGCTCCTGCGCTACTTCGAGGAGATGAACTCATTGCTAGATAAAGTGATCAGATACCGCACCAAAAAGGTTACGCGTAAACGTAAATCCATACCATACCATACCGCACCAGACAACTCCAGCGCAGAATGAACTACGATCGTACTATGCATGAAAGGCAAATTCAACTTCCTGCCTCAAGCCTTTGATTGTTCTAGTATAGACCCTCTCGGTGCGTGGGTTTGGAAATATGACACTCGGATATCTACCGTATAATGAAATCTTGCCCTATGACCTGGACTCACCTAAGAAAAGAGCAACGCTCTCGGACTGGACGATGACGATGTGTCATATTTCAAACTGGATCAAAGCTACACTTAGAGCCCCAACGCCAAATCCACAAGATGAAGCCCAAGCTATTGCGCTGTTCAAAATAGCTACGAGAACCTAGCGTTAAAACCTAGCCAACGAACCCGTAGAGCAGAGTGGATAAAGCTTACCACAGTGTTGAAACTCGTGCGAGAGGACAGCAACTTGCGGACACGAACTCTGCCATTCAATTCACGAAAGAGGAATAAGAACTGTAGTTAGTAAAGCAGCCTTGTATCATCGTTTGCACCAACGTGCCGTACAGTATCTGGTCTTGGAAAATAGCACGGTGTCATTACCGCACAAAAATGGCAGCCTTCCGCCCGCCCTGCCGGGTCTTTCTTGCAATAAATTCGTAGTCTGGAGCTCCTGCAACACCCTTGGGGCCTTGACATATGACTTGCCCTGCTTGTAGTGCACTTTCACCACCGATGATGGCCTTCAAGCCTGCGCAACGGTCGTCAGTCGGCGATGACTTGCGCCGCATCTTCCGTATCGAACTCTAAAGCAACCAAAATAAATCAATCTTTTTGTCCAATCAGATACGCAACAAAAGACGTAGGGAGCTCGACTTACGTTTTCTCAAGTCAATTCATTCTCGTGCTTTCGTAAGTTATATATTGAGGTTTTGGCCGAAACGTAGGTAGATGGACTTACTTTTTCGCGAATTCTTAAATCCCTAGCACTTGATGTTTGTATACTCGCAATGATTGGGGAGAAAACGTAAGTCGGGCAACTTACGAAACAATTGCCCCTTGATTGGACAAAAAGTTGACGAATATCTTTGAACTCATACTCACTTTGGTGCAACAAGCTCCTGCGCTACTTCGAGGAGATGAACTCATTGCTAGATAAAGTGATCAGATACCGCACCAAAAAGGTTACGCGTAAACGTAAATCCATACCATACCATACCGCACCAGACAACTCCAGCGCAGAATGAACTACGATCGTACTATGCATGAAAGGCAAATTCAACTTCCTGCCTCAAGCCTTTGATTGTTCTAGTATAGACCTCTCGGTGCGTGGGTTTGGAAATATGACACTCGGATATCTACCGTATAATGAAATCTTGCCCTATGACCTGGACTCACCTAAGAAAAGAGCAACGCTCTCGGACTGGACGATGACGATGTGTCATATTTCAAACTGGATCAAAGCTACACTTAGAGCCCCAACGCCAAATCCACAAGATGAAGCCCAAGCTATTGCGCTGTTCAAAATAGCTACGAGAACCTAGCGTTAAAACCTAGCCAACGAACCCGTAGAGCAGAGTGGATAAAGCTTACCACAGTGTTGAAACTCGTGCGAGAGGACAGCAACTTGCGGACACGAACTCTGCCATTCAATTCACGAAAGAGGAATAAGAACTGTAGTTAGTAAAGCAGCCTTGTATCATCGTTTGCACCAACGTGCCGTACAGTATCTGGTCTTGGAAAATAGCACGGTGTCATTACCGCACAAAAATGGCAGCCTTCCGCCCGCCCTGCCGGGTCTTTCTTGCAATAAATTCGTAGTCTGGAGCTCCTGCAACACCCTTGGGGCCTTGACATATGACTTGCCCTGCTTGTAGTGCACTTTCACCACCGATGATGGCCTTCAAGCCTGCGCAACGGTCGTCAGTCGGCGATGACTTGCGCCGCATCTTCCGTATCGAACTCTAAAGCAACCAAAATAAATCAATCTTTTGTCCAATCAGATACGCAACAAAAGACGTAGGAGCTCGACTTACGTTTTCTCAAGTCAATTCATTCTCGTGCTTTCGTAAGTTATATATTGAGGTTTTGGCCGAAACGTAGGTAGATGGACTTACTTTTTCGCGAATTCTTAAATCCCTAGCACTTGATGTTTGTATACTCGCAATGATTGGGGAGAAAACGTAAGTCGGGCAACTTACGAAACAATTGCCCTTGATTGGACAAAAAGTTGACGAATATCTTTGAACTCATACTCACTTTGGTGCAACAAGCTCCTGCGCTACTTCGAGGAGATGAACTCATTGCTAGATAAAGTGATCAGATACCGCACCAAAAAGGTTACGCGTAAACGTAAATCCATACCATACCATACCGCACCAGACAACTCCAGCGCAGAATGAACTACGATCGTACTATGCATGAAAGGCAAATTCAACTTCCTGCCTCAAGCCTTTGATTGTTCTAGTATAGACCCTCTCGGTGCGTGGGTTTGGAAATATGACACTCGGATATCTACCGTATAATGAAATCTTGCCCTATGACCTGGACTCACCTAAGAAAAGAGCAACGCTCTCGGACTGGACGATGACGATGTGTCATATTTCAAACTGGATCAAAGCTACACTTAGAGCCCCAACGCCAAATCCACAAGATGAAGCCCAAGCTATTGCGCTGTTCAAAATAGCTACGAGAACCTAGCGTTAAAACCTAGCCAACAAACCCGTAGAGCAGAGTGGATAAAGCTTACCACAGTGTTGAAACTCGTGCGAGAGGACAGCAACTTGCGGACACGAACTCTGCCATTCAATTCACGAAAGAGGAATAAGAACTGTAGTTAGTAAAGCAGCCTTGTATCATCGTTTGCACCAACGTGCCGTACAGTATCTGGTCTTGGAAAATAGCACGGTGTCATTACCGCACAAAAATGGCAGCCTTCCGCCCGCCCTGCCGGGTCTTTCTTGCAATAAATTCGTAGTCTGGAGCTCCTGCAACACCCTTGGGGCCTTGACATATGACTTGCCCTGCTTGTAGTGCACTTTCACCACCGATGATGGCCTTCAAGCCTGCGCAACGGTCGTCAGTCGGCGATGACTTGCGCCGCATCTTCCGTATCGAACTCTAAAGCAACCAAAATAAATCAATCTTTTGTCCAATCAGATACGCAACAAAAGACGTAGGAGCTCGACTTACGTTTTCTCAAGTCAATTCATTCTCGTGCTTTCGTAAGTTATATATTGAGGTTTTGGCCGAAACGTAGGTAGATGGACTTACTTTTTCGCGAATTCTTAAATCCCTAGCACTTGATGTTTGTATACTCGCAATGATTGGAGAAAACGTAAGTCGGGCAACTTACGAAACAATTGCCCCTTGATTGGACAAAAGTTGACGAATATCTTTGAACTCATACTCACTTTGGTGCAACAAGCTCCTGCGCTACTTCGAGGAGATGAACTCATTGCTAGATAAAGTGATCAGATACCGCACCAAAAGGTTACGCGTAAACGTAAATCCATACCATACCATACCGCACCAGACAACTCCAGCGCAGAATGAACTACGATCGTACTATGCATGAAAGGCAAATTCAACTTCCTGCCTCAAGCCTTTGATTGTTCTAGTATAGACCCTCTCGGTGCGTGGGTTTGGAAATATGACACTCGGATATCTACCGTATAATGAAATCTTGCCCTATGACCTGGACTCACCTAAGAAAAGAGCAACGCTCTCGGACTGGACGATGACGATGTGTCATATTTCAAACTGGATCAAAGCTACACTTAGAGCCCCAACGCCAAATCCACAAGATGAAGCCCAAGCTATTGCGCTGTTCAAAATAGCTACGAGAACCTAGCGTTAAAACCTAGCCAACGAACCCGTAGAGCAGAGTGGATAAAGCTTACCACAGTGTTGAAACTCGTGCGAGAGGACAGCAACTTGCGGACACGAACTCTGCCATTCAATTCACGAAAGAGGAATAAGAACTGTAGTTAGTAAAGCAGCCTTGTATCATCGTTTGCACCAACGTGCCGTACAGTATCTGGTCTTGGAAAATAGCACGGTGTCATTACCGCACAAAAATGGCAGCCTTCCGCCCGCCCTGCCGGGTCTTTCTTGCAATAAATTCGTAGTCTGGAGCTCCTGCAACACCCTTGGGGCCTTGACATATGACTTGCCCTGCTTGTAGTGCACTTTCACCACCGATGATGGCCTTCAAGCCTGCGCAACGGTCGTCAGTCGGCGATGACTTGCGCCGCATCTTCCGTATCGAACTCTAAAGCAACCAAAATAAATCAATCTTTTTGTCCAATCAGATACGCAACAAAAGACGTAGGGAGCTCGACTTACGTTTTCTCAAGTCAATTCATTCTCGTGCTTTCGTAAGTTATATATTGAGGTTTTGGCCGAAACGTAGGTAGATGGACTTACTTTTTCGCGAATTCTTAAATCCCTAGCACTTGATGTTTGTATACTCGCAATGATTGGGGAGAAAACGTAAGTCGGGCAACTTACGAAACAATTGCCCCTTGATTGGACAAAAGTTGACGAATATCTTTGAACTCATACTCACTTTGGTGCAACAAGCTCCTGCGCTACTTCGAGGAGATGAACTCATTGCTAGATAAAGTGATCAGATACCGCACCAAAAGGTTACGCGTAAACGTAAATCCATACCATACCATACCGCACCAGACAACTCCAGCGCAGAATGAACTACGATCGTACTATGCATGAAAGGCAAATTCAACTTCCTGCCTCAAGCCTTTGATTGTTCTAGTATAGACCCTCTCGGTGCGTGGGTTTGGAAATATGACACTCGGATATCTACCGTATAATGAAATCTTGCCCTATGACTCTGACTCACCTAAGAAAAGAGCAACGCTCTCGGACTGGACGATGACGATGTGTCATATTTCAAACTGGATCAAAGCTACACTTAGAGCCCCAACGCCAAATCCACAAGATGAAGCCCAAGCTATTGCGCTGTTCAAAATAGCTACGAGAACCTAGCGTTAAAACCTAGCCAACGAACCCGTAGAGCAGAGTGGATAAAGCTTACCACAGTGTTGAAACTCGTGCGAGAGGACAGCAACTTGCGGACACGAACTCTGCCATTCAATTCACGAAAGAGGAATAAGAACTGTAGTTAGTAAAGCAGCCTTGTATCATCGTTTGCACCAACGTGCCGTACAGTATCTGGTCTTGGAAAATAGCACGGTGTCATTACCGCACAAAAATGGCAGCCTTCCGCCCGCCCTGCCGGGTCTTTCTTGCAATAAATTCGTAGTCTGGAGCTCCTGCAACACCCTTTGGGGCCTTGACATATGACTTGCCCTGCTTGTAGTGCACTTTCACCACCGATGATGGCCTTCAAGCCTGCGCAACGGTCGTCAGTCGGCGATGACTTGCGCCGCATCTTCCGTATCGAACTCTAAAGCAACCAAAATAAATCAATCTTTTGTCCAATCAGATACGCAACAAAAAGACGTAGGGAGCTCGACTTACGTTTTCTCAAGTCAATTCATTCTCGTGCTTTCGTAAGTTATATATTGAGGTTTTGGCCGAAACGTAGGTAGATGGACTTACTTTTTCGCGAATTCTTAAATCCCTAGCACTTGATGTTTGTATACTCGCAATGATTGGGGAGAAAACGTAAGTCGGGCAACTTACGAAACAATTGCCCTTGATTGGACAAAAAGTTGACGAATATCTTTGAACTCATACTCACTTTTGGTGCAACAAGCTCCTGCGCTACTTCGAGGAGATGAACTCATTGCTAGATAAAGTGATCAGATACCGCACCAAAAAGGTTACGCGTAAACGTAAATCCATACCATACCATACCGCACCAGACAACTCCAGCGCAGAATGAACTACGATCGTACTATGCATGAAAGGCAAATTCAACTTCCTGCCTCAAGCCTTTGATTGTTCTAGTATAGACCCTCTCGGTGCGTGGGTTTGGAAATATGACACTCGGATATCTACCGTATAATGAAATCTTGCCCTATGACCTGGACTCACCTAAGAAAAGAGCAACGCTCTCGGACTGGACGATGACGATGTGTCATATTTCAAACTGGATCAAAGCTACACTTAGAGCCCCAACGCCAAATCCACAAGATGAAGCCCAAGCTATTGCGCTGTTCAAAATAGCTACGAGAACCTAGCGTTAAAACCTAGCCAACAAACCCGTAGAGCAGAGTGGATAAAGCTTACCACAGTGTTGAAACTCGTGCGAGAGGACAGCAACTTGCGGACACGAACTCTGCCATTCAATTCACGAAAGAGGAATAAGAACTGTAGTTAGTAAAGCAGCCTTGTATCATCGTTTGCACCAACGTGCCGTACAGTATCTGGTCTTGGAAAATAGCACGGTGTCATTACCGCACAAAAATGGCAGCCTTCCGCCCGCCCTGCCGGGTCTTTCTTGCAATAAATTCGTAGTCTGGAGCTCCTGCAACACCCTTGGGGCCTTGACATATGACTTGCCCTGCTTGTAGTGCACTTTCACCACCGATGATGGCCTTCAAGCCTGCGCAACGGTCGTCAGTCGGCGATGACTTGCGCCGCATCTTCCGTATCGAACTCTAAAGCAACCAAAATAAATCAATCTTTTGTCCAATCAGATACGCAACAAAGACGTAGGGAGCTCGACTTACGTTTTCTCAAGTCAATTCATTCTCGTGCTTTCGTAAGTTATATATTGAGGTTTTGGCCGAAACGTAGGTAGATGGACTTACTTTTCGCTAATTCTTAAATCCCTAGCACTTGATGTTTGTATACTCGCAATGATTGGGGAGAAAACGTAAGTCGGGCAACTTACGAAACAATTGCCCCTTGATTGGACAAAAAGTTGACGAATATCTTTGAACTCATACTCACTTTGGTGCAACAAGCTCCTGCGCTACTTCGAGGAGATGAACTCATTTGCTAGATAAAGTGATCAGATACCGCACCAAAAAGGTTACGCGTAAACGTAAAAATCCATACCATACCATACCGCACCAGACAACTCCAGCGCAGAATGAACTACGATCGTACTATGCATGAAAGGCAAATTCAACTTCCTGCCTCAAGCCTTTGATTGTTCTAGTATAGACCCTCTCGGTGCGTGTGGGTTTGGAAATATGACACTCGGATATCTACCGTATAATGAAATCTTGCCCTATGACCTGGACTCACCTAAGAAAAGAGCAACGCTCTCGGACTGGACGATGACGATGTGTCATATTTCAAACTGGATCAAAGCTACACTTAGAGCCCCAACGCCAAATCCACAAGATGAAGCCCAAGCTATTGCGCTGTTCAAAATAGCTACGAGAACCTAGCGTTAAAACCTAGCCAACAAACCCGTAGAGCAGAGTGGATAAAGCTTACCACAGTGTTGAAACTCGTGCGAGAGGACAGCAACTTGCGGACACGAACTCTGCCATTCAATTCACGAAAGAGGAATAAGAACTGTAGTTAGTAAAGCAGCCTTGTATCATCGTTTGCACCAACGTGCCCGTACAGTATCTGGTCTTGGAAAATAGCACGGTGTCATTACCGGCACAAAAATGGCAGCCTTCCGCCCGCCCTGCCGGGTCTTTCTTGCAATAAATTCGTAGTCTGGAGCTCCTGCAACACCCTTGGGGCCTTGACATATGACTTGGCCCTGCTTGTAGTGCACTTTCACCACCGATGATGGCCTTCAAGCCTGCGCAACGGTCGTCAGTCGGCGATGACTTGCGCCGCATCTTCCGTATCGAACTCTAAAGCAACCAAAATAAATCAATCTTTTTGTCCAATCAGATACGCAACAAAAGACGTAGGGAGCTCGACTTACGTTTTCTCAAGTCAATTCATTCTCGTGCTTTCGTAAGTTATATATTGAGGTTTTGGTCAAAACGTAGGTAGGTGGACTTACTTTTTCGCGAATTCTTAAATCCCTTGCACTTGATGTTTGTATGCTTGCGATAATGTGGGAGAAAACGTATGTTGGGCAACTTACGAAATAATTGCCACTTGATTGGACAAAAAGTTGACGAATATCTTTGAACTCATACTCACTTTGGTGCAACAAGCTCCTGCGCTACTTCGAGGAGATGAACTCATTGCTAGATAAAGTGATCAGATACCGCACCAAAAAGGTTACGCGTAAACGTAAATCCATACCATACCATACCGCACCAGACAACTCCAGCGCAGAATGCACTACGATCGTACTATGCATGAAAGGCAAATTCAACTTCCTGCCTCAAGCCTTTGATTGTTCTAGTATAGACCCTCTCGGTGCGTGGGTTTGGAAATATGACACTCGGATATCTACCGTATAATGAAATCTTGCCCTATGACCTGGACTCACCTAAGAAAAGAGCAACGCTCTCGGACTGGACGATGACGATGTGTCATATTTCAAACTGGATCAAAGCTACACTTAGAGCCCCAACGCCAAATCCACAAGATGAAGCCCAAGCTATTGCGCTGTTCAAAATAGCTACGAGAACCTAGCGTTAAAACCTAGCCAACGAACCCGTAGAGCAGAGTGGATAAAGCTTACCACAGTGTTGAAACTCGTGCGAGAGGACAGCAACTTGCGGACACGAACTCTGCCATTCAATTCACGAAAGAGGAATAAGAACTGTAGTTAGTAAAGCAGCCTTGTATCATCGTTTGCACCAACGTGCCGTACAGTATCTGGTCTTGGAAAATAGCACGGTGTCATTACCGCACAAAAATGGCAGCCTTCCGCCCCGCCCTGCCGGGTCTTTCTTGCAATAAATTCGTAGTCTGGAGCTCCTGCAACACCCTTGGGGCCTTGACATATGACTTGCCCTGCTTGTAGTGCACTTTCACCACCGATGATGGCCTTCAAGCCTGCGCAACGGTCGTCAGTCGGCGATGACTTGCGCCGCATCTTCCGTATCGAACTCTAAAGCAACCAAAATAAATCAATCTTTTTGTCCAATCAGATACACAACAAAAGACGTAGGGAGCTCGACTTACGTTTTCTCAAGTCAATTCATTCTCGTGCTTTCGTAAGTTATATATTGAGGTTTTGGCCGAAACGTAGGTAGATGGACTTACTTTTTCGCGAATTCTTAAATCCCTAGCACTTGATGTTTGTATACTCGCAATGATTGGGGAGAAAACGTAAGTCGGGCAACTTACGAAACAATTGCCCCTTGATTGGACAAAAAGTTGACGAATATCTTTGAACTCATACTCACTTTGGTGCAACAAGCTCCTGCGCTACTTCGAGGAGATGAACTCATTGCTAGATAAAGTGATCAGATACCGCACCAAAAAGGTTACGCGTAAACGTAAATCCATACCATACCATACCGCACCAGACAACTCCAGCGCAGAATGCACTACGATCGTGACTTATGCATGAAAGGCAAATTCCAACTTCCTGCCTCAAGCCTTTGATTGTTCTAGTATAGACCCTCTCGGTGCGTGGGTTTGGAAATATGACACTCGGATATCTACCGTATAATGAAATCTTGCCCCTATGACCTGGACTCACCTAAGAAAAGAGCAACGCTCTCGGACTGGACGATGACGATGTGTCATATTTCAAACTGGATCAAAGCTACACTTAGAGCCCCAACGCCAAATCCACAAGATGAAGCCCAAGCTATTGCGCTGTTCAAAATAGCTACGAGAACCTAGCGTTAAAACCTAGCCAACGAACCCGTAGAGCAGAGTGGATAAAGCTTACCACAGTGTTGAAACTCGTTGCGAGAGGACAGCAACTTGCGGACACGAACTCTGCCATTCAATTCACGAAAGAGGAATAAGAACTGTAGTTAGTAAAGCAGCCTTGTATCATCGTTTGCACCAACGTTGCCGTACAGTATCTGGTCTTGGAAAATAGCACGGTGTCATTACCGCACAAAAATGGCAGCTCTTCCGCCCGCCCTGCCGGGTCTTTCTTTACCAATAAATTCGTAGTCTGGAGCTCCTGCAACACCCTTGGGGCCTTGACATATGACTTGCCCTGCTTGTAGTGCACTTTCACCACCGATGATGGCCTTCAAGCCTGCGCAACGGTCGTCAGTCGGCGATGACTTGCGCCGCATCTTCCGTATCGAACTCTAAAGCAACCAAAATAAACTCAATCTTTTGTCCAATCAGATACGCAACAAAAGACGTAGGGAGCTCGACTTACGTTTTCTCAAGTCAATTCATTGTCTGTGCACCATCTGGATTTACTGTACATGTACGACTTCAGATTCAGCACGAAAGATACTTTTGCATGCAAATGATTTTTGGACACATTTATTAACTCAATAAAGCACAAAGCTCTTCGTTTTTGTGGAAGTGTCGACTTGGTTTTTTCACTTCGGGAGTGAATGAAAATGAAATACCGTACAGTGTACACTGGAGTAACTTTTGGTTCTTCGATAACAGCAACTCCAGCAAAATCTAGCGGCCCCCAATGTACGCGTCGGTCACAGCTGGCTCGTCATGACCGGAACAGACCAATCAGTCTGGCCATCGAATCCCTCGTCCGAGTCTGAGCGCCGCAACTCTCATCACGATGTCATTGGCGCAAGGCACGAGGGCCGCAGTCTTTCCGATACGCTACTGAGATTTGAACTCGAAAACACGGTTCCACCAGACCTCGACGCAGCTGAAATCGCGACGATATCCGGTCGACAAGACATGTAGTCAGATGAAGCACTTTTAAGTTTCATCAATCACTGAAAAACATTCATTTTGGACGCTCTTCTACTCGAAAGATACATGTTCAAGTCTCTGTTAACCCTCTGCAAGCAACTAGAGAAAAAATCTCCATAACACTAGAAATTTGAATGTCATGGAGTCGTGTGACGAGTGAGTGATACTAGTAACATCAGCCCACGCAAGCCTCTGCATTCCTGCGGTGCTCACCCTGATGCTTTGTCGCTGAGACGGCACCTCCCAGTCAACATGAAACGCAGGTTACCACGGTAAGAAAAAGCTGCCATTGGCCCGAGGGCGTGTGCCCTGAAGCTCCTCGTCCAGCTCTTGCATCGCTTCGACATACACTCGTCTGTCGTCCAGCTTCTTCCACTTCACGCGAGCCCCACAAACCCCAAAACGGGAGCTTCCTACGCCTTCAACGTCTTTCGCCCAAGTTAAAAACACTAACAAGTCTCCATTCTGTGATTTGCCGTCGACTGCACAAGTCGATCCTGATCGTCCATCATGGCACCGAACGCGGACTCAACCACCACTCCACGCGTTGATACGGTCTTTCGACGTTGAAAACTCCCGATGTTGAGGATAAGCGCAACAGTCTCGTGGGAGAACCGCGGATCTCCACTCGCGTCTCCAGTTACCCGTCGCTCAGTCGATATTCGATCCTTGGGAATCTTTTGCAACTGCTGATCATCGCGTGTATGATCACATACACTTACGGTCAGTTGTTCTACTTCACCGAGAGCTATTCCGACCTCAGTACTACCATCGGCACGTGGTTTGGCGTCCCTGCCAATGCTGAAAAGGGAGATACTACCGGTCATTCAGAGATGATTCGCCCTACGTATTTCTTCCTGCTCTGTTTCCTCCCGATCGCGGCGTCACTGATCTTCCAAGAGTTGCTCAAGCATTTCAACGTTCGTCGGATCACCTCGCACTACGTTCTCAGCTTCACTCGCGTTCTACGTCGCAAGCCTCGGATCTTCGGTTGGGTAGCACGTGTCAGTCTGGGTGAACTGTTGTTCCTGGCGTTCCTGATCGGTGGTAACTTACGTGTTCTACTTCTACTACGTCCATCGAGTGGAGAGGAACCGTAAGAGAGGTCGGAATTCAACTTCGAGCTGTATCTGGAGATGGTCGCTCTAACCTTGGGTTTCGTGTGCATCTACAACTTGGCCTTCCTCTTCCTCCCGGCTACTCGTAACTGTGTGTGGATGGAATTCCTCAATATTTCGTACGCCAACGGTATCAAGTACCACCGTTGGGTGGGGGTCATCACGGTCTTAACCGCTCTACTTCACTGCATCGGGTACTACTGGTCGTGGATCCGATAAGGAGAATGGACGAAGGAGGCTCTACCTTGCTTCGACTGTGCAGTGGGCAGTGAGGAGGTCATGACCCGTGGATGAACTTCTTCGGGACGATCGCATTGCTGTGCTTCTTGGCTATTGGTGTCACGTCCATTCCGTGGGTGCGACGCAAGATGTACAACACGTTCTACAACGTGCACCACCTCTTCCTTATCGGTACAATCTTCGCTGTTCTACACTGGAACCCGATCCTCTCGTGGATCTTCCCTTCAGTTATGCTGTACACGATCAGTCGTGCGATCTCCAGCTCCAACGGGTTCACGCCGGTAGTAGTACGTGAATTCACCACACTCTCCCATGACGTTGTGAAGGTAGTACTGGCTCGTTCTACCGCCCCCGCTGGTAACTACAAGGTCGGTCAGTTCGTCTACCTCAACGTCCCCGCCATCTCCAAGCTGCAGTGGCATGCGTTCACGATCTCTTCATCACCACGTACCAGTCCCGATACACTCACGATTCTACTTAAATCACTTGGTGACTGGACGGAGTATCTGGTCAAGTACTCGGAGTTCTGTCAAAGGAACAACGTTCTACCGAAGATCTACATGGATGGATACTACGGTGCGTCGCTGGAGATGTACGAAGAGTATTCTACAGTGTGTCTAGTTGGTGGAGTGCATCGAGTGTAACCCCATTACTTTCGATCCTGGAAGATATCGTGGCTTAAAGCTTCAGTAAGGGCGAAACTTTACCCCCGTCAGAAGGTCATTTTGCATCTTCTCCTTCCGTGAACTGTCCTACTGGAAGTAGATCCACCCTGTACTTGAAGTGCAGATAAAGGAGTTGGACCTCACCAGAACTTCTTCAGTCTTCACTTCAGCCTCACGCGTACTCCTAGCAAAGTGAACAACTGGAACTACTCATTGATCGTGAACGTCTTGCTGGGAAACCCCACTCTGAATCGCTACTAAGCTACGACGCTACCGTGAAGTCCAAGGCCCCAGAGTTTTCACTTGAGCCTCTGCGTACTTGAACCAGCGCGCAAGGTGGCAATGTTTGCGTGCATCGTTCCTGATCACGTTGATCATCGTGATCCTCGTCAAGTACGGCAACAAAGTACAGGATGAGCAACGAGAACCTCTTGGCCACTGCAGAACTTCTTCGTCGAGAGATCACGCTTGCTCATTGTCGGGATGGCTACAGTCTACACGAGCATCGCACTGGGACAAGAAAGACACACTGACCCTAAAACCCCACTCCGAGACGGTAGCAGAGACACCCTCGTCTTCCCTCAATGGCTGTGGATATCCACATCGTTTCCAGGATCTCCTTTCAGAGTACAACGCGTTGATGTTGGTCACCGTCCAGAGCATCCCGCAGCTCATGAAGTTGGCGTTCTGCAGAAGTTTCACCAGAGTTCCGACAAGTCCTTAATACGACGTATCCAGCTACTGGGAACTCAACGATCGGTGTTATTCGTTTCAGAGCCGGAAGAGCTGGAAAAAAGCTCAGTCGAGTACTCGATCGCAGACATTGGAAGCTAGTCACTTTGATGTCCATGAAGAGGAGTTCGAGCTCTAAAGTTGGTAATTATATGTTCGTTATGATGTTTATAATTCAAATTCTTCTTCGTGAACGTCAAAAGACGCTGGCGGTCTATCGCAGCTACAGCTCTCTGCTGTTTGCAATCTTCAGACTTTCAGGTCCAGATACTAAAAACGCCAATTGCAGGATCCGGAACATCGTGGAGACGATGTCCAGGAATGGAGACCTCGCAGTAGACGTTCTACGATCTGGCTCGTCGACCAACTTCAACGTCCAGATCGAGTTACCAGATCGCCAGGTACGTCGACATGTCGGGGATGAAACTGGTTCCTCTGGTCTGTGGTAAGAGAGATTCGCCTTCAGATTCCAATCCACATCGTATTGAGACTCTTTCAAGGTCGCTGTTCGGGGTTTCTAACCCAACGTAATACGCGTAAACGAACACTCCAGAGGCGAACAAAGCCGAGATTTTGGATACAGCAGACTGCACCGCCCACACTGCAAATTCTCTGTAGTCCTATTGATCAACACTCCATTGTCAAACTGGAAACACTGTCAAAAAGCCCCAAAACGGATCCAAAAAGCGACTAAGTGGAGAGGTATACGGAACCAAATCAAGACGACCACCAAAGGGACATCCATGGGCTTCGTGGACAGGAGTGAATGTTCTGCCCTGGTCTGGGAGGAACCGTACGCCTTCTGATTGTCATGAATCGTGAAGGCCAGTCCAGCTCCTCTGGTCGAGGAGTATAGTCGCGGCTATTGTCAAGTGTACCGATATGTAACGTCCTTGTGGATCGACATCTCGAATTCGAGTCAATAACGGGTAAATCTCCTTCAGTAGTTCCAGTTCTCGCATCAGCAAATATTGCCGAAACTCCGACGAGGAAGAGGAGATCGACCCTGAGCTTGCCGAGTTCCTCTGCTTCCTATACAAATATCTTCTAAAAACGCTTTGGAGTAATGGGGTCATTCCAACGCCTCCACCGATTCTAAAACCAGCTCGTATTGTAATCCTCGTACGTATCCCTTTAGGGATAACCATCGACGCAGCACTTCGGTTCTACCTCTTGGCCGGTGCACCTGTTGCTGGTAGATCACCAGCTTCCGTCCAATCTCCTAATACTTTGACAAGCAATGTCATACTGGAGGATCCTGGGCACGAAGCGATCGTGAACGCGTGCCATTCGAACCGGGGAGATGGCAGGGACGTTCACGTACACGAACTGCCCCACCTGGAACTGTTCCCTCCGTCAATAGACACCACAAGTTTGCCGAAGCAACGCCAGGGGACAGGGATGCGAACTCGACCACTTTAGCGGGGGTAGAACCATTATACCTTCGACAATACTCGACTGGTTAAGTACGCGACGAAGGTGGGCAGTAAGAACCACAGCAGCTCGCGTCCCAGTGAAGCCCCGTGAATACAACAGACAGGAACAGGAGCTGATGGACGTTATAAAAGACGTTGTACAACTTCCGTCGTACCCACGGGGATCGAGGTGAGTCCGATCACTAAGAAACACAACAGTGCCAGTTCTCCAACACACGTTGATCCAGACTTTTCGGCCTTTCAGATTCCCTTAGAGAACAAAGTCCCAACACGGCAACGCCATGGCATCCATCCACCGTTCGTCCTGTATCCATCTCGTAATAGTAGCAACCTGGTTAATGCAACGATACCAGTTAAAACTGCCGCGACGCCGATCTCACCGATGAAACTTTGATGGCGTTCGCGTACGAAAGACCGAGGAATTCCATCCACGAGCTGTTCCGAGTAGCTGGTAAGAAGAGCAACGTCATATTGAACAAAGACAGTTGAAACCCAACGCATTTTCCGATCATTCGGACGTACGGGACGTTCAGGAACATCTCCCGAGGTCTCCGTCCGGCGGCGCTTGTTGAAATGCCGTACCAAAGCACTACAGCGTTCCCAAGTACTAGGAACAATAAGAAACAGTAGTTCTCCATAGCTGAGGCTGGTAGGTGTCATGGCCTTCGTCGTAGAATCTGTGCTGTATTAGATACCATGACGTGAACGTATGGTCGACAACAGTGGATAATTGACGATACACAAGCAAACGGTCGGTGGCACCCCAACCAGCACTAGATACGTAGGATCGACCGAACTTTCCGTCGTGTGAACCCCAATGACCGTCGCTATCAGTGGCTTGATGTGGCTTCTTCGGTAGAGTGGGAGTCACATATGCAGCTTCGACCGGCGGATTCGTGATGAAAAGCAGGAAACTCACTGCAACGAGGAGGTTCAACAATGCTGTAGTGGTTACCTGTCGCCATAGACTGGAGAAGAGGGACGAGGGGCTTTGGAGCGGGAGAGACGCGAGAGAGAAGGTTCCATCTCTGGGCTCTTCTTCATACCAAGTCGACATTGAGAAAGTTCCAAAGTGAGCTCTCCAAGTACTCAGCGCTAGTCGATATCTATCGAAGCGGAATAATCGACAGAGCGGTGGTGCTGGATGCCCTATGGGCACGCCCGGCCGACACGCGCAGCAATGCGGATCGTGATTGGCTCTAGGCGTGCATGACAACTCGCTGACGTTGAAAGAGCAGCTACGAGGCACTTCAACGTTATCCTATACATTGCTCTCATGTACCTGGTAGTGCATGTACTACCACAAATACAACTTCCTATATTTGTAGTTTCGTCCATCTTAGAGTAACAACCTGCTATCCAAGTAGGTGAATGCAGCGGCTACTATCGTCGAGGCAAGCGTCTATCGGTCCAATCCCTGTGATCAGTATTGCAGCTCCCAACAAATGAAAGTTCTCGTCGAAGACACTTTCGAATCGAAGAGGGTTTGCACACTCCAGCTAAAGCCTGGAATGTTTCTGACTGGCATGGTTTCCTCGTTATTATCAGTGCACACTCACTCTGTGCGATGTTTTCTTCTCATCTTCGCAGCCATGTATTACTACTCTCACGGATCCGATAATGGGCTACTACGTGCATCTTTGGGCTCCTAAGGAAAAGGGTAACGAGCACTACGAACTATACGCTCTGGTGTTCGCAGCAATGTATTTCCTCCATTTGAGTCGGCCTTATCTTAACACTCCATTTACTGCTCCATTCGCGAATATCAACTCGCTTTCACTCGAACCATAATACACAAGAAGACAGCGTCACTGAGACATCCAGGAGCCAACGTACTAATAGAGGAATTGTAGCAGAGTATCGCCACCGCATCAAGACCTTATTACAAACCTGCAAAGACGACTATGGATGGGTCTTTTCTCCAATAACGGACTATTCGGAGTGGAAAGCGAGCATTTCCTCACTGTTTTCGTCCTGCGGGAATTGCTAGAATTATCACAACACAGAACGTATCAAGCCTACCAGTTCAGTCGCTTTCTGCCTCGTGTATGGCTCCGAATACACTGTTAGTGTCACTTGTTGTTGGCCAACTGCTGGTCGACATTGGCTGTTACAGCTTTTCCTAGAGTTCAAAACCAGCGCTGGAACGTGTCGTTGCGTTATCAGCTGACACGCAGCCATTTGTATCGCCATCAGCGTTATCAGTCCCGTGTTTGTTGTGTCGCTCCGTACGCAGACGCGATGGACCACTACTAACTCAAGCTTACTTCAAAGACCCAGATCAGCTCTACGATCCGGTGTTCGTCACGAGGCTGGTGCTCGAGTTTCAGCTGACTTTTGCCTCCAGTTTGAGAAACCTCATTGATTTTTGCCGCCAAAGTCTTCCCTCATTTCGCTATCTACATGTCCCTCGTCACTATTGGGTTTCGCTACTTACTCGTTCGTCGACTTCATCGGCTTCTGTTGCAGTTTCCAAGAGCACCTCGACGGTGGGTGGATGACAGTTCCATTACCAGTCAAAGTCTTAGTGCCAGATCCAGAAGGAAAATTACCAAACCCAGACACAAAACCATCCACGTTGACAAAAAGTGGCGTCGTGGAGACTACAACCAACTCAAAACACGGAGCGAACGCCCACCAAAGCAGTGAAAATAATTCTGGGTGCCTATGGGGTGCAGCCATAGAATCACACCTGACGTCTGTCCAGGGCTGCCGGGGATTTACTCGTCCGTGGTTTGCGAGTAGTTCATCTTGTGTCAGTCTGGTGATCAATTGCCATTCGAGGAGGAATTGAATCTCCAGATGACACTCTGTTCGCTTCTATCGATGAAAAAACTTGCAACACTGACGTTCGCCCCACTGTCCAAGTCTTCACGTGCCTCCAGCCATCCAGCAGTTCCAGCAACTTAATGGTCTTTCACATTTACAACTCCACAGTTGTCGAGTGGGGACGAATGCCAACTCCATCACAGCTACAAACCCCACCCGCGACTGTTTTTCACTGCAATATCACGCACGAAGTTCCCCTTAGGTTTCCCTGCCGGATTATTGGAGCCGCTCCCGGCCTCACTTACTGGAGTGTTATGTTCTGTCGTGACGGATCTGAAATCCATCCCAGTCGATTTACCGTCCTGTTGGCACCCGATGGCAGTGGTAGCGTTTGAATACGGCGAGATGACGGAGAGATCCCAGCGTCGCTTTGTACGCTCCAGGTCTACACTTTATCGCTTAAAGGGAATCGGGAATCAGAGACGATCCCTCAACTAATCCGATATGCCACCAGCTCCTGACGATTCCAGAGTTGTCACTGACTGGAAACTCTTTGAAGAGAATTACCACCGACGTTGGGATCCTCCACGAGTTTCACTCATTCGTTT
Source organism: Phytophthora colocasiae (assembly GCA_018806915.1). NCBI lineage: Eukaryota > Oomycota > Peronosporomycetes > Peronosporales > Peronosporaceae > Phytophthora > Phytophthora colocasiae. The sequence continues at coordinate 4,688 of JAGKQI010000016.1, read as the reverse complement.
GGATCTTCAAGAGACGAATTTAACCAGCACCTCTACCTGCGTGGGTTGGGACGCAAGTTCTAAAGAGGGAGCTAGCATGCGCGGAGACCCCTTATTGTGCTCAAGTAGCAGCGAATTCCAGCCTTCTAATGTTCATTGTGTGACCTCGCTCAGTGGTGGACCTGAATTCGGACTTCCCACTAGCGTATATTGACGAACTTTACGCAATCGATAGATGAAAGACGTCTTCTTTTGTAAAAACTTCATCCCAAATCCACAGTGAGGAAAAAGACACGAAAATTCGACACAGACAGTGAGCAACCTCAAGAATTTCTCGAGACGGCTGAAAGAAACAAATCGGTTGTCCATCGCTTTATCAGCACTTGTCGTCGTACACATGTCATCTTCACCTTGGAGAATTATTCTACTGTACTAATACATTTTTTTTTTTGTTTGTTTGGTAAGGTATATTGTGTTACTGTTTTCCATCTCTGGAAGTGAACTCTAATTACCATCCCCCGTCCGGCTGCAATGTCCGTACGAGTCCTCCTCATCTCATCTACTACACGCTTCACATCCCCGTTACATCCTCCCTCTACTCTTGCTTTCTGTCAGCCAACCACTTACTTACATCCCCCTCCATCCTCTCGGACAATCCCTTCCTGTAACCGATGGGTAGCTCCGTCGTCTGTAAACGTGACCATAACGCTCGTCCTTCTGTCCATGGCCTCGTTGGCCAACCAATCCAGCGTTTTTTCATCTTGTTGTGCGCACTATAGTGATGGCTCCACGATCCCACCGCACATTACCATATCTGCTAGCTTGGCTGACTGCTCATGATACCAATGCGTTAAGCTTCTTTGATTTCGGTGGCGTTTTGCTGAATCATCATTCGAATAACCATCATGCTATCACCGACCACATGTATCTTCCTCCACCTCTTACTGACCGCGTGAGTTAGCAATCGATGCAAGCCGATAAATTCCGCAACGTTATTCGTCATGCGTCGCCCCGCCGAGAGCCGTCGCCGCTGCCCATTTCGATTGTTGCCTTGCCGCCGCCGCCTATCTTGATGACCATTCCACGCTGCCACTACCACCTGGACCTGGATTACTCCCGTGATCCCCTCAGTCGCGAAGAACGCCACACGTACAAATTCGTCCGGAGATATTCTCCACTTGAAGTCTTGCTGTGTTCGGTCCAATTGCCTGTGATGGCGGCCGCCACCTTGATCCTGTCAATAGAGTCGGCTGTGATCGGAAAGAGTGTCAGTCTGTACCGCTCGTACGCCTCCCTTCATCGCGATTCTCCATAACCCAATAGCCTCGGCTAACTGTCGAGGTGTTCCACCTCCAGGGTGAATCCGATCTACATTCCAACGCCGCCAGATTGCTGTCACCGTCACCGCAACTCCCATTCATGCCCACATTTCGTCTGCGGTTTGATGGAGCTTCACCCAGTCCTGGCAATCCCATATCTTTACACCCATCTTACTAACCACTCCGGCATTTTGGACAGCCTCAGTCCAAAAATCGCTCTTGAATCGGCGCACCCTTGTCTTGCCTCGACGTGCTATCATACCCCACCTCCATGCATCCAGCCACACCGTCCAATATCGCTGCGCATCTGGGCATTCCCATGCTAGGTGTATCGTCTCCACCTCTCACTCGCAGTGTGCGCAACCTCGGCGCCTGACTGAGTGCATACCCTCCTCCTATCTCGCCGGCCCATGCTCTGAGACTTGGTTGCCCATCTTTAGTCTGTAAGCACATGTTCTGCCTATGATATGCCGTATGTAACTCTTCCATTCGATGAATTTTCCTCCATGCTAGCTTGTCTAATGCTGCTCGCCACCGCTGCATTCTCTGGTCGTACATCTTGCCTCTCTATCCGTTTGTGGACTGCCCTCGCTTCCTTGGCCACTACCCCATTGATCAGCTGTTTGCCATAACTTATGCGCGATTGTGTCCCACTCTTCTCTCTCTTCCCGACCGCATAGGGGCATCATCTTACTCCACCTCGGGTGCGGTGCCACGCTCACCGTCCTTGCGTCCACCTTCAGGAAAAGCCGCTACCGCCTCCGCTGTTGGGTCTGCTTGTCCACCGCCCAACAATCAATTTGAGTTGGCCCGCTGAAACCCCACGAATGCTCGATCGTGGGCTTAGATCCTGCCTGCCTCAAACACGTGATGCTGATCTTCCAGTTTGTGCACCACTGTCAATAGCGCTTCATCCCGTTGGGCCCCTGCCAGCTCCGGGTAGTTGGTCAGCAGGATGCACAAACAGATATCTCTGAATTGGTGAGCCATCCTGCTCTCCAATGGCATGACGTGTGTCTTGGGGCACATCAGCAGTGCTCCATCGTCCTCGTGGGTGATATGTCAAGTCAAATCCCCACCCAAGCGTGAAGCTCCTGCGTTCTTGGGAATATGTCTTTATAGTCTGTCCACTTCCCCCGATGCCCCCTGCGAGGTTTCCCACCCACATACTTTGTGCAACTGCAATTCAGTCCAGGATGGCCGCCATCGAGCACTCCCCAGCTTCTTGCCTCCTCCTCCTCTTCTTACTTATCAACCTCTCTGCCAGCGTCTCCATAGCAACGAAGCACTAACCCCTTTGAAGTCCATTGTGACCATCCCTGCATTATACCGCAGCCCTTTCCTGAGTTCGCTCAAGTTGCTGACTCTGAATCGGCTACCGGCTCTGTCCTCTCCCTGAAAAAAAGACTCCACCCATGCCAGTTTGCCCGTAGCCCATAATGACTTCCCTCCATTTTCCTCGCTGTCCTGTTGGTGCCGTCATGAGGTGATCGCCCAGTCACCCGCTGTACTCTGAAACTGCAGGACGTCTCCGATTGTGAAGCTGTGGATTCAAATTTTCTATCTGGACACCGCCTCCCAGAGCCACCCAATATGTCGAGAGGTGATTGGCTGAGGCATCGAGTACCTGGGACTGAGCTGTGGAACACATTTTCACCTTATTATGCTAGGACTTCCGGACTTCCAGAATCCGGGATGCCCGACCATGATCGGAGTCCACTGATTGAGGAATCAAGTCCACCATGTAATTTTAAGTGAATTCCTGGTGTGTACTTCCAGAATCCAGATCCAGATTTCGAGAATCTGGATGCCATCGCAGTCAGAGGCTAAGGGCTCAAGAGTCCAGTCGCCCATACACAGACCGGTATGTTCCGGATACATGCTTCCAGTGCTGAACTGAGGACTTCCGGATTACCAGGATCAGGAGTCAGAGATGACCAAGGGCGTCCGGACCCTGCCTGATTTAGCACCAATTATGGACATTGAGGTTGGGTGCTTAACAAGTAAAGTCAAGACCGACCGACCAAAACGATAAACCAGGGATGTGTTCGGCACCAGCGGAAATTCTTCGAGGTTCCGCGCCAGAGACACGCACCTTTCCTGATGAGTGTGCGCTTCCTATAGTGAAAACAAGATGTTAGCAGAATCTTTAGCAGAAGACTTGTATATAAATAACAGAGAGTTCAATTTGCCACCAAGGGCGCAAGTGATGCTTCTGGAAGGTTTTCCTGGAAGATACTGCAAAAACACTGCGGACCAGCCTCTTGTCAGAGAAGCTTCGAGTTAGCTTCTGAGCCAGCATGCCAGCCGCGTCGACTGCGTACATCGTGCGGGACTCCTCTCAAAGGTTCGAGACCAAGTTGAGTAAAGTGATCCGGCGGCGCATCCGGAAGGGATCTTCCTATTTCACCTTCCAGTTATGGAATCCGGATTCCCGGATTTACATTTCATATTATAACTGCATTTTGGGAGGTTGTTAGTAGTTGGCCCCTTGGAACGCGATTGAATTAACTACTGTGGCAGTTGGACGTTTGCATCTGGATTCCTAGTCTAGATTGCATTTAGATTTTGGATATTTGGATATGCAGGCATCTGGATATCCTGATCTTGGATATTGTCTTCCGGAAACCAAGTGGTTATCGGAAATTGGTGCTGCTTGTTAAGGGTCCCGGAACTGAGTCAGTGTTCCGGAAGTAGACCCCGTCGACTGGCGTTGGGAGTGCCCACCGCTCGAGGGCCACAAAGAATAAAGAGCGGCTGCGTGTTTTGCATATTAACTCTCTGTATTGTATTGGTTAACATTTGGAAGAGGACTCTGCTAATAGTCTTTTGCCTTCAGAGAAAACCAACTGCCATTTGGAAAGTACTTTTGGTACTTTGGATCTTTCGGATCGTGATCACACCTGAAAGTAACTCACCTGGTGATACCCTTCGGATACTCGAAGACAGGCAGCACCAAGGAGGATAACCACAAGGTCACACGCCAGCTCCGCCTTCCAGTGCTGTTGGATCCCGGAAGGTAGGGGCTGACCCCAGTTCTCAAGTGTCATCTGGAAGTTTCCTTCCCGAATCGGACTAACCACCAGCTATACGTTCTGGGCGACCAGGTTTTCTTTCAGAAAGTCCGGAAAGTGTTCACCCACCTCGTCACAGCTGGTGCGCGTTGCCCGGATTCGATACCGAAAGGGTTTTACCGAGTTATTTTTATATTTTTTCTTTTGGTTAGTTTCAGGGGTTCTGAGTGCTTTAGCTAACTTTCTGATCGTAGTTGTGATGGCGGTTTGGAAGTGAAAGCGCACGCAGAAGGAGGAGACGCGGATTCTGGAAGCGGAATGGCATCTAGATCATCGCGTCGGTTGAAGACAGCAGCCTGAAGAGCATGAGGATTTG